>JAGMWT010000011.1:1200000-1515542 GCA_020744415.1 Dendryphion nanum | reverse complement strand
TACGTCTTCTGGGAGCGGAGGCTCGTATGCAATGAATTCAACTGGTCCTAGGAGCTGGCGAGCCCGTCGATATCGTCGCCGGTTACTCTCTTTCTTGGCCTCTGCGGCGGCAGCAGCGGTAGAATGTTTCTTTGGTCGTCCGCCAGGCCTTTTGAGGGTGTTACCGCTAGACATGATGGATGTGAGCTGGGTAGTGAAAGGTCTCCTGAACAACAGCACCTGAATTCTGAAATAACCTCAACTTGGCTAGCGTGGTGAAGCCACATCACATATCACATCACTTCATCACACTGTTCATTTCCGACATTTCGCAGATTCTCATTATCACCGCGATACTAGGCGCTGCATCTGAGTAGATTAATACTATCTTATGTAGACATGATATTATATGGCGCCGGCGCTGCCTATCTTTCAACGTAAGACGTGGTGTGGGATTCTGAAAAAACCCTAATTCGGCTAGTGTCTACTGATGTGCACCACCACTATCATGTCCGTCACCAAGCACTGAAACACACTGAGTAGTCTATTTCTGTATTACTTGTGGAGTGCTGGGGTGTTTTTCTAGGCTATGCAGTTCATATTACGCAGAAAATAACATACTAGGTCTTACTTTGCAGGATTCTGAAAAAACCCTAATTCGGCTAGTACGTTGTGCGAACTGACCTTGCCAAATCGGGAACCCAAACACTGCGGAACCAACCTTTCAACCACAATATCTCCACCACCACAACGTCTAGATCTAAGCGGTTAGTGATGCGCTAATTTTGAGCTGTCTTTTCATCATTTTCACAAACAAAACTCGCTATTTTGGTTCTGACCTTATGGCTGGATCTTACCTTCAACTAGCACTGCTTTTAGCATCTATACGCTAAAGTTAGACTAGTATCTATATACTCTAATTTAGTATTTTTTATATTTAAGAAGAGTGTCATGCTTTTAAACTAACTAAACCTAAGGTTTTCTATAATTTTCTTAAAGATATAGTGCTAAAGTAGATTAAGATGCTATAGTTATAATAAATACTTTAGAAGCTATTTCTTTAAAGATTCTTTCTAAGCAAAGCTCTTTGCTAATAGCATAGTTAAATCTAGGCTAGCAATATATACAGAGACAGAATAGTGCTATAAGATATTTAAGTATCTAATTATCTTCTTTAAAGCAAGGCTTAGAATTATATTATACTAGAGTTATTAGTCTTAGCTACTAAAGTATATAGTGTGCTTATACTAGCTTCCTATATAGAGCATAAGAAAGAAAATATAAATAGAAAGCAACTCTATGCTAATAACTAAGCTAAAATAGTAGTAAAGAATTTTATAAAGTAAAATAAACTTCTTAGCTAAGTCTTTATAATAGTTATATATAGGAACTTATAAGCTAAAATATATATTTCTACTAAGGTTTAAAAAAGAGTAATACTTAGGAAACTAATTAATTCCTTAGCAAGCAATTACTAAGCTAGTAGGAAAGTAATAAATGCTATTAATATTAAATGTTTCCTTAGTAGCATAGCTTTTAGCACTACTAAAGTAGTGCTATAATAAATATAAGTTTCTAAGCAAGTTCTTTTTATATATACTAACTTTATTAGGAAAAGCAGCTATACTTATACTTTTAAAAGTGCTTTAGTAGTTAATACTATATATATCTGCTAGCTTTATTAACTTAAGGCTACTAAGAATATTAAAAAAAAGTATTCCTCTCTTATAGTCTCTATAAAGAAAAGTAGTAATATGCTAGATAGAAAAGTAAGTAGAGTATATATCTAAGCATTAATAGTGCTCCTAATATAGCTAGTGTGCCTTGTTATATTCTTTATATATATAACTATAGAAATATTAGAGCTGCTTTATAAGCCTAATAGTAGTCTATTCCTATAGTTCTAGATATATAATTAAAGATATAGTAGAAGGCGCTGCTGCACTCTGCCTTAGAAGCATAGTCCTGCCTCTAGATAGCACATAATTTACGCATGTGAAGGGTATAAGTATAGGAAAAAGCAAAGATATAGTAATACTTAAAGATCTTTTAATAACTAGCTAAAAGAGACTACTACTAGCTAATAAGCTTCTTAGTAGAGGCTATATCTAAGAAAGAAAGTTATTTTTCTAACTAAGGAATAGAGTGCTACGCCTACTACCTACCTAGTATAGATATAGTAGAGAAGCTATATTATGTTTACTAAGTACTTATAATAGCCTTTTAGTCTTAATATTGCCCTCTATAGCCTATTTTTCTAAGGGTTTAATAACACTATACCCTAGTCTAGCATTACTCTCCTAGCCTCTAGTTACTAGACTTAGTAATTCTCTTAGCCTATATAGTATGTTTTTACTATTAGCTAAACTTCTATGTACTCTGTTTAGAGCTGTATAGCTCCTATTCTTGTCTAGTTACAACTTTATTAAAATTCTTATAGCTTTTATATCTATATTATTAAGCTATTGCATAATAGCTGCTTTATATTTGTATTACTTAATATTAAACTTGTCTTTATTTGCTCTAATCTACTTAATTTGTCTAACTATCTTTGCATTTTTATTATCTAGTAGGGAATAAAGTAAGCTTTTATAATTTGCTTATAGGTTTAGTAGCTTATTACTATCTTAAAGCATAAGAATATTAGTGCTTATTCTAAGGTTTAGATTTAATAAAGTCTTTTTTAGTACATCTTCTAAGAGCAGAGGCTTGTATATAATAAATTTAACTAGTTTTAGAAGCTAGCAAGTCTATTAATATTATTACTAGTTACTCTTTTTCTTAGCCTCTATAGCAGTAGCAGTAGTAAAATATTTCTTTAGTTATTTACTAAGCCTTTTAAAAGAGTTACTGCTAGATATAATAGATATAAGTTAGGTAGTAAAAGGTTTTCTAAATAATAGCACCTAAATTCTAAAATAACCTTAACTTAGCTAGTGTAGTAAAGCTATATTATATATTATATTACTTTATTATACTATTTATTTCTAATATTTTGCAGATTCTTATTATTACTGCAATACTAGGTGTTGTATTTAAGTATATTAATACTATCTTATATAGATATAATATTATATAGCGCTAGTGCTGCCTATCTTTTAACATAAGACATAGTATAGAATTCTAAAAAAACCTTAATTTAGCTAGTATCTACTAATATGCACTACTACTATTATGTCTGTTACTAAGCACTAAAACATACTAACTAGTCTATTTCTATATTACTTGTAGAGTGCTAAGGTGTTTTTCTAGGCTATGTAGTTTATATTACGCAGAAAATAACATACTAGGTCTTACTATGTAGCATTCTAAAAAAACTCTAATTTAGCTAGTATATTGTGTGAACTAACCTTGCTAAATTAGGAACTTAAACACTATAGAACTAACTTTTTAACTACAATATCTCTACTACTACAACGTCTAGATCTAAGCAGTTAGTTATACGCTGCTTTTAAGCTGTCTTTTCATTATTTTCACAAACAAAACTCGCTACTTTGGTTCTGACCTTATGGCTGGATCTTA
The DNA here is from genome assembly GCA_020744415.1 of Dendryphion nanum. Classification (NCBI taxonomy): domain Eukaryota; kingdom Fungi; phylum Ascomycota; class Dothideomycetes; order Pleosporales; family Torulaceae; genus Dendryphion; species Dendryphion nanum. The sequence goes on along the minus strand of JAGMWT010000011.1, from coordinate 1,512,041 downwards.
CCTTCAAGTATGTTCAGTACTTTCGAACTGCTTGCAGATACGGAATCTACCTCGTGACACTGGCCTACAAGACATTGATAGAAGAAGGCCAGAGACAAAATCTATATTCGATACATAAGAGAAAAGCTTAAGGAAAGAAGTTAGAATCTGCAAAACCCGGTCAATTCGATGCCGATGACGGAATGACTTTGCGACGATTGCGGCCTTGCCGACTAGATTCCCTGCGTTGATATAGTAGCCGACAGGAGAGATGTTTTATTGCCAGACCAGTATCTCATGCCCTTCCTTTGAATTCTAACAGCTCCTTGTATTAACTCTAGATGGTAGCGCCTTTCATAGCCTATGGAGTGCATCAGGGCCAATATTTGGCTTCTTGATTTAGCTCGTCAAAAATTCTCTGTGCCTCTTGCGCAAAATAGGATTGGATTAATCAAAACTCGCAGTCTAGAATCTACCGAGGTGATTTAGAAGTTCTGAAACTGCTTCCAAAACACAACGCGAACCCCAATTTCAAGGCTAGAGATAGACTCTCACCTATTAGCATCTTTTTGAAGACATACACATACAGTCTAGGCGGATATAGGCCTAGTGATGGAAACTGCCCGCAGGCATCTAGAATTCCTCAAAGTTGTCGCAGAATACGACCTCAAACTTACTTTTGAGGACTTCCTATTCAACTACAAAGAATATTCCTTTACTAAGGTTGGTAGAAAAAGGGTTTACTTGTTGTTATAGTATATGCTGCTTGAACCGTCTGGGAAGCTTCAGAGCATTGCGCAAAAGTTCATTGACAACGGCTAAATCCCTAAAAAGCATCTTAAAGACGCGTTCTGCTGGTCACTCAATGTCAAGAATATCGAAATAATGAATTTGCTCAGCAAAATGCTTCCTCAGGAGACTATACAGCAGGAATCAGGAACCCAACTGATGACCATGCTCAGTGGTTTTGGAGCCGATCTCGCGAAAGATGCTTCTATTATCCTAAACCATCCGGAACTGGACTTAGATCGTGTTTACTGTACGCACCTTGGCAACACTCTAGCATGTCTACTGAATAACACTGTGCGACGTGGTCTAGTAAAAGTCGTTGAAAAGTTACTGGCGTCGGCTGCATCCATGGACCTGAAAGATTCGAACGGAATGACTCTTATCCATCTAGCGACTCAGGAGGGTTATTGGCAAGTTATCAAAGTTCTACAGGAATGGGAAAGAGAAAGAAAAACAGAAAGAGAATTGCCACACGGGTAAACACAGCTACTGTTACTGTTTGAGTAGTATGGTATAATTCGATGTTTAAAGAAAAGATTAAAGATTATAGAACATAATTTAAAACCTTTTATAAATTAGTAATACAAGAGATATATAGACACCGTGCTACACTCTCAGATCATAGTATTTTCTAGCTTTTGCAAACTCAGATGTCTATATTTATAGTTACAACTTTGCATCGGTCTTTAGGCATTGCAGTCATATCTAGGTTATAATTATAGAATACATAACAGAGATAGAGAAATACAAAATGTAAACAACAGCAAACAGGGACTGTTCTATAGTTATTGAACGATATTGTTAAAGGGCTGTCCTGGAGCTGCCACCAACATGTGTATTCTTCCAGGCCAATAGAATATTCTCGATGCAAGGTATAGCTCCTGTCACGAATCCGTGTACGTTCTTTGGCTCGCTTGCCACCAATTTGCCTGAGCATACGAGTGAGAGTAACACGAAGGATTCAGCCAAGGCAGTTGCCTGACCACCCACCTAGAAAACAACATACTGTTCTCGAAAGAGCCTCGCAGGATGCGCTGTTTTTGGCAGGTGGGAAGTTAATGCAAACGACTAACAACGTGTGAGGAATAATCAAGGAAGCAACTGACAATGACTCAGAATCCTTAATGTCTCAGCTGTAAAAGCAAATGCATTGCGCGGTTGTGTAGTCTTTTGTAGTGTTGCGCACAAAGAGCAAATGTTTGATACGGCTCCGAGCTAAGTTTGAGCCTAGTGTGACGTATGAGGTGGAGAGAGATATGCGAATAAGACGGCCAACGTTCTCCTTCGAGTATCATCGCGTGGATAAATTAGTAACACCATGGAAATTGCAAGAATTGCTCTTATGGAAAGGTGAGATTGGGTATGTCCGACCTTGGCGTATCGAACTATAGCGTAGGATTCTGGGGCCTGGAACCTAAGATCGTGAGCAACAGTATATAAAAGGCTGGCTTTCTAGTAATTGATCATCCACATCCAATCTTCAGAAAATCAGCTCTTCGCAACTTGTTTATTGAAATGGTTGTTCTCTCCACTCTTGTATCAGCTGTACTTACAGCCGGCTTTGTTTCCGCACAACGAGATCCATGGGCTGGACCACTCAATAAACCTGCCCTGCGACCCAATTTCGATGATCTTAGGCAAGGTCTTTTGAATGCTTTACCAAGTCCGGAAAGCTTTACATATGGGCAATGGAGCTCGGGGTGGATTCCTGAGGACTGCAAATTCATCGCCGAAACATGGGCGAACGTAAACGGGATTGACTTTGACGTCTTTGAGGTTTGGTACGATGATGTAGGTACAATGCCGTTGTAGTTGGACTTTGCTCACGGGATCACGTAGTGCCCCGACCAGCCCTGGACCTTCTGCCATCATCGTCAATCGACGATTGACGTTGTGAATATGGCTTTCCAGTTTGGAAGACTGCCCGTCCAGATGCGCGAGTGGGTGCGCCATGTGATCACCGCCCCTGGAGGTGGCGGATCGGCCTTTGAATACGACGGTAAGAAATGCATAGCGTTGTAAGGTTGCTGACTCACTGACATGAACATATAGGTTCTGTCACCTTCATCCAGCCCTGGGATGATATGATCCCTGTTATCATCCACGAGGTAGCTCATAGTCTTGATCGTTCCGGCGCTTACCGGACCAGCCCTGTGTCCAGTTCCGAAGGGTTCTGGAACGCCTACAATCGCGATACCCATGTCCCTGATAACTATGCACGCACCAACATGATTGAGAATGTTGCGCAAAACACTGTCATCGCGATGTACAATGAAAACGTACCTGGCGGGATTAGCACAAGGGAGCCGAATGCGCGTGCAATACAGAACCAGTACTTCGAGATGATCAATCAAGCTCGGAACGCAGGTCAGGGTAATAGCTTGTATAACCGTGGAAAGTCTGGACAGTGTACTCGAAGGCTGCCCAACAGGAATTGGATATACATCGGCTCGAAGAAGCGCCACGTCAAGGGTCCTCGGGGGGAAACTGGGCCTATTGTAACGATGATTGGTGAGAACAACTTTGATGGTACCCCTGTCACCAAACCAGTCAACTTGACTCTCGCGGATGGAATCATCGAGCTTAATACCGGCAGGAAGACAGAGGCAGAGAAGCATACGAAGTGCGATTTGCATTGGTAGACATTCTGGTAGATATTCTACTTTCTAGCGAGCATATCGAAATTGGACATATTATTTTGGAAGGAAGACAACTGTAATGGATGCACTTTATATAGAGGAATAGCTGTTGTACAACTGGACGTTAATAGACAGTTAGATGTTCAAGTTGCCTGGCGCCACAATTTCCAATATTTGTCATAAGATTCTTCCAGTATTGGTTGCCTCTTGTCGTGTAATTTGAACAGAATATTTTTTGTCGATCTCGAATATGTGCTAACGAAATATGATTAAACTCTGGTGTCGATAATGTGAGGCTGTGGTTTGAAATCTAAATCACAAAATAATCATCGCAGCGGAGTGGCGTGGTTTTCAGACAAGTCTCAGCTTTGCCATATCGGAGGCTGTGCTAAATACTCGTTGTGTTTGTCTTGTGATGCAGCATTGCTGATACATAGTAATTTGCCCCACGCCGAATCTTGCATCAGCCGGATAAAAGTTACAGGGATTTCAATGAGACGTCCAGAGCTTTCGTCCGAAATCCTTACTTTTATGATGATTGTGAAAAGGTTTTTGCGCTTATAGTCGCTTTGCTGATGGAATGAGCGGTCTCATGCTTTCGATGATGGTTTACTCGTGGTTCGCTATATTTGGGTAGTCCTTGACAAAGTTGGTCAGCACACCCTGTTCGTATAGCCACCCCCATTCGGGTAGTTAAATGTCAAATCTTACAAGTTCTTCGCATTCTTTGCTGGCACATTACTTTGCTTTTGCAATCAATTACACAACACAAACAGCAATTTGTAAGTAGCAAGACTCTTAAGGCTTCACTATCTAGTTCGAGGTACTAAATCCAGAGGTAACGAAGGGGCGTGTAAATAAGAAACACCAAGTCCACGACCAAGACCTAATCGATCAGCCATGGTACGATAGCGTTCAAGCCACGATTAAGCACACCCAATGATATCAGGTGCCCCTCATCTCGCGTAAGCGTGAGTGTAGGCGGTCGTAATCACTGCGGCTTTCAGCTCACCATGTGTTCCATTTGTGTCAAACTTCATTTCTGCACGTGGCGAAGTATCCCCTTAGGACAACCCTCTAGACGCACATTTTGAGATGCATCCGCAGGCATCTGACCTCGGTCTAGATTTCACATGAACTATCATGGAGGTATAAGAACAAACTCTTTCGTCCGACAAAACACATCATCAATTTCATCAACATTCAACTGCAAGATATCTCACTTATTAAACACAATATCATTTCCGCTCTTCAATTCACTATCAACAATGGGTGCCCCCAAACATTTCTCAGGACCTTGGCAAAACTTTCCTCCCATGAAGGATTGGATTTCGTTCGATGACATGTGGAATCGAAATGAGCGCTTTATCAAGATGAGCAAGAACACTGCCGAGGATACTAGACGGATCAAGGTCGCTATCAAGGAGTGCGCGAAGATCGGTGTTGATGAGCGCGTCATTCTTGCTATCATCATGCAGGAGAGTCATGGTGATGTAGGCGTTCGTACCACCTACAGCCCTGGTGACAACATTCCAACTGGTGGTCTAATGCAATGTGGTGGATGCGCCGGAAACCCAGGAAAGAATAATTTGAGCCAAGTAAGTCAAGACTGGGCTACGATATCAATGCATCGATAGCGTTTCAGTGACTGACAGAGACAACAGGAAGCCATTACCGATATGGTTCGCAAAGGTACCAACCACTTCAAGGGAAACTTGAAAAACAATGGCGATAAATGGAGTCCTGAATCGATTTATCCCGCTTTCCGGGAGTACAACTCTGGCAACGTAAACAAGGCCGATCTCAGCGATGGACGTGGTGCTACTGCAAACTATGTCAGTGATATCACTCAGCGCTTGACTGGATGGTGCGATTAAGTGTTCATATGCTAGAACGCATCGTTGCTAGAATATGGTGATGTGTTCATTCGGCGATTTTTATTTTGGGTTTATTTCTATAGCCTTCTGTTACTTGCTGGATGTTGCGTTACTCCACTCCTTTGTATATAGCCGTGCTACGGCTCTCATTTGATCACTTTCCCTCTTGATATATGTTCCAGCTTGGATCTATAATGCGCCGTTGTGTTTTACTTAGAAGAATGTGTAATAATGTACTGGCTGATATCCCCAACCTTAACCTGAACAATGCATCGCGTATTTTTGGCTTTTTTGGAACTAATATCTCAGCATCCAGTACAAGTGTCGCAAGTCCATATTATGTTCGAAGCATCATAAAACAAGTGAGTAAATGTTCTCGTGACGTAGAAAGTAGGTGAAGGGGTTTGCTCAAGTGGCTGTGCTGTCCAGCCGCGTTCGATAGTTGCGGCCTACACTGTCAGATCGGAAAGGACGTTGTCGTATCGGACAATCTACATTCGCCAGGTGTTGAAAGTGATGTCAGCATCGGTTCTCGTCGGTTCCTGCAGTTTCCATGCATCGCGGATTCCGCGCGCTAACGTCAGCATGATTTTGGTCGATAAGCAACGGCAGGCCCAATGCGGATGCTGAAATGAGATTCTACGATGGTCTAGCCATGCATTTTCTCACGTGAGTTGACTACTTCCCTCAAGAGAAAAAATGAGAATCATAGCCTGAAGGATGAAGTCAGATGTGTTTGCAAGATATCTTTACACTCATTACTGGAGCGCTGCCTTTGATGGTTTGGAAGTCTTCGCCTTGAGACTCACAAACAAGCCAACAGGATTGGAACGTCTCGAAGAACGTTTGAGAAATCATCCAAAAAATGAGATATAAGCCTCGCCCGCATATTCTTCTAGTACAAATAGATTGTATAACATGGCTTATGATTGATTTATGATTAACTTATGATTTCAAACCTGGCAGGGGTGATGAAATATGAGAAATGTGTATAGTCCACGGTTCAAAAAGTGCGTGGATATGTCATGATAAATGCAATTATTAAAAGTGGATTAAAGAGTGATATAGACCGTTGGGCTGGCTGCGAAACTGTAACGAGACGGGACTGCAAGACGGCAGGCTAGAACAGGTGCTTCAACAATCCATGCCTGCTAGGGTAAAGGATTCTACGCTGTGGCGGGATAGGCTAGCACGGCGAAGTAGTCGATGGCTTTAGGCTAAAGGTAGTCAAGTGTACGCTTGCCGAAAGAAAGTCCCCACCCACGTCTCTGATTGCAACTTGTCGATCTGGTCCGTTATTCACACCCGTTCATGACGACGGTACGACTGCATCACATTCAATAATCGCATGTCACAGCTAGATCTGTTTTGATTACCAGACGATTGTTGTCTTTGAAAAAGGTAAATTTAGAGCACATACCATCACTGGAGACGAATCTGCACACATCGCCTTGCAGCGAAAAAACATCATGGCTGGAGGATCAAGAAGAACACATTCAAAGTCTAGGAATGGATGTAGTCAATGTAAAAAGAGGAGCAAAAAGGTAAGTATCACGCGATAAAGAATAGAAAACCAAACAGCGGCGAGCGTGCACTTATTCACTTGCCTACTTTTAGTGTGACGAAAAACCTCCGATATGTGGGAATTGTCGGAAGCGCGGAGCTGTTTGTGATTACACTGCAATCAGTGCTGCAGTTGAACGGATAGCCAATAGAATATTTGGACGGTACGTGTGATCTCTATTATTCAGAAATGACCCCTTGTTGATTGATTGGTGGATATAGAGACATATTTGCAGCGTCTCGTCTTGCCAGTCCACTCCCTCTGCCAACACTGGAAGCAATAGACGTCGCTCTGTTACATTTTTACGCAACTCGAACAGCCCTGTCCCTATCTGGGCAGAGGACAAAACAGATATGGCAATCAGAAGCCCCAGGAACTGCCAAATCTTACGACTTCCTGCTGCATGGATTACTTGCCCTTTCCGCCTTGCATGGTTGCTACATGCATCTCGGCCACAGTGAACACTACGCTCAACTGGCGTCAAAGCATCATGCAACAGCCATAAAACTGTTTCGTTCCAACATCGTGGATGTCAATGCTGAAAATGGGAACGCGATTGCTATATTTTCTCTTTTCAACATGATTTTCTCGCTCGGAGTTCCCCCTTCCAGTGGGTTTGCCGGAGTTGACGACCCAATTTCCGAGTTTATCAACGTGTTCGGAGTAGTTCGAAGTGCGTGGGCTGCCCTGGAACCTCAGTTGCACAACCTGGGCAATGGATCCCTTCAGCCACTTGTCAAAGCGAGTGGCATCTCCCGTGATCAGCAGTCACTGGGCGAAAAGAGTCTTAAGCTCATCTGTGAGATTAACTCATACATCGATGACTCCGATGACACAGCTGAAGAGAAGGCGACATACCGCGATGCACTCCAGATACTTCTCGGTTTCTTCTGGAGCCTGCCTGATGCCGCACCACTGAGCATCATTCTGGGGTGGCCAACTTGCTTCTCCGACCACTTTTTCAAGCTTCTTACTAAGAAACGAACGATACCGCTGCTTATGCTTTCTTATTGGTTTGTCCCTGTTACGAGAATCCCCATGCTGTGGCTCGATGCATGGGTGGAGCGAATCGTCATCGCTATCTGGAATCGTGTAGACGACCGTGCAAGGCATTTGCTTACTTGGCCGGCCCAGTCGGTGGGATTGCTGCCCCAAGACATGCATGCATCCGGCTGCCAATGTTTTGAGTGCTATTTGGACGAACGAGTTCCCGAATTCGCATGGAAGGGCAGTACAGCTCCTTTACGATCTGTGTAAATGTCGTCGCATAATAAAATTAGGGACGTAATCGATTAGGTCGTGGGATCGACGGACCCGACAAATGTGCACGTTGTTTCGGAGATGTGAAACCTGCAAAACAAAACACCCTGGGGCGTGTTTCCTTCAGCTCCAGCACGACCCGATTCTCTTCTATCATCGTCGACCTCTCATATAGATAGTACCGCGACATGGAGTTTTTCCTGGTTTATTGAACAATGAAGTGGTCATAATCATTTGAAGAAGCGAGTATCTCTGCAACTTTTCGTCAACTAGTGGTGCCTTCGCGCTGCATGACTATTGTAGTGGGTTTTGCCATGCGCGCGCGAAGCCTGAAGCGGAGTTCAAAGTCTCAGGCCCCCAACGTCAGCCAATCCGCTGTCCGCATAGTTTGGACTGGCTTTTGGATGTGTGGAACTCCGTGCCGCGCCGTCAAATAGATAACATCACACAGAAAAGCGAGTGAGACTTCCCATAAAGTCCGACATCAAAGAGATGAGGATTTTATCAAGGAGGACAGCTGCCATGGATGCGGCCATATACATAAGTAGACAACTGGGACCCCACTGTTTGTTCCAGTCATTGCGATCAATTCCTGTATTTCATTACCACACTCATTACTAGCCTACGACCAGGCCGGCCTCTCACTCATTGTATCATTCTTTCATTCATTAACCTGGCTATCTATCTGGTACTTCCATCGACTCTGGTCCAACTGGATAATTTGAAGCACTCACGCTTGGTTTCGATTTCGCTTTTGCATTCTTACTCTTCACGCTTACCCTTCACTCTTGACATCGTTTACCGATCCCAAATATCAAAATGAAGCTCCTCAGTATTGCGACAGCTCTTGTCGCGACAGCCTCTGCCCACTCTTGGCTTGGCTGCACTTCTCATGACAATACCGAAATCCTGCAATGGATGAAAGGCAATGCAACTAAAACACCTCCAGTTCTTGTTGACCCCTTGTGCGTAAATACCCTTTCAATCACTCCTCAGCCCCGCATCCTGCTAACTAGATCTCTAGGATGCCATGGTTCGCCAACTTCTGCAAAGGTTGGCCGCGCAACAAGGCTAATCCAGGCGACTGGATTGCGGAATCGTCCAATTATGTCTGGAATCTCGCTGCGAATAAGTTCAAGGGCGAAACAAACGCATGCCACCCCAGCCAGCGCAACCCCTCTTACCAAGGTAATGCGCCTATGGCGTCAGCCAAAGCAGGCGACACGATCCGCCTCATGTTCGGTGGCAACGGTCACGCTCGGGGCGCCAGTGTTGGCGGAACTCCTGGCACTGTTACCGTCTACTGGAAGGGCAAACCTGAGCAAGAGATCAAAGATATCAAGGAGTTCACCTCTGCGAACAAGCTTCAGACGAATGGATTTTCCGATGAATCTTTTGCCTACCCAGCCGGTGCGAAGTCTCCGCAGGAGGGTTTGGTTGACAAGGGTAACTGGCAGAGCTTGAAGTTGCCGGCGAACATGGCGAAGGGAAGGCACATGTTTGTTTGGGTTTGGTCGTACCAAGGCGCTGACCAATGGAGCACTTGCTTCGACGTCAACATCAAATAGAGGGTGTGTACAGTGCACGGGATAAGAGGAAAGAGAGCCTTGTTGCACGAATAGTGGACATTGACCATTTTGTACATCATTTTGATTTCTTCGAGTATATACTCTGTATTTTCCGTACGAAAGACTCTTTTAAATTTCCTCCACTTGTCGTGAATTTACATAACCAACGGACAATTCATAGATGTCCTTGCTGTATTTATCTCCAAATCTTGGAAATTCAGAGATGGAATGATTGCCAAAAAGCAAATACTCAAATTCAGCAGAAATCCGGTGTCCATTGCAACTATTGTTGCATTTGTGTATTCATGAGCCGTATTGTATTTTCATTTCCTCTGAGGGTAGTATATTTTTACAAAATATGTAGCGCTTCCTGAACAGCCATCGGACCATGTACATTGGAGTGCCCCGAACAATGTTATACATCTTTGGACTTACCTAAGACAGTTTTTGATTTCCTCTGTCGCACTTTGAAGAGCCCTGGGATAGTTCCGTTCAACGATTAGTTCAAATACCAACCTTGAGCCTAACCCAACTTGTTCTACACTGCGGGTTTTGCAGTCACCCAAAATCCCCATGCTGGATCCGTAGCGACAAGTAAGGCGACAGTATATCTCATCTCTAGCCATTTTTGAATAGACTAAAACAAGTTCTGACTCTCTAAATCTTTTCATCACATGGTTGGTTGTGGAGACATATATTCTTTATAGGCATTAACATTGCGGGTTCAACCTAGAATCGATATATTTTTGAAACTGATTCAGTCGAGCTTTTCATTTCTAATATATATTGCATAGTAATGAATATATAGATCTCTAATCTTATACTTCGCGGTTGATACACCGCTATATCTTAGGATCTTATTGATTTGTGATGGAAAAGAATAAACCTACTTTACATGTTGTGGTTATTTGTTCGAAATTGTTGGTTTATATGGTTGTGTACAGTTATGCCCTTTGTAGACTCTTTTTAGGGGACTGTGCCGTGTAGTTGAATGTGTTTGTTGTAAAACGATTGTAAACTTCGATAAAGATGACGCACAGCATGCTAAATAATTGCAACCTGATCTATAAGATCGATTTCAATCGCGACTATGTAATTAGATTTTACGGCTTCTATTTGTGTTTCGAAACTAGGATTCTTTCAACACCTCGAATAGGTTCCATGGGATTTGAAGACATGTTTGGGTCCGCTTTACCGATATTTTTGCTCTACAATGAAGCCTTTTGTTCGAAGACAGAACATTCATACACGATAACCTAGATATTTAAGGACGTGGCCGTGTTACCTATTTCGAATCCAGGAAGAAAGATGGACAAAGAGGGCCATGTGCAACGACACGAGACTTATCAGAAGCAGCTTCCCAACGAAAAACCGCTCTAGCATACTTAATTCATCCTATTGCAATATCAATTCCGTCTGATCACAAATCCGTCGCACGTCATCTTCCTTCACTGCCGACTAGACGAAGTTCATGCTAATTGAGGAGACAAGAAAAGATAACACTTTTAAAAAGTCGAATACATAATTCAATGGCCATTAATTCTTCCAAAGACGCACTCTCTCACTGCTGGACTTTTTTAAGCGCGAAGCTTATTAGTGTTATTGATAATTGATGATGTTATAGCCATTGTTCCATTGATATTAGCAATCACTTGGGAAAATCAGCACTAAGCAGTCTGTAGTCAACTGTACCCCTCGTTGTGACACTTAGGAATCACAGTTCGCGGCATGGGACTAGACTGAGATAGAAGTCATTTGCGCACGCGCCTTACTGGTTTCACATCATTGCGCCAGATCAGGACAATTACACATGAGTATTGACAGATTTCCATAAATCTTACGTTTCCCTTATGATGCTTGGATTTTGCATGTAAGGATCAATGAAAATCTACATTCGACTTTCGAGAATGTGGAGCTGCACTGCGATGTAAACATGCCAAACTGAGCAAAGTAGCAGGGAGGCCAGTGACTGGATGTACAATACCTCAGCTCCGATAGAACATCATCTACATTCCCCTCGCGCAACACGACCAGGTAGATGAGTATCAGAACGGAAGAGTTTACAAATCTTGCTTGACTGCCGATTATCCGTCACGAGTTTGAGCCAGACGATATCCTTATTTTGGTCATGTCTCTCCAAAAAGTATAATTTCAAACCAATGCAGAAATTCACCCACCTCTGCAGCTGGGTCTCCTTTGTGACAAAAGGACTACCAACGATATAGTGCGCTTTACATGTTATAATGTAGTGTACTTTGTTGTTTGGTTGGCTTAGTTTATTGCCTTATGAGGGAGCTGGACTGAGATCTTTGATCCGAACAGGCTGATTGCTGATTCTATGTCATATCAACACTTTCATCATGGTCAAGCATTCCACATTTTTCATAAAACCCTTCGGGTGCTTTTCTTCCCTATCCATAAATTCTACACTTGTTACGGTAGAGTAAGTCTTTTGAAGCGGGTTATCGGGGTAATCATTCATTACAAGTTCATCCGCTAAGACGTATAGGCACTCTCACACCCGTATCTGCTGTTTCCGCCACAGTAATAGCGCCGCAGGAATTTGTGCAGCCGCAAAAGCACATAAAACCCACATCTGCAAATCATAACCATGTGCCAAAATATTTCTAATTTCTGCGCGGTCGTGAACTGGTAAACTTGAGAGTGATTGTGCGGAGTATATTGCGCCATCGATGGCCTTCAGGCCACCCATGAAATGCGCAAGTCTCGGCTTGGTATATGTGTTGAAGACTGAAGTTGCAATTGCCAGTACGATGGCACCTCCCATGAGCCGGAGCTGAGTGACAGCCCCCATTCCCACAGCTACAGTAGTCAACATCAGTCTAATAGAAATAGGTGTTGTATCTCACCTTTGTCACGGTTTTCAACGACGAAGGGGACGGCCAAGATTAGTGTTGATATGTTCATGCCGCATCCAAAGCCGGCGATAAATTGGAAACCATAAGTCCCATCTATTACGTGTGTCGACTTCAGAAGAGACGCCAACAGTGCAAATCCAATTGTTTGCAGGATCGTACCAATGAGTATGACATATACTATTGGCAGCTTCTTTTTCGCCAACGTTGATGCAGTAAGAGATCCGAATGGTGACGCAAACGTGAATGGCATAGTTTGTATGCCTGCTCGAATGGCAGAGGAACCGTGGACGAGCTGAAATCTCTGTGGCAGTTGAAAAACGGTAACAAAAAACGGACCTCCGAGTAGGAGAGCGTTGCTGATTTATTAGTATAGGTTGATTATAAATAGTTCAATCCTACTCACAGCAGCAATCCGAGCATGAAGCGATTGTAAAGGAATCTCCAAGGAAGTACAGGTTCCATTATACCGTGGTTGGTGATATGTCGTTCCCACAAAAGTAGGCCGATCCATAGAAAGCCAGATATTGTAAGGAGTGTAATCACATAAGCGGATTTCCAAGGGAACTGCACCCCAGCTTGCTGGAAGCCGGCGCTGAGAGATAATGTAGCTACCAACAGAAGCGCTGCACCGAGTAAATCAAGTTTAGCTGCTTTTTCCTTTGTAGTAAGTTTGGTAGGCGCCTGTTCCGACGATTCTGTTTGACCGTGATATGGAAAGCCGTTTGGGACAGCAAAGAAGAGACATACAAGGCCGGGAATGTAGGCCGGTACACTGTTGACGTGAGCATTCATTTCCAGTATTCACACATGTTCAATAATTACTTTAATAGGAAGACCCAACGCCACGATGATGAAGAGCTTTGACTTATCGCACCTCCAATTATTGGTCCAGCAAGTAATGATATCGCATAAACGGAGCTCAGATTCGCGACATGCTTCGCAAGCTTCTCTGGCGGAACGAGCTCGGTCAGCATCGCGGTCGCGATAGCGTAGACTCCTGATCCTCCCATTCCCTGAAATGCGCGAAGCACGATCCTATATTGTGTTAAAGTTTGTTCCAATCCATTTGGGAAACCTACAGTTGAACCATCGTCTGCGAAGCCCCGCAGGCACCAGAGAATATGATAAACATGGCTACTGAAATGCACATGGTCGACTTTCGACCATAGATATCGCTCAACTTTGCCCAAATGACGAGCACACCTTCACGTGTTAGAGGTTATTTGCTTTGGTATTGATCGTGGACAGAGGAGAACGTACCCACGTATCCAAGAAGATAACTCGAGATGACCCATCCGACATTGTTGAATTCACCAAAGTCATTAGTAATAGCCACGAGTGATGTTGTGACAATGGGTATTTCCAAACTTGTGAGGAACAATCCAAGTCCGATACTGAGGACGCGTTAGCAATGTGCACTAACAATCCCGCCAGGTTTTGAGCGACTTGCCACGCGAAAATTAACCAAAATCGAGCACCACTGAGATATAGAATGTTACTACCGTTGTTTTGACCGTAGGAAGACGCTGAGGTGTTACTCAGTTCAGTATCAGTGTTACGTCCTGCATGGGGTTCAACATTTTCCGATGCGTCGTGCTTGTAGTTTGATGAGTCGTCAACTATTTGAGATTTCTCTGCCTCGGTATGAGTTTTCGTCATGATGCTTGATGCTTATAATTGATGCTGGAAATCGTTAGCAGTTATCTAGGGTATCATAAATTTTGGAAGTACCTTGCCGGAACGAAGCCTTGTGGTTCTTCAGATAATAGGACAGTGTGGCCTAATTCGTAGAAATGCTCATTTTTTTTCCCGTGCGCAGACATGAGACTGAAGCCGAAAAGCTGATTTTAAGATGAACTGAACATGGTGGCCTTAATGTAGAGCGAACGGTCTCGTCTCAATTCTCGGCGAACAGCACTACATTGGGATAAACGACGCGTTCTTCGAAAGTAGGAAGGAATGCGTCGGTAGCTCAAAATGATCATCCTTCCGAACTCAGGGATACTGGGACACGGCATAGATCAGCCTGAACAAGTTATTTGGGGCGCAGCTCTTGGCGACCTGGGATGTTTTGGCAAGTAAGGCCTCGAAATGCATTGGCCAGCGATATCTTACTGGTGCTCTCGCCCTTATATGGAACAGTCCTCACCGATGCTGTGGATCTTTCGCATCATCCTTTACATGCGTAGTTAGCGTCGATTTGATTGTGAGCATGCGCCCTTATCGACTTCTCACTAGGGGCTCAGCATTGCAGCGGCGTTTTATCTGTGTTCAGCAGTGTCCGGCATCTGAGCCCAATAGGAACGCATAACAAATAATACAACCTCTCAGCGGACCGCACTACAAATAGAGAAGAAGAACATGCCATGATATTCGTTTTTCTATAGATATCGGTGACCACAGACTGCTTGGAATTTGGGAGGCCACGCAAGTTACATGACAGGTGATCGACTTGCTTACGAGACTTTGGATGTAGCTTCAAAGAGGGCCCAAATAAATGTATTAAAAGTCCTAGTTACGTGTGATGGCTATCCTAATGTTGTCCTTATAAAAACCCCTACATCCAGGCAGCTTCCTTCCTCCGTATTGCTAGGCAAGAAGCCCCTGTTAGGTAGACTAACGGTGTCGCAGCGGTGCCGCTACGGCTGGTTGCCTATTCAGATTATAGACTAAGCGTAGCCTAGTCCTTACATAATCCAATTGCTAGTTGAGTTTCGCAATCTAAAAGTCCTCTACAACACGTTATTACCAGATTTATCTTCGGCTACTTGGTTGAAAAACCAACTCGAAGCTATGCAGACTATGCGTCTAACGTCAGTAACGACTTAGGTCTCCGGTCTTCGTGCTGTTCATACACACGACTCTGTATAGTGACTGTAGTCGTTTATTGTACCCACCGCTTTATTGCTGTAGATCTTGCAAATTTCATGCTGTCCGACTAATCTAAAGAGTTTGAGGCAGCCTATCCATTGATAGCAATAGTTGGCTATCAACTCCAAGCTTTCGTCTCGAAACAGAAAACTTCTACATGGCGACTTAAGCAAATTCGACAGCATTCGCCACCTGAGACGTGTTTTCTGTCCAGGATCTCTGGTGAGCGAGCCTCGCGACGCTCCAAATTTTCTCTGACCGAGGACTTGGAAAACCTCTTACTGGTATAAATTGGAAGTTGATGGCAATAGAAGAACGCATAATAGGACAGGTGTTAAGAATGATTGATTTGGTCTTGATACCAGCGATAGATTAGAGCCCCGCTGTTGTTTTATTTCATTCCGCGGCTGAAGATTCTCAGTTGCTCTGAAAGGTGGTAACGTCGAGCAAGCAGCTTAGTATCTACCTTAGAACCACTACTGCAAAGAATATTTGACATTGACTACGCCAAATCATGTATTATTTTATTGGATAGTATCCCAATGTGACGGCAATTATAAACGATTTTTCTTCTCTAGGCCACTAATGAACCTCATACAGCCATAGAACCTTTCGTGAAGCTCACTGTTCCAGCTCTCCATGACTATCAGAAATAAAAATGATTCTAACATTAAGAAGCTTAAGTATTCACCTATGTTTTGAAAGGAGGTGCATTGAATTGTTGTCATGCTTCACTGGGAAATGTCACTCTATGGTGTGAATGACTGCAAAATGTTGCCTAGGATATTTGGCCTCTAAGCTGATAAACAGGTACATTACTGATTCTGGTATGCAGGGCCGGCGAATATTTCTGCCTGGGGTCAAAAAGGGGAATTTTGCAGATTTCGTCACCTCGAGCTCAAACTTTATTTTGAAATAGACAGTTCAACCGGACCTGAAATCACTCAGTGATGTAAATTTGCCCGTACAGATCGATATATGCGATGTACTTGTCTACGAAACCGTAGAGAAATCTAGATTCTGGCATTGATATTACTAGAAAATTCTAGTACATTGACTCTAATTGCCTGGGAGATAATTTCTTAAATGCACTAGAGAAAGGTTCACAATTTCCTAATTTAAAACTCTGTAGAGTTCCCCATCACTTACCATAGTTCAACTTTAAGAATAGGTCCAGAGTTGTTGAATGAAAAGTGCTGCGATAGCAAGCTAAGAGAGATAGTGCATCGTTAGTCAACGGTCTCTATCAGAAGGCGCCTACTACACGTGTATATTTTCTTGCTGACAGATCTTTCCTTCACAATCTAACTGAATTTTAAGCGATCAACGGCTATACCTGTAACCAAATCTTTCCACAACTTGACTTGTTCATGCAGCTTGGATCAATGCTCGTTTCTTTACGTCTATTAGAGTAGATGTGATTATCTAGAGGTTGAAAATTCTTAGATTTGCTCTCCCAGCTCATGGTGGGGTCCCATACCCATTCTAAGCATTCTTGCTCTGTCGAGACTCATTATCTTCTTCGAGCCCACAAGTAACTCGCAAGCTTTGCTAACGAATACAGGTTACTATAGGTAAGACAGAGTACTCTGCTAACGCTACTAGAACAATAGCTCCGATTCAGAGTGTTAAATTTCTGTATGCCAAGATTTCCTTGTACTCCTACACTGGTTCTGAAATGCTCACCAACCACTAAAACAAACATAGAAACATAATCATTAGGGCCATGCTAATGATTAAGAGAGCAATGAGGGATTACGCGAATAAGAAATTTATTAGGTAGTACAATCGGCAAACTAAGATAGATGGTCGGATAATCTTATAAATCTGTACACTTAATTATCACGTGCCTTGATTACCTACCCCAGGGGTTACTCACATAATCCTATCATTATGTTTTATGCAACTATAGTACTCCTACGCACCTCAATATTTATCATATCTCGCACGGAGTGACCCCTAATGGATGTTCATAAATTAGTATAATAATGATATCAAGTTCAGTTTCAGTCCACGAATCATAAGGCCTCCTCAGAATAATGCGGTTAAGGTCATTATCTTCGCTAAGAAGTTATCCCCTAGTGTAAAAAATTTGGATCCTAAAGTTCTAACCATTTTATTGATCATGAATGCCCTCATTAGTAGGAAGGGCGGGATATGAAACCCGCATAGTACAAATTTGGAATGCGACGTGGAATCGCGCGAAAAGTTCGAAATATTGTTGCACGGTTTAGTTATTAGATTACATTTTTTCATTGAAAGTTTTCTACTATTTGATTAATGCTAACTGGCATTTTGTTTCTAACTACAGAGTTTGTCAACGTACTTACTGTAAAGTAATACTGACTGAGCCGTGATAATACTTTTCAAATACACCCTTACCCCACACCCCACTAAACTGATCTTCCATTTCGTTTCCAACAGCGCTGTAGGTACGGCAACGAGGTGCGGCTAGACCGATCGGCTAGATCTGCGGCGCGGCTACAAAGCGCGGAAGGATTGGCATACCAAGACCTGTAATCAAAGAACCGCTGGGCAAAAACGGAATCCAAGGAACAACTGGTTGGAAGCACACGTAAACAAGATTTTGGGTAAGACAATAATAGGATGATATAGGGACTATAGAATGTGTGACATCACGAATGCATAGAGATAAGTGTTTAGAAGTATCTTGAAATAAAACTATGATTGAATTTCAAGTGGCATTGTTTCCTTGATATAGTCTCTCTGGAAGTATAATTTGAGCCTCATCGAGGTATTTGCTAATCTATTTAGTCTATAATTTGCATAGCCAACGGCTTCTCAATTAGCCATTCTCCTCATGCCTCGAAAATGCCCTTCTTGATAATTTGATCTTCATCTGGCAATTTTGGCTCTACGTACTCACTACTCTCCCTCGTCTGCTCAAAATGCACACTTCCGTATCTCAGTAATTCGAAGAACGTTCCTTCTTTCAAATCTAACTCTTGATTTTCTGGTTTGTCTAGGAAAACCCCCAGCGCCGGCGTCTTCATCAAATGCTTACCATGTGTAACTTTCTGCATCCCGCTCTTAGTTAAGAGCCTCCATACGGTGCGGTATGCGAGTTTGTATTCATCGCTCTCGGGGTCGGCATTGCGAGAAGTCGAAAGGACTTTGAAAAGGCCTTCTCCTGCGAAGCCGACAATGGGTTCAGCGGCCCAATCTTCAGCAAGAGAGTCGTAAAGTAGTATTTTCTTCTGGTAATATTCGACACCGTTGAAGCCTTCATTGGGTTCTTGGAGCCAAGCGAGACGTATAAAGGCGATGACTTGGCCAATGTAACCCAGCACAGTGAGTTCATCGACTTTGAAATCCCAGTGATAGCCACGCTTTTCGGATTCTTCAAACTTGAACTTGTGGACGAATGCTATTAGGGGTGATTGGATTATTCCCGTGTGGTCACTCTGGTTCTGCCAAAAGTGCATGAAGAGTGAGTGCCTGGGACTGGTAAGTGGGGCTCAGAATAGTTGGTGAGCCAGGATCGGTGACTCCTTGCTCCCGAAGCATCACCACCTCACCGGCAAAGATGTAGACAAGTATTTTTAATAGCACTGCATCCCAAAGAATGAAAGAATTATACTCACCACTTTCCAATAAACTGATCCCCCTTCCTTGCACAAACGAAATGGTTTGCAATATGCTGCGCAAACATCCACGGCACGCAGATACTGTAGTCATTACTCTCATCTTCAAGTTTGTCCCAACAAATCTTATCCAGATGGCGGAATAACAAGATGCCAACATCCATCCATGCACCTCCATACTTGTACAACGCTGCGCAGCGCAGGAAATCTGCACTATGGGGTCCTGTATAAGGACCCTCCATGGTGCCCTTTACAAATGTTTCTGGAAGTTGTGAGGCGTCGATGAAATTAAGTGCATGATTTGGAGATCCTGGAACGGCATCCAGCACTCGAACTGTCCAGGAAGGGCCCAGGAGTCGGACCCAATTCACGACGTTGCGCTGGCACCAGGAAGGCATTGCACGTACGCCAGCATGCCAGTATGTCCAAACGTTCTTTTCGGAGGTAATGGTAACATGGGTGGTGAGCTCATCGAGGATTTCGTTGTCAGTGCGCTTGTCGAGGAGCTCGACGTAGCGCAGTTCGCGCTGAAATTCTTTGGGAATGGCGATTTTTTGGGATGCCATAGTAGGTGTCAGATGACGCGAAGGACGATAAACTAAGGTGATTTAAGGAAGATGAAGATGCTGGTGTGGAGTAGGATGGAAGGGACATTTAAGTACTCATCCGAGCTGACGCATGCTCTCGTTCATGCATGCCTACACAGTTAGTACCAACAACTCGCACGACTAGAAAATTCCAGTCCAAATTCATCCATCCGTGTGCTCACTTTGTTATTCTTCATCTATGGTAAACCATGGTCCAATGTCTCAAAACAACTGCCTCACACTGGGCGTACGAGTGCCGTGCCATGCACAATCGTGCCAGCATTCCAGTTGTTCCCTGTTTGTAGACGTAAATCGAAGACGGAGGCTTTACGCGACACGGCTTACATCAGATGAGGATTGGGCGTAGGCTCGAAAGGGAATAGTGTGGCGCTAAAATTCAACGAAGGATCAAACCTTGGATGCCCGATCTGCACTGCGCGCTTCATCTTCGTGCTCGTGCGGATACGCCTCTACGAAGGTAACATCGTGGACAAGCCTTATCTATGGGCAAGGAACACGCTGATCCTGGTTTCAAGAGAAAGGGAAAGGGATATCTTACACACCGAAGCTATACAATCCACCATTCTTATCGCAGCAAACAATAGGGCAATAGTACAGATGACTTAAAAAAGATTATATGCTGATCCGTATCGGATGATTTCCATACATGTCACACGTTTTCACTGCTGCTGAATTCTGGATTTTATTCGATACTCATTTCAAAGATCCTAACAGTATTCATCGTCATTACATTCTGCAAGCAAGCGACAGAGGAATGCCGCAAAGCGGAACAACTAAAGCCGTCAATGGCAGTCAACGTGCCGAAGCTAGCCATGAAGCGCAATAATTTTACTCGCTTTGTACCCAGAATGAGGCAACGATTAACTGTTAATGTTTTGAAGAAGCAGATTAGGCTTCGTTCTATTTAAAGACTTGCTTTTGAGAAAGTGTGCTAGACTTGACTTGTTCGGCTGCAGTTTCTTTACTACTTCGAGTCCCTCGCCATTAGGCATCGGCGCCGTGGCTGTCAAGTATTAGAGAATATTTCATTATCTGTTGCTGCTCCTCGAGAATAAGTGGAGAGCCCCGTTTGTGAGTTGGCTTCAACTGATATCTTTGATGAGTGTTCAAAGTTTCGTTAACTTCCCCCGCTCGACTAGGGTTTGTTGAACGTCTCTTAGCTCGAATGTATTTTGCTGAACTCTAATTTGTTTATCATCGTTCATCATAATCATAGAATTATCTATGTCTATTCTTCGACCGCGATTTTATTTATATTTGTTTCATCAGAAGGGATCGAACAGTGATGCCATCTCCAGCTCTACCCATGATAGATGCACGAAACTTCTTATTCGTGATATCGTCTCGCCTTTCTCACACTACATCATCACCAGTATTATCGCGGATGACTGCATTTAGCGTAGATTCAGTTTGCTCCTCTGTCCGTTTAGTGACGACAAGGCTGCTCCCAGCTTCTCGGGTATGCATATGTAGTCTACCTTCTCTATCGTTATAGGGGAGATGGTTAGAGAAGTGAACTCTGGAACGATGTGGTCTTTGATTTATTTCGTGACTTTCCAAGAAGAGCCCAACAGGGTTTTGAAGGGATCACAGTCAAATTAGTTGTTCTCATTAAGCTAATTACCATGTCGTCCCTAGGGCAATCAACAGACGTATTCAAGGTGAATCGCAACTCAAAATTTGGTCTGCCTTTTGATATTCTCAGTATGTTCGATTCACGCTTGCTTGACCGACGTTGGAAAGTTTACTTTTCAGATCAGAAAGGACCACCTCAATCCTTCCACAATCAGCTGTACGCTTCAGATAATATGGGAGTGGAGTTCTGTTCAAGGATTTCTATATTTGTGCATTCTAGGCTGCGAGACTGTCGGAAATACACTAGTATGTATCTACTAATGAATTACCCTAATTATATCCGGCTTTAGTGTCAGCACTTTTTAATGAACATTGTTCAGATCTGTTCAATACTTTCTAAACTCATAACAGTATGACCCTTTTTCCCAAAGCCTTATTGAATTACATGAGATTCAATTGCTAGTCAGGTGAGGTGGAACTTGGGATATCTAACTGTGAAGCTGTAAAATTATAGTGTTAAAACTTGAACGCGAGCAGCAAGTATAAATTGAATGTGAATCTAGTCAAATTATAGAATAAATCTCTCTAGGTATCTAAGGAGCCTTGTGCCCCAATTGGGGCAATATGACTGGACATTGGAATAACCGCCCATGGACGTACGAACCGCTGGACATTAAGCCCGTCAGAGGAATGTTGTCGGAAAATTTGGAGGGATACCTTGATGTTCGATGGATGAAGTTGGATTTGAAGACTGGACATGTAACCCCCTGTCGAATTACAGGGTAGGGGACCGATAGGAGGAGGTGATTGGAGACAGGAGATACAATGAATTGATGCAAAGTTGATGTTCAGGTAGTGGGGTCTCACTAGTAGGAGGAGAGTGCACCATATCGGGAGAATGAACGTGCATAGTAGAGACAGGGAAAACTCGGCTCTGGGTACTGCATCAGTCACTGTGGCTAGTATCTTCTATTGGAGGACTCATAGTAAAGTCTCTTGATAGCAGCTCCTTTCATTAAGCCGGAAAAAATAGCTAAGTGGAGCAGGTGGATGAAACATTCCAGAGGGACCATGATACACCACACCCTTACGGATCATGCAGAATTATTTATGATATTGCCGAAAACACTAAAAATCCCCATACCGGCAACTTATTTGCTATGGCTCAGTCAGAAACTGAAACAAGCTGGATAAGAACTGATATAAATAAGTTAATGTTCAAATTAGGTCAAACATGCATTGTTAATATCGTTCTTGGTACTCACCCGGCACTTACTATCGGAAAGAGACTTTCTCTTAACGTCTCGATCAATGAAAACTCCAAATTCTACGAAGAAAATTGCATCACCTGAAGCCAAGACCATAAGGACTGACATACGGAGTATGCATAAGAAAGAGATGTGGTATAAGTGATTTTACTGCGATGCGCGGACCATGGCCGAACTTTGCATGCAAAGCCGATCCACGAGCATTCTCGCCCCGTTAAATGATTTTGGGGTTCATAGGTGTCGAAAGTTAAGTGAAAACGCCAGACGAAGCAACAAGCTTTCTCAGTTATATCTCTGCGCCCAAGGAGCTGAAATCTCGTGCACTGTATGCCTTAACAATTATAGCAACAATCTCAAGTGCAAGAGCTATAGAACGTATACGTTGACTTGCTCCTCATATGCATGGTGCTCTAAATTTGAGACTACATTGCCATTTATATTCTGTAACTGTAATTATCCATAGGAATGATCTTTACAGTAGTATTTGGTATCCTTGTCAGGGTTATGACTGAAGATATCTTCGCGAGCAAGCTTTCGTGACTAAGATCGTGGGCTGCTTGCTACAGTATGAGGGGAAGACAGTTAGGTGATCTGTGTTGGGTTAGCTAAAATAATTCGCGTTTGAAATCAAGATGGAATACGTTTTTGTGGACGATCCGTACGCACGTCCACTTAATCTTGGTGCTTTTTATAATTAGTTCATTTCTAGCGTCAAAGGTGGAGTCTCGCACTCGCTTAATGTGCTTAAAAAGCGGATTGGAAGAGCAGATCTGGGTTGCGATAGCTTATGTGATGGAAACTAGGTGATCAAATTCTTTCGTACCTTCTTGCTGTCTTCAATTACTCAGTACTCAAGGAATGGCCGGGAGATTAGCAGATGATGCCGATTAACGATGGTCGAAGGTGTGACTTGGGACGATCTAGGCTTTGTTAAATGACGTGACAATACGGGTGTATAGATAGCCGAATTTGGATTGTTCTTCAACCAATTGCTTACCGAAGTTCTGGACATGGATAGGGAATGCTGATCGTAACCGCTTGCTTGAAATTTCGACGGGTGTGGTGGAATGATCTTCACGTACCGCGCCGTGTTATCTGGATCGCATTAGCGAAAGGATTCGTATTTAAATGACGGGTCGTACGTACCTCAAAAATATCTCTTTGTAGCTCGATCTCAAGGTCCTTAAAATTAGATATAGATGTGAACTTATACATCATGTGCCGTAATTACTTATCCACTAACGCTTCATATATGTAGAATGTCCTATTCACTCTATTTTATATAGCTCTGGTACTCCTGTGTACCTCAATATACATCAGTTTCAATCGTTTCACTACTTTCCCCTATTGAAAATGCTGAGCGCGGCCTCGCATTGGACGCAATGATCATAATTATATCAGCCAAATCAGAAGCTGTAGTAATTTCAACTGTGTCCACGAAAACAGCAATACACAACATCTGACTTAGATATACCTTGATAACTTTGTCAGCGGCCTCCTCTTGGAATTTTGTTGTAGTGAGAACCAAGGATGCGGGGCGGGCATGAGAAACGTTGATAATCTGAACCAAGGATGCGGAAGACAAAGGGGTCATTCCAAACGTTTATCTTCAACGAGGAAAAGACAAAGAAGAAAAAACGCAATTGGGTGGAGAACGTGAGTGTTCAGCATAATCAGTCAGGATGGAGGAGGATGTAGTAAAAGAGCACTCGAATTAAGAACCTGAAAAACTATAAGAATTGAGGAAGTGTTACCACAGTCATGCTGGTGCACACTTTAATCTGAAGCCGGGGCTGTTGGCAAGATATGGTGCTTGAGCAAAGACTCTGACAAGTAGATCAGTGTAGATCGGCTAATTCTCTGAAGAAGAAAAAGAAGAAGAAAATAGTCTGTGCAGGAAGGGCCTTCGAAAGTGAGCCTACTATAGGGTTACCAAGAGATATGCTTAGCTGTGTAGCCTTCTTTAGCGCGGCGTCGACATTACCTTTGCGGTCAACTGAAGCGGATTTGGAAAGACGAGTGAACGGCCCTTGCACATGATATTCAGCTTGCACCCAGATTGGTAAGGGCCAGACTTTCGTTCATCAAATTATGATGTTATCGCAGAAGACTTGAACAAATGCAAACAGGGGGCATCCGGACTGAGGGACGAGAAGACAAAAACTTGTTCTTCCGGGCGATGTTATTGTGCATGCAACTCGAAAACTTGATGTTTGATAGGGCTGAAACTGAGTCTTATACGACCTTAGACTAGCTGATTTGTATATAAAATAACATAGGAAACCTTTAAAAATATGATCACAATTGGATAGAAATAAATACGAAATTGGAAGACAATTGTCGGTTGGTCTATCAGCGTGAATTGTGAGACTCTATTGTGAGACTTTAATGTCGAACGTGAAAGAGAAGTCATGTGTCTTGGAATAAAGAACAGATAACATGCCAGAACATATAGCAGAGTTCAGCCCTGATTTACTGCAACAAGCCTACTCTACTTCTCGTAACTCAACGGGAGGGGAAGGAGTGACAGGGTTATAGCTAGGAGAGGTGGGAGGATAATATGGAGAGTCGGGGGCATAATTGGGAGAGTATGGGGAATACGGGGAATACCCATTGTCCCAATTCGACGAGAGGTGATCCGAGCCAGGCGAGACTGGTGAAAAACATCCAGAAACGGCACGGTGGGCATTGATCGAATCAAATACTCGGATTTCGAGTTGAATGCCAGCGGCCTCAAAGGCGCTACGTATCTCTTGTGGCGGGTCCCAGCGTATTAGTGAATCCCCTGCACCTAGTTCCAAATCATCTTCAAGTTGTACGAGGGTTAGATTGGGAATCCGTATTTGCTTCTCTCTTGAAAAATGAAGTATCCAGTCGTGTTTGAGCGGACGCTGTTCAGTTGCAGGTTGGAACTGTAGGATGCCGCCATTACCAAAATCATGCAACATCATTGCGCTCGAAAACGATACCTAGCACATTTAGTCAACTATTTCCCCATACAATGATGTTTCATCCAACCTTTAGACTCTCAAGGCATGATGGGAGGCGATGAATGAGCCGAATGCTTTTATCAAAGTCGCCATGATATAGCGCCTCAGAGCCGAAGAAAACCATAGCACTGATACTCAAATGTCTCAAATGCGTAAATCCCGTCAAATCCATGCTCTCCACATGATAGCCATACACTCCCTTGTGCGTGATAAAGATTTCGAGCACTTCTAATGTGTTTTGGATGCTTTCTAGGCCTTCAATTAATCCACCCGTGTTGAAACGGGAGGACCAAGTAGGTTCATCGTCGTAAGAGACATTTAGCTTGCCCTTGCAAGTGAGTTTTGTGAGTCGAGGGCATCCTAATAAAATCTGGCTAAGTTCTTCCATGGAAAAGGCAGTGTCGGCGTTGATTATTTCCAATGTTCTTATCGGCGATCTATGTGTTTGGTGAAATTTACGGCCAGCAAAGGCACCAAAATGTCCGGAGAGATGTTGGATCTTTGGCAAAGTCATGGCAGCAAACCATATCTCTGGGTGATCGGTATTCACGCATGCATCAATCACTTTGTCCAGATTCGATACTTCGGAGATGTTTACCATCGATGTAGTTTCTCGATAAGTCTCCATTTGAACAAGCCTTATCCTTTTGAGGTTCGTGCAGCATTCGAGTAGGTTTGCTGTTATCCTCGAAACAAATAAGGAAGATAGATCCGCGATGATATCCCTCTCGTTGTCTGTAGAGGAATTGAAGTTTGTCAATCGAAATTTCACGTTTATCGGTCCCCAGCTCTGTACACAGTTGCCCAGCTCGGGGGCATCTTTAAGACTGCGATGGAACAAATTGAGTCTTCCGCTATCACGCTGACTGCTTGACCCATGCTCGTCTATTGTGATATGGCGGAACAGCACCTGTCGCGCCGTTTGCCAGAATCGGCGACTGACGTAGCTAAGGTTAACAAGCGATTGTCGGTCGTGCTCGAGGAGCAGGAAGGTCTCGAATAAGGTTTCTTCTGGAATGCCCTCAATTTGCGCCATGATAAGATGGATGTACGATGTAGGTGTCTTATGAATGAGAGGCGTTGGAGGCTGACAGAAGTTCGGATGACTTGCACGGATATGGCTGCCTGAAACAAAATCCATGCCTCTCGCGCTAGTCTGCTATTGGATTAGTCACGACACGGACTTCCTCCCATCACCCAGCATAACCTTTTCGACGTAGGGACATCACAACAGATATCTATATACACGGAGGTTATTCTAATGTCAGTAAATAAAATTCAGTGTAACATCTCATCTATATCTGCAAGCACCCATGCTACTAAGATAGTGAATACATTTGTAAATGAGATCTATAAATTAAATTATTTATTTTGTGATCTGTACCTCTCATTCTATACTTACTGGCCCTACTAGCTACCTCCTCAAGCTGAGAGACCATGATTAAAGCAGAACTAATTAAATCATAAAACCAAACCCAAAAAGTCGGCATCAAGGTGGAGAATAAACTAAAGGGCTACGGAAGAAATCCAAATATGATGCCTCCAGCAAGCAGATGTCGCAAACTATTCGAAATAAATGCAGAATAAAGCAAATCAAACCTTGCATTCATTAAGTTCCACTTCTTCGTCTCGAGCAAATATTCCGCTTGGGGTAGTCGTTCGTCTCACTATGGCGTCTCCTCCCATTTCCAACCATCTGATTTTGCACGTTGTGAGCAGAAGGTTTGCGATATTCGAGCTTGGCGGCGAAATAGTAGGATCTATTTCCTCTACAGAATTCAGCTCATAAAGCTGTGTGTAAGTTGAGGTGCTAATCAAGGCCTTGGTGGAACGCTCGGTGTTGCTAGTAGCCGGAACAGAGCCGTTGAGAGCTTTTTTTGTTCCTATACCCATGAACAAAAAAAGCCGCGGGAAGAGCATGGCTTTATCGAGTCGTCAATACGACAATAATGAAAGGAGTTCTTCGGACTTACTGCCGCTGTCTCTACTACGAGTCTAAGCCCACTGCATGGTCTGGGCGATCTAGTGTCACGAGACTGTTATATGTCGGTACGGTGAATCAATAATTAATTGCGACGAGATAGTTGAAACTTACTTCAGCGAGACTTCTGTCTAGAGATGCCCCACGGCACAATATTCTTATCATGTTGTATGCCTCTCACGAATATGGATTTTCGTCCGAAAAAACGGAGACGCAGAATCAACTGAGTTCATCCGGCAGGGACCCACTTAAATCTCTCCTTTGCGTACTTGGAGACATCTGAATGAATCTTGCCATAATTATGCGCGGTGTGACTGCACCCTGTAGGCTTAGAGGGAGATTACATACAAGGTGGTTGTGCGTTGGTGTGAGCTGAGAGGATTGTGGATCCGAGATCCGAGCGTGTTGAAATGAGTAGGCAGAGGTGTGTGAGCGGGAAGCTTGGCGGAGAAGACAGCAGGCGAAAATTGTAGGGTGATTCCAAATCTCGGACTAGCGTGCTTGCCAATGTATGCTGGAATTTAATAACGGACGGCTTTGCATCAGGTCCGGATATCATGGAATTATCTGGAGAAGAGATATGGGCGTCTCCAATTTGGCCCGCTTTCAAGAGGGGTTACTTATCTTCAAATAATTCTTGGCAGATCTCTTAGAAATTCACAACAAACGTCTCGGTAAAATTGTCTGCAAGTTTCTCAATTAACTACTTGATAGGCTTAACGATGGAATTTGCGGCAGGTTTTGTAACTTGCTGCTTGGATGTCTCTTCGATGTGCTTCATAACATGCTTGGCCACAGGAAACTTCATCAAATAATCGCTTGACTCCTTGACTGGAATCTTTTTTGACATGCTTTTATGAATCATGATGACTTTGTGAGAGACGGGGAAGGTAACAATGTATCATCAAACGTAAGTACAGCCAAAACATTACTTTGGGCGATGGATACAGATGCCTTTGCTTACGATGACTTAGACTTCCCGCATACGGACTTTGTAGACTCTGTAGCGGCATGATATCCGCGGCTCGTAAAGGTTTGAGCTGTTTCAGGACGCCGAGACGCTTTTATTTCGCCTTGTCTTGCTCCGCCTCAATCTCTCATCAAGAGAGGTTGTAATTTCGAACGTATTGACAGGATGTAGTGGATCTTTTGTCAACAAGGTTGCAGACGGTAGGGTGGACAAGTAAAAGCAAGGTGTGGAATGTGAGCGTATATTTTACCTGGAGGCGGGCCTTGAATTAGCCACTACGGGCCCTTCATGTTCATCGTCCGGTGCAGCCAGATGTCATATCTAGATATGCAGCCTTCCACTGCAGATGTCCATGTTTCACTTTTGCTGTCCAATTATCCGACTTCTTGATCGGGATGTATGCCAACGAGTTTTACAGCTCCCTATACCGTTTGCAAACATGTGGGAAAAGCAAAGGTAATGATACTAGAGGGAATAAGGCCTACCAGAAACTAGCAAATCATGTTGAGAGAGAATCCGCCGTGATGTATTACAGGACAGGCTGGAACTAAATGATGAATGAACCCATAACCGTAAAGATAAGGAAGTCGCACTAATTTATCTCCTTGATAGTCCCCCTCCCCAGCAAAGGTCTTCTCGAACATAATCTGAAAGAGCTGGATCCGCGGGAGAGGAAGATAGTTCTTTTTCATTGTCAGCACTGTGAAGGGAATCAGGTACAGTATTGAAACTTACTGCTCTATCCTTCGTCCTAAATTTGGAGGTATTGCATGTTACAGGTGATCGATACCGATGAGGAGGAAACGTTATGTAAGAAATGATCCAATTTACCACCACCTTTCCCCTACTGCACGATCTAGGCCTATACTGATATCATCAAGCTTCATGGTTATGGTGGAACTTCTTGTCATGCATAGCGGTGCCAAGATTCTTCTCTTGTCCGACAGTCCGAAGGCTCTGGTCGCCCTCTTTGGCTGGGCCGGGCTTCATCGGATTTTCTTTTGATGCTGAATTCATTCTTGTCTTTCGCATGGCGGTTTCGTTCCTCGAAACATCGGTGATGCTTGGCATCGGCCAAGCTCCGCACCGCGTCGTACCGTTCTGCGTAATCTTTTCTTGCTTCCCAGGCGTTGGCGTTTTGGGGAGACAACACCAGAATATAGAACCTATTTATGCTCATTCCGTAGGTAGGAAGTTTTGCAACCTCCCCAACGTACAAACACATATTAGGTTTCATGGTGACAATATGTTCGGCGGGTGCTTGAGAGTGGTAGTCGGGCCTTTTTTGTCCCCACAGGTTGGTCGAGCAAGCTTCGCCCCGGCAAAAGAGCAATTGTTATAGGATCCGGACGTGATATCACCGGTGCCTGCTCGACCTAGGTGAGAAATCTATTGAGCTAGGTGGAGCTTGTCGCATTAGTAGATTGAGGGGTTGATGTTGCCGCTGTTGACATGAACGGGGAGCATGGAGTAACGTCTCTTGTCGGCGGCGACTTCTTGCGCAATGATGGACCTGTAGCAGAAAAAACAGATGCGACAGGTGTTGTTTTATTATGGTTCCTTTCCGAGCGCTCCCTATATGCGAGCTTTTCTGGCTGCGCAGGGTCCCTTGACCGACGGATTCGATGGGAATTTTGTAGGTAGGTCCATACTGAAAGCGTTGCGTCTTCCCTGAGTGCTCGTTAGTTCTCGAGAAGAGAAATCGCTTTGATGGACGTTCCAATTTCTTGAATCAAAGTTTCCTGTGAGTCAGCTTGGTATCTGTCCCAGGCAATGGCCGCTTCTGTGGATTGGCGCGTGCGGCTCGGGTAGCTTTGAGATGTTTGAGAGCGTTCTGTTGCTTGTCGGCTGTCTCATGCTGTTGTGCCTACTTCTTATCATTATAGCTATGTTTTTAGTCTGGTAAACCTAATCGAAGTGAACGTGACGGTGTCAGATAGATGATCATGAGAGCCGGTAGAAGCGGAATAAAAATTTCTCCGATGCTGCTTAATACTTTCATGGGTGCGGACATTATAGCTCTTACATACGTCAGTGCAGGGGGAGAGTCCTAGCTTGCTGGTTGCCCAAGTACCTTAGCGGACAATTTCACTCAAGATACAATTGGAGATAAATCTTTCGTTCGCAATTGATTGCTGAGAAGGAAAACAATAAGAACAATTAATAGTTCATGCATACGAGAGGACATGGCGGAAAAGGCATTGCTCGTCTGGAGCTCGTTCACCCTTAAAGAGAATTAATTAAGTAGCAAATTGATTGTTGGGCGGATAGAGACTGATGGTAGAGTAATGAAAAGGGGCAAGATAGAGTAGGCAATGAATAAGAATAAGAAGCTTGTGATACCAGCTTGCTGTGGAAAAAGAAACTAGCGAAGTCGAAGGAGGCTGGATTTTAGTTGGATAGAAACGGGAGCAGTGGCCATTGAAGCATGAAAAAAAATGCAGGAATTGCTAAGGGGTTTAGATATCGAAAGTGACGTGTGAAGTTGGGGACGAAACGGTGTGCCTAACCCAGAGAAAAACATATGAAAAGGCTAATAAGTGGTCTCTTACACATAAAAATGGATCATTCTAGGATCGTACACAATATTATTGCAGGACAATATGAGAAGGGCAGAGTTCAGGTTCATGAGGTCAGCGCTGTGCAAAAGAAAACTGGTCAAAGAAGCCAAATCACCCGTGGGAAAAAAGAAAAAAGACTATCACAGAAAGGAGAATCAAGGGAAAGGAATATAATGGGAAATTAATGGGATAAATGGCAATGTGATTAAGGGCTGGTGGCGAAGAGTAGGCAATGATGGGACAGACGTTGGAATATGGATGGGAATGATACGAAAAGGGAAAAATGACGGGAAGCGAGCAGAGAGGGTGTAACGGGGGGGGGGGTATACAATAATGAGTTAGGGGATAAAGAAGTGAGCAGCAATGGAATGAGAGATGAAATGAAAGGTTCAGGGACGAAGCATGATCCGACAACGGGTGAAGGCGAGGATTGAAAATGAGGAATGAAAGATGGAGCTTGGGTTGAGTTGGAATTGTGCAGCTTCGCTAAGCCGGCCAATCGATCGCCATGTCACTTTGGGGAAGGGGCCACATCGTCAGGAACATGACCTTGGCACCGAGCTCCTTGGCGTCAACCCCACAGGAACAAACCCGCCCGCATCTACCTTCTCCTTCTTTCACTCTCGACTATTTAAAATAGTCTCACCCGCTTTAATTGTTCACCCTCCAATTCGATCGACTTCTACCTTCCCAAGTCACACCGCAATCATGAAGGCCTTTACTATCCTCGCCCTCATCCCAGCTGCTTTTGCTATTATCAACAATGGTATGTACCGCCACCCAAAGCACAAACTCGAAACAGGCGCTCTCGAGAGGCGCATACACCTCAACCCGCGGTCTATTCTTGAAATTGGTCGCTGATGGCTACATGCAGAGCATCTCAAGACCGAAGTGACTGTCGAGAAGGAATGCACGCGCAAGACTGTCGCTGGTGACAAGGTCAACGTCCACTATCGCGGCACCCTCGAGTCCGATGGCTCTGAATTCGACGCCTCCTACAACCGCGGTCAGCCGCTCAGCTTCGTAGTAGGAAATGGACAAGTCATCAAGGGCTGGGACCAGGGCCTGCTCGACATGTGCCCGGGTGAGAAGCGCAAGCTTACCATCCAGCCCGACTGGGCTTATGGCAGCCGTGGCGTTGGCCCTATTCCTGCCAACAGTGTTTTGAGTGAGTTTCTGTACCATGTTTAATGTGAACAAGTATCTCTGATCGCTAACTATACAGTCTTTGAAACCGAGCTTGTGTCCATCGATGGTGTCGCAAAAGATGAATTGTAATCGACGGTGGTGGACATACGAATCACTAGCACATGAATACGTCAAAGATACCACGCTCACGATCGATATGACGGAAAACTTGCAGCATATGAAAACATCAAATACACATATTTTAAAAGCACAGTGGCTCACACTTGCAGTCTTTCAACTATCCTTGACTGACAATGCGCATCCAGTACGAGACCATAATGCCTACATTGACCCTACACAACATTAGGTGTGTGGCCATTCTATCGTAATCCAATCACTTTTAACTCACCTCCAATCAGACCATACTTCTATATCCACCTGCGTTCTTACATTTCCCTTGCTACCGTGGTATGAGGTTTGACGCGCGTGATTTTCTTTCTTCTCTGCAGACCGCAGATACTCTTACTGCGGCGATAATCCTTTACATATGGACACATGTGCATTCTTATACTCTCCCCACCTGACCGACCCATGGTTCTCCAGAAAATGGCTCTGGGCGGTCAGTCAACTAACTGGAGCCATAGCTCCAACTCCATAAAAAGGCCGGGGCTTGGCCTGCTTTACCTCGTCACCACGTCGCCCCCCAGACTGTCCAAGTAACTCTTAAAATCAAATTTTTCTATCATAATAGCTCACTTCCTTGATCACCATGCCTGCTTCTGCGAGTGCGGAGTCGCCTCCCGGCGCCGAAGGGTTAATGAACATACTCGCCGGGACAATCTTCCCCAGAGCAATGACAATGCTCCCTCCGTTAATACAAATGCTAGCGTCAAAAACTCTGATCAAGAGGTAAGAACATATTGCCAACTCGGCACATGCGCAAAGCTAATTCAACCCAGGCCTGTATGTACCAACCCCGCCCCGCACGTCAACATGTCAATAGCAACAGTTTCATGAATCCCTACAGTGAGCGCGAGTCCGCCCAGGACAATAACGAGGAGGGAGATGCGGAAGACTACATCGTTGCTACCACCAACCCTTTACGCAAGCCCGGCTTCAAGAAACGCGGCGTCGCCCAAGTCCTCATCCCGAGAAAGCTGCGCCGAAGCCTGATAATCGCAACTCCTTCACGGAAGATAAGCAAAATAATCGTAGTGCATCTCC
This sequence comes from Dendryphion nanum, assembly GCA_020744415.1. Lineage (NCBI taxonomy): Eukaryota > Fungi > Ascomycota > Dothideomycetes > Pleosporales > Torulaceae > Dendryphion > Dendryphion nanum. Next base: position 1,478,705 of record JAGMWT010000011.1, on the reverse strand, counting down.
GAAGGAGGGAAACAAAGTTGCTCCTGAAAAAGAGCCTGCCTCGAAGTCAATGCAGCTTCCTGTCCGTAAAAAGAAGCGTTCTACTCGTCGTCGTGATCTCGATGATAGAGACTTTATTTTCTGGTAGAAGGTGGGGAATTGTGGTGCAACGGGTTGGTATTACTAAAGGTATCGAGGCAGGACATTGAAACAAAGGGTGGAGCAGGGTTCCACCCTCAGAGAATAAGAGGTTTAATTTGATTGTGTCGGGTATGGCATACCATGTCTGACATTTGCCGTTCTTCTCTATGCTACATGGATGAGAGATCATACATTTGACATGCACATCCTGGCTAGCTGAGTATTAATCACTCTTTTCCAATAGAGTATAGATCTGTAGGAATGGTTCTCAACTATGATGACGCATCTTTCCCGAGCCTTTCTCCAGTCTAGAACAACCCTACACATTAAAGATTCTAAATTGTCCAAAGTCTACACTAAACATGCGGAACTTCACGACTACTCATGTTTAGTATCCTTCCACTGTATCAAGTCTCTACATGTATCGCTTGGCTGAACATGAAGCCAAGGCTATCAAAAACACGACTGTGAATAGTTAGGGGCGTGGAGTATCTTATCAGCTGAGAGTATCATATTGAATAGCTGTCTGAACACATTGAGTATCTTTATTTACACATGATACCTCTCAAATGAAACAGTTACTCATGAAACCAACGTATGTAGTGAGAGCATCAGGGGTGTCTGAGCATGACGAAGGTTGTCGAGAGAAGTGTGAGATGACACCAGAATTCGCTCACATGATTTCAAAAATTCTCACTAAGGAAACTTTACTCCAATTTTAATACATTTCCTACTATTGAAAGGCTGAACAACAACACATGGAGTATAGAATCTAGATCAAAGGTTCGGGGGTGCAAATTTGGTGGGAAGACTCACACCTTTCCATATGGACACTAGATAGATGATACATTTACCTGCAGTGATCATCATCCGTACCTCATTAACCTCCGTCTATTCATGCAATTCCACATCCACTGCATCGGTGTAAGGAAGTCGGTTCGCCCTCCATCCGTTTCGGACTCTTTTGCAGTGTTTGAAGAATCCATGCAGATGAGATACTTCTATTTCGTTGACTCATTTATAGTAAATATATAACGGGATAGATATTTGTATCAAGTTTTCCGGAAATATGCTATCGAATTATCAATTCAAATATCTTCATGAATTTCTAGGAAATAAAATCCAACCAAATTGTCCAAGACATGCATGAATACATCAGCTGTCATTTCCCACCGTGGCACACTTCTTCCTGACTTGGCTCGCTTTACGCGCATGTTGTTTTTATAGCTTTGGACTCGAGATTCGATAATGATATTAATTGATTGAATGAGTCGACACCTACACTTCAGCCTTTCGCTATGTAAGCTGATCTCCAGAAATTGGCGTATTTACATCATCCGCTGATCCTTGATAATCATTGCAAGGCAGACATGGGTCTTGAAGATATGCTACTATGTCCTATCCTACAAGTGAAGAAGTGTAGCGTAGTGTCGATTACGCTACTTAAATAATTCTTACTCGGAACACCTCGCCTGTACCACTGCATACGATTTATATGATGCCTCACACGTATCTGCATCATTCATATTTCTGGAGAACTAATTATATGCCGTTTGCTCCATGTACGCGTTTCTTAATCTGTACACGAAATTGGTGTACAAAAAGGGCTGGTTCCTACGCGTATGAACGGACTAGTAGAGATAGCCCAGATATTGATGGTAGCTAGCAGTGATGGATATACCACACGATTCCACATATTCAAACCAGCGCGAGAGGCAGTGGGACGAGGCAGGAACAGAGCATGCAAAACGGCAGAGTGAGGAAGAGACACAAGCAATGGAAATTACACAAGAAAAGCAATCAAGTGCAAAAGTTCAAATGTTCGGGGTATCCTTTCATATCCCATCATATCATAACTGTCATCCTAGACCCGGACGCAGATCAAGTCAAGACCACTTATCCATGTATCCGAAACTCCTTGTTCCCCGAAACCCATAGCCCGGAATCGAGGAGAATGAAGATCTAGTCCTGTCGAATGTGCTCATCAAACAAGCTACGCTTGCGAGAAGGTTGCCAAACCGACGCATCGGAGTTATTGACGCCGATAACGGTCCAAGCGAGGAGGCCATCTATACACTATGTTAGCTCCCATACAATCGAGAAGGAGAAGGGAAAAGGGAGAGACTTACCGTCTTTGTTGTCGCCCAACCATGCCCACTGCATAAAGGGATCGTAATTATTGGACGCGGAGTCCGGAGCGAAAGCGTCGTCTTTGTTCGAGACGAGGGATTGATCGTTGTCTTTGTAAGGCGCGAGGGTCTAAGTGGGTTAGGTTTGTTCGGAGAGGGGATAACAGAAAGAAAGGAAATTGTGCATTGGGGAGTGGGGAGTGGGCAGCTGAGTGTGGTAGGGGAGAGTGATATTTACCTCGACTGCGTCCCGCAACTGTTGGTCGAAATACAGCATTCCGACATGGGCGACATGGCGCTGCTGGTCGGGACGAACTACGACGTGGATGTGGGTAGCACGGCCCCCGTAGTGGCCGGGGAAGATGGAGTCGAAGTCCACAGTGCCTTGGTAGGAGGATGGTTGCCAGCCGCGGAGGAAGCCGGTGACTTTGGGGTCATAGTTTCCGTGGGCGTTTGCCTGGGGCATGTTAGGGAGCGGAATGGCGGGAAGAGAGCACTGTGGAGATGACTTACCTGCCAAGCGTCGACACGCGCATTCTGCATGGGTAGGCAAGTATTGACGTCGATGACTTGAAGCGCAAGACGCATGTAAATGCCATCGTTACCCTCAATGATGTCTTGACGACGAGGCTGACCGTCAGCCCAGTAAGGACCGTAGATTGATTCGGCGGCCGTAGAGCATCCAGATGGCTTGCGCTTGGGTGTGTCGCCCCAGCGGAAGTCGTAGAGATCTTGGGGATCTTGAGACTGACCGGAGTGGTGCTCGTGATCGACTCCCTCCCACTTGAGAAAAGCTGCTTTGTTAGGCTTGGTATTGCGTGCAATCAGATCTGGCTTGAGGTTACTATTGTTCTTACGTGGAATGAGGGAGGGAATTTGTTACCAGCGTCAACATTGATGCCGCGAGCCTTGCGAACGTGACGGAGAGCCGCATCACGCTGATCGAGGCCACGAGCAGCAAGGTCTTGGTTGATCTCGAGGCAGCGGCCGATAGCCTCAGTCGTGCGCTTCACATCTTGCTGATACTGGACCATCTCAGGCTCAGACAAAGCCGGGTGAGCGACCACGCTGACTACTGCGATGGCAGCAACCACGAGGGTCAGAACCCGGGCGAAGGTCATTGGAATAGGTATAATAGAGAGATTGAGAAGGTGATTCAAAGAGAATGTATAAATTTGAAGCGAAAGGTAAGGAAGAGAGGGTGTGGTGGTATTTGCAGGAGAGTTTGTTGGTGGTGAGGTTATAGGGCAAGAAAATCAAAACAGCGACAGAACAGAGAGAGGGAAGGTCAATGCAGACCAGAACTTGCTGCCAAGACCCCAGAAAAGAGCGGAGCAGTAGCAAAGACGAAATTCGAGGTGAGTGTACTTGGTGTAAGAAGATAATAAACTAGTGATAAAAGCCCCAATACCTGGTTGTACAACATGAATGGAATGAGTGCAGCGCAGTTGCGTTCATCGTAGGATACCCAACTATAGTAAAACGCTATAAAGATATGGGGAGAACACGTAGTCATGAGGAACGGGCTCAGAGAACGGTGAATGTTTTCCTAATCTGATGTGCGAAATCTCTCAAAGGTTACCTCTTTGCATGAAACAGGTAAGCCACTAAGCAAAACGAAGTTGCATAAATGCCAGCCATGTCGCAAGGCGGCAAAAATGTTTTAAAACAAATGACCAACAGAGAATCTGAGCAATAGAGGATTGGATGATGAGTCTGTGGATGTGACTGGGATCAGAAGTGGTCCTGTGTATGAAAGATGCGAGCAAATGAGAGAGAGCGGCAGGGGTCTGAAACGTCGAGGATAATGAACGGGAGAGAGTGACAGGGCCAATGGGATGAGACGAGAGAGGCGTGAAAGCGTATGGCAGAGAATGGAAAGTTATTAGAAATGTGACATGACGAAGTAACAGAGACTTCCATATGAGACTTGCCATCGGAGCTGAGGTGTTGTGACCGAGATGCTTTTACATGGGGGCAGTGGGGGACGTGTGGGAAAGCCGATGCACCGATGAGGAATAGAGATGAAATACTGATATATTGAAGTCACGATGAAGTTATAAGGAGACGCGACGAAGAGGAAAAGCCAGGATGACAACGCGATGAGGTGGAGCCTGACAAGAACCAAAGTGATAAAGCCATAATGTCCCAAAACCTCCCCACTTTGCTAACCCCAAACCGGCCTAGCACGTTCCGCCCCTCGGACGTCATCATCAACAATTTCATCGGCGCACGCGCGCCCCTCCATAAACATCAGACTGCGACATTCACCCTCCCCACTTTTCTCTCTCTGACAATCCCCAATCCAATACCCCATACTCCAAACACCATCCATAGCAAACCCTCAGAACAAAACCCCCATCACTATGGCGCACCACGAACAATATATTCTGCACGTAACCGCCGGCCCAATCTATGACCGGGCAAGTCACACCCCCGTTCCCATAAACAGCGAAAAGCCACTCCCAATCTCGACATCCCATCTCGATGCTGAAATCACAATGCGCATAAAAGACTTCCGAGGCACGCCTTCTCTCCCTCCATCCTTATCCATTTATCCCTCACCCTCTACTAACACCTCCTAGGTCTCCCTACCGGCTCCCCCTCCACATCTCCCTACTTCTCCACGCCCCAGCACCCATACGACCGCTACTCCATCTCATTCTCCTTCACGCCGAAACGCGACATCGCAGGTCACCACCTCGTCTTCGGCAACGACTTCGAGCATCCGATTCGTGATCGCTTGCCTCCGCTATTCGACAAAGCGTTTGGGATCGTGAAGTGGTGGATTGATCCGGGACTCGATGGAGATGTATATGGTGATGAACCGTATCTCTACGGCGCGCTGTTGAGTTCGATTAATGTCTTGAGGATTGGGGCGAAGGAGAAGGAGGAGGGAACTGGCGAAATGGAGGAGGAAGAGGGGAAGGACAAAGATGTTTTGGTGTACGAAGAAGGTGCGGAAGGCGATGGTGAGGCCGTACGGACTGATAAAAACATCCCGGCCTCCTCAGCCCAACGCCAGAAATTCTTCCTTGCGGAGTCGAATCGGGAGAATTTCACCTTTGAAGCAGGGCGCGAATACAAGTGCGATTTCTTCAATCCGTATCTCGATTTCAATGAGTTTGCGCTCAAGCTGGGATACGGTCTTCCTGCGATTTCGATCATTGGAAGTTGGGATGGACAGCCTTTACGGTGAGTTTTGTTCTTTTCTTCCAGTTCTCCCATGTCCTATCCTTTCTTTCTTTCTTTCTTCCTGTCTTTCTTTCTTTTTTGAGTTTTGCGCAGGGGTAAACGTTCATTTCGCCACACACACAAGGTCTGACTAACAAAGTACGCATTCCCTCAGATACACACTCAAGGACAAGAGCACAAATACCGAGCTCTTTGTCATCAACATTCAGCTCGTGCCTACGGATCAGGCAAAAAAAGAAGGAGTGTTGGATCCGGAGGAGAAGCTGAAGGAGACGCATAGTACGGAGAAGAAGAAGGATGATGAAGGGAAGGCGAAGGGTGGAGAGGATGATGATTTAGATTGAGCTTAACGTACTTGCGTCGGAATTAGGTGAGGATGAGGAGGACGGAAGTAAGCATGGGTCGGCGTTTGTTGTCGGAAGTGATTAGACGGATGGATTCAATATATACATGGATGGACGGAACCCCATCCTCCCGGGACACAGCTACACAAAGCGGGGTGTTGTAACTCAAACACCTCCACAGTATTTATATTCATTCTCTAATTTTCATCTCATCTCCCCTATAGCCTCCTCAAAATGTCCTCTACAATCTCCTCCGTCGTTGCCTTGCCCCCCAAATCCGGACTCAACAACCTCCCCTCCTCCAACTGACCATCAACAGCCTCATAAATCTTCCCCGCCGCCTTCTCCTCTCCCATAAACTCCAACATCAGCGCCGTAGACCGAATCGTAGCGATCGGGTTCGCGATTCCCTTGCCCTCGATATCGGGCGCGGAGCCGTGGCACGGCTCGCCGATGACGAATTCCTTGCCTACGTTCGCGGAGGGTACGAGGCCGAGCGAACCTACGAGCGCGGCAGCACCGTCCGAGAGAATATCACCGTAGAGGTTCGGTGCGACGATAACGTCGTAGGAGCTCGGTTCGCGGAAGAGTTTGTAGACCATGGAGTCGACGATTTGCTCGTCAATGGTTATGCTCTTGAAGCGCGGGTCTGCCAGTGCGCGGCGAGAGGTCTCGCGGAATAGGCCGTCTGTCTGGCTTAAAACATTGCTTTTATGTGTGATTGTGACCTTGGGTCCCTTATGATGGCTATCTACGCCTTCGTCTCGGACGCGCTGGCGGCGCACAGCGATCTCGCCCGCAATGGTGGCAATGTTGAAGGAGGCGGTTTCGGTGATGCGTTTTATGGCTTCTGCGATACGGGAGCCGTCAGGAGCGGAATAGGTTTTCTCTTCTTTTACATAGAGATCTTCGGTGTTTTCGCGGACTATGACGAGGTCGATGGGCGAGGGCGCGGTGCGAGTGCTGCGGACGGGGCGCACGTTGGCGTAGAGGGCGAGGCGTTTACGCAGGGCGACAATTGGGGAGGAGTAGCCTTTGGTAGCGACGGTAGGGGAGCTAGATACACCATATCAGTACAGGTTGTAACCCTTATATCAGTGAACGGAGAGCAATTGCAATCGCAGCTGAGGAGCTAGTTGTCCACGATCGACATACCTGACAGCTCCGAAAAGAGCACCATCGCACTCGCCCTTCAACCTCTCAACAGTCTCGTCAGGCAGAGCAACGCCTTGTTTCTGGAAAGTCTCGAACCCAGCTTCGAGATGGGTGAAGGAGAACTTCAAGCCGAAGGAGGAGGGGAGAGCTTCGAGGACGCGGCGACCTGCGGGGATGACTTCACGGCCGATGCCGTCGCCGGGGATGAGGCCTAACAGATGCGTCAGCAGGGCACAGTGGTATCAATGGTCTAGGGGAGTCTGCAATTGATGTCATTGGATGTGTAGAGCGTACCTATTCGGAGTGAGCGTCGTGCCGCCATTGTATCGCTTGTAGAGTAACAAGAAAGAAAAGACACAGAAGCCACACACGCACAAGAGCTGTCGCCGTGGATCGGGTGAAGGATGAATTATTTCCGTCAGTGCGGGTTGACGAGCGAAATCCTGGGCGCCGATTGCGGAGATGGCGTGCACTAATCCCGATCAGGATGGCGCGGGCTCTAGCGTAGACATGACCAAGGGCTGGTATTTTTGGTATCGTTCCCGAGGTCGGTTGGGAGCCGACCCCGACGTCGGAATTGGGGACGTCATGTCATCGAAAACTTTTCATAGGGCGTACGACTAGAGCGAGGGTTGTCATGCTAGCGATCAGGGCGAAGGATGAGGGATGGAGGAGGCTGTCTGTCTCTGTGAGAGATGGTAAGGCCAAGCTGGTGGAGGTACCGAACAGAGTTGATTCCATTTCCATCCTTCGATATCCCTTCTTCCATCCAGAGTAATCTACAAGCGGCATGACGCTGAAGACCGCATTGGAAAATCATACTCCCATACCCATGCAATAAAAAACGAACCATGCCCAACCTAATAACCTACACTTTCGTGAATTCGTCAATGTTGACCCGCTGATAAAATGATACATGCCCATAAGTTTCCCAGTACTGCGCTAATCGATCATGGGATATGAGAATAAGTTGAGAGGTCATGAAGTCGTCTGTAAATAATTAGCAATGGAATCAATCAATCAATCAATCAATGTGTGTTTGGAACTCACCCGCATGAAATCCTCTGCCTGCAATGTGTCCAACACTCTTGACAACCCGGGCACCTTTGAAAATGTCCTCCGTCGCAATACGGATGAGCCCGTCATTTCCAATATCTGGCGCGATGAAAGTGTACTCGCCTCGTGGAATGTTGGGATCGCCTGTTAGCTTGATGGCTTCGATGCGGCCGCGATAAATTCGTTCTTCCTGAGCGACACAGTCCGGATCAGAAAAGACATCCTCGGGTTCGGAGGAGTCCCTGTCGTGTCCAGGCTGAAGAGTAGCAACGCTGTCTTCGAGATCAGCGGCTGATTCCGCTATCAGACTGTCGTCATCACTCCCAGAGTCAGCCTCGGGCGCCGTGGCCCATGAGTCGACACTATCCACACTGCCTCTGCGCTCCCGCTCCCGTGTCCTCATCACATATTCTGCCCGCTCTGGCAACGGCTTGGGGTCGTCGGGCTGAAGTATCGCTAAAAACTCGCAACCGTGACCCGCATAGTCACCACACCAAATTCCCTGCCAAGGTTTCAGGGTTGTCGGCGTGTAGCATTCTTCTGGCAACGTCCCCCAAGTCGTTGTGTCTTCCCCCACCCGCATCTCCATCGCGTGTGCTCTAGACGAAAACTCCATCCATTTTCTGACCCGAAATGTCTTCGTGGATAGATCTGCAAAGCTTGATGGGCGGTGATGCTTGTCGCGAAATTGAGACGGTGAATCTCTGCGAGTTCGAACATCACTCGGGAGGATGGAAGGCGGCCACACAGGCGTTGCGCTCGTCGTGATCGACTGCGGCCATGGACGAGTAAGCATCAGTCGAGAATACAAGGCCGCTGCTGTCGATCGTGATACCCCGCCATACAGATCCATGGGAATTTCTTTCGACAAACGGCTTTCCCCATCACCAACGGCGTTCCGATAGGCGTTGGCGTCCAATTTGACCACTGGGGCATTCAAATCCAGTTGTATGTGCGGGCTAAAAGTGTGTATGATGGCTTCAGGGTTCCAACTCCAGGTCAGCATACTGGGCTGACGTCGCTCCGCGACCAACGCGTAGGCCTCGATCGCATCGATGCGATGATCATAGCGGGCAATGAGGAGCTTTCCAGTGTGAATGTTGTCGGCAAACCAAACCTTGTGTTTCGCGATGAACCAGAATGGGTGGTGTGATATGTACAAGTCTCTCCAGGTCGAATTCGGCGGCTTACTCAGGGTTCTTCCGGAAACGTTTTCTTGCACAAAGGACTGGTATAGTGTGTCCTGGAGGGAGTGGGTTCGAAGCGAGCGGTTGACGAGTCCCACGGATAGTAGATCTCTGATGGAGAGGAAAGACAGAACATGGTGGACGAGCTCGGAGGGTAGCGAGAAGAAAGGCGGAGGATGATCCGAAGTCGCCATGGTGGTGATTCGTGGAGCTCGCGAGGTATCAGCAAGAAGTCGAAAGAGGCTTCTCGGGGGTTTTCAGATGCTTGAACAGGTGGCAGTAGCGTGGCCCTTGCGAACCCCGCGGGATGGGAAGCGGTGGCAGTCAGTGGTATACTACCACAGGAGGTCAGGTTAAGGGTGCCAAGAACGACATATACAGAAAATCTGCAGAGGCCGCCAGAAAGGTAGGGATCAGCCGCAGGAGCGCTGCAGGTAATATAGAGGGAAATCGTGGTAGGAGGTTACCAGGAGCCCTGGGGTTTAGGAGAGGATGGTTACTGGTGGTTACTGGTGGCCACTGGTGGCGTGGCGGGACGGCGCAATGGAGCTCAGCGGTGCTCAAGTACTGAGGCTTCTGACTGGCAAATGCAGATTGCGTTATTGGCCTGGAGCACCCGCGAAGCTAGGCAGGTGAAGCACGCAAACATGTGGAGAGGTACCAGGAGTCAATATCGGACGGCTTCGCCGTAACAATCGTGCAGCGCTGCAGTGCCACCTTCTGGATCGCGCCTAGCCCGGACCCCAGGTGATCGATAATGCACAATACCTTGGTGGTTCGCGGTCCCCTTTTTACGTGCGATATCTCTTGGGTTGCTTTCTTGTCTCTTGCTTGTTTGAAGGCGGAGAAGCCTGTTTCGGGACAGCGGATTACGGATATCGTTGCGATATCGGGGGGATGGGAATGGTAGTGTGTGGGAGAGAGATGATGCGCTACAGGGTTGATATCGATCAGTGGATATTATTCTCCGAGGGGCGACGCTTGTCAAAAGAAGGGAATGCCGATAGAAAGGAAAGAAAGGCGAAGAGAGACGGTCGGTAGAGGAGAAGGCGAGATGTGATTGAAGAAAGGATGCCAAACTGGTGGCGGAAGTGCAGGTGAAGGGTGAAGGATGCGATGTGGTGAGAGATGAATGGCGAGTTTCGATCCGCAATGGCGTGTTAGCGTGACTCCCGGTCGTCACGGGAAGAGCTTGGGCCGCGCCTTGGCATTTCCCCTCCAAGCCTAGAGCCGACGCTAGACGTGTGGGGTGCGCTAACTATAGCCTCCCACTGCCTCCTAACCTTCTCCCGACCTCGTTCCGTCTCAATTCACACCTCAACTCTAGGTCTGAACCCATTCATGACGCGTCTCAGCGGAGATTCATCAACTTTATTTCCTGGATCGATATCCTGATTCTTATTCTTCTCTGATTGCTCCGGCACCTCTGTCTCCTTTCTGCCGGAGGACATGGTGTATCGTTGTAGGCATGTCCTTGGCCCGTTCACAAATACCGTCCTCAGGGGTTGCCGACTGGGAGATACCGCCGCGTAAACATTCATCACTCCGTTTATCGCCTCGATGAGTATCGGGTCGATAATATTTCCGAATTCGGGGATACAGTTTAGTTACAGTAGATTTCATCCACAGGCATCCGCTACTCATCTCAACTGGTATATCTGGTAGGTGGGTAGACTGTGCGCACGTGACATCATCCAGTACCCCAGTGCTGTTCTAGAGGTCATCGCTCGTTGTATAGTACCATATGCACGCTTCTTCATCAATCGTCATCTCACAGGTCAGATACAAAACTAACGGATCCAATGCTCCACACTAACTAGAATATCAAAGGAGAGAATTATTTCCTAAAAGGCTGAGAACCCCAGATATCCCCCCCAGCAAACCCCTCCATCTCTCTATACTGACCAATAAATCAAGGCAGAAAACAACTACCCAGAATGCCAAGAAACTCATATATCCTCCCAATAATCCAACAGCCCGGCAGCCCAACAACACAAACCCCCAATATCCAATATTACCCGCGCAGCCTATGGAAAAACAAATCTCGGCCCATAGCGACTCATCACCCACAAGACAAGAGTAAAAAGATAGAAACAACTGAGTAGAGTATAATAAAACAATATCTTAGTCTTGGAATCAAATGGACACTTCTCTGCCTGGGGTTCCGAGCCTGGGCCAGCGTTACCGTCTGGGTGATATCCAAGGCACCTCTGTGTGGAGCTGAATAGGGGGGGGGGGCTTCACGACTTGCTGTCTGAGTTATTTTCTGGCTTGCTTTCTTGCTCCCTTCCTTGTTTGTTTTTTTGCCGCTTGATATCTTGGTTCCTTTCTTGGTCTCTATCTATCTTAATTTCCTGCTTCTTTTCTCGCCTACCTAGCCACTAGCTTACTCGCTCACTCTTGCACTTGTTTTTCAGCTTTGCCATCTTCTCCTCGAATTTATGACGTCCCTTGATAGAGGCGATTTTTCGTCGTGATTGATTGTAGTTGACTAGTGGAGGCGGAGCGTTGATTGGATGTGAATTATTGAGGTATAGGTATGCTTTGGTTTCCATTGTCGACATAGTAGCAGAGCTTAATGTGATGGCAAGTATGACGTAGTGGCCATTGCTGTGAGTTCTGGTGGAACTGCAAGCGTTGTGTTGTGTGGCCTGCTTTTGCTTTGGTACCCTTGATGAGATGATGCAAGAGCTCGAAGAGGTCTATGGCTTAAGTTGCATGGTTTGACCCGTGGTGTTGATTAGTGGTTTTGAGTTGTGGGTAGTGGAAACATCCCTACTACGGCAGAAAGGCGCCTTTTGATGTCCGGGACGTTAAGAAGAAAAAAGTTTGAACAGATTCCTTTCGAGCACAGTCAATGTACCGGAAAAGCTGGAGTTGCTCTGGAATCTATGCAAATGTTGAGGAAGATGTTGCCGAAAAGATATGTTTTCTCTGAATGAGTCCGGAACGTTAGGACAGTGTGTTACGACCACCTCAACATTTTTTGACGGCCGCACCAGCGCCCACACCCTCGGCTACCTAGTTTTGATTCAACCGGATGTTTTAATGGAAAAATTCGGCGTATTTTTCGATTATTTGAAGCAATGTGTCATGGTATTGATTCGCATGTATGATCATAGCCGCACGATGCTCTTATCCTCACATCTTTCTTCTTTCTGGTATCTCACTACCTTGGTGTATCTGACACTTCGCCATATGTCAAACGTGCATCATATACAAAGTAAGCATTGAATGCCCTCTCAGTTTTACAAGTCTATGCTAATAATGAAAAAATTAGAACTCATATTGACAATGGAAGAGGGTCTCATGGAAACACAAACCAAGCTTAATCAACTGGATTATGTCCGTCGGACCCTCCCTTTGCCTCGCTGCTCAAGCCTGCTTACTGCTTTCACAAAGTCACAAATGTTCTGCAATCCTTAGCATATATGGTCAGTAATAATTTGCGTCCTTCACCTTATTGCCGACAAGGTAGTGACTGATATCAATGTATACGAGAGAAGATTATTTTTGACGAATTACACACAATAGACACATAAACAAGATACTATGTCTATTGCTGAGTTACATCGCTTGAGGAAAGTGTTCCATGTACGAGGTCAGTGTGATTGCCTTACTTATACATCGTCCTCACATTCATCACAACAACGCAATGCTACATTTCCATGGCCACAACCAATCTCATATACGTCCATTTCCATTGTCGACATTCTATTTATGCCCCAATCCATCTCAATCTCCTCAAATGCCCCCCAGTCTCAACAATCTCATTAGTTCCATCAGTCGCATCATACCACGTCCCTCGTCCCAAATAAGCGAGTTTGCAGAGAAGATCAAAATTCCGTCCGATGATAACTACCTACTCCTAGCCAAGTCCCGTCAACCCAGGCTTGCCAGACACCGTGAAGACCGCAAGTACCCCGACCCCAAGCTCCAAGCCCCTCCCGGCCCGAACTCTGTGAAAAGAAAAACCCCCCTCATGAACACCCACAGGGTTGACTCTATCCGACCCGAAGGCATCTCCGGTCCCAAACCCTCTCCAATGAAACCAAGCCCGGACGCTACCCTGCCCCATAGGCCTCTCCAGTCCCAAAACCCCCTCTTACTGCTTCGCCAAAGCAACCCGGGCCGCAATGGCCCTCTCCCGCCTCTCCAACTTCTCCTTCTTCACCCTCTCCAATCTCTCCCTCTTTGTCTCTCCAGCTGAGGCCGGAGCAGGCGAGACGACCACAGGGACGGGAGTGGCACCAAGGCCAGGACGAACAACGGGGGTGGCTCCAACGCCAGGACAAAGAGCAGGAGTGGCTCTAACGCGGCGACGAGCAACAGGGGCGGGAACCAGAGCCGGAACACGCTTCTTCTCGACGCGGCCCGCAATGACTCGGCTCTGCGGAGTGGTGGTCGTGGTGGCGGGAGTGGGAGCAGCGGGAGTGGGAGCAGCGGGAGCGGTGGTGAGCCTCACCACAACGGGTCGAGATCGAATGCGAGCCTGAGCTGCCGCCGCAGCTTGGCCGCCGAAGATGGATGGGGTGATAGCGGAGGAGGAGCAGGAGTTGGTGGGGTTGTACACGACAGTTGCGGCGGCAACCGGGCGATTGACGACGACTATGGGAGCGGATCGAGGTCGAGGTCGGGGGTGAGGGCGAGTGGGAGTTTCGGTGGTGGTGGTGGTGGTGGTGGTGGTCGTCTTCTTAACCACACGGCCCCCGTGGACCCGGTTGATGGTGGTGGTGGTCGTGACGACGGTGGTTGTCGATGCGGCAGCGGGAGCAGCAGGAACAGGACCAGAAACAGGACCAGAAGCAGAGGCGGCGGCCTTCTTCTTCTTCCTCTCTTTCTCCAGGACCGTGCCAGAGACACGGCGACGACCAGCTACGACGGACCGATGCTCTTCGGCGAGCCGCTGGTCGTGGCTCTCCAAGGCCCCAGGGCCGAAATTGCGGACGTCCCCGTATGTACGGGCCGCTGGAGCCAGCGAGGCAAGGACTGCCGACGTCATGTTCTTGAGTCCAGGTTGGCCCCAAAGAGACATGGCGGATGGTGGAGAAGGAGAAAAAAGCTTGAAGAAGAAGAAGAAGAAGAAGAAGAAGAAGAAGAAGAGGAAGAAGAAGAAGAAGAGAGACGAAGAAGCTGGAGAAGCTGACGAAGACGAAGAAGTTGTTGCAGTTGCTGTAGCGGTTGCTGGTGTGGAGACGAGAAAAGTTATCTGACGCTGGAGAAGAGAAAAAAAAGTAGTGGAAGAGAGGATTGGGATGAGATGCGGTCATCTTATACTACTCGACTAACGATATCGTCAATTGTCGAGATTCCTCAATAGAAACTTCCTATCCATCTTCACTGCTATTGTCCACCGGGTTCTATTGTCAGAGCGCGCTCAACATATGTCATAAGAAGCCAATTCGTAGCTCTGGATCCATGGGCCCGAGCTTTTCATCTTCACTATCTTGCTCAACTTCGTACGCACGAACTTCACCTTGGGGGATTTTCACCTGCATAAGCCTTAAAAACAATAGGATGAACATATCAAGGGGCTTGTGCACAAGAGGGTGGTTTTGCCTCACTTGTTCGTTTGTAGAGGCTGGAGAATAGGATTGAAGGTCAATGTCAAGGTAAAGTGAAGTTGGTGAGAGGTTGCGAACAGTCAACAGGGTGCTCAATAAAGAGCATGAGTCACGACGGTCAAATTGGTAGTTTTACTACACTGGTGGGAATGTCAATCCAGAGAGTAGATTGTTTGAGGGAGCTTCGATTTGAGGGACGTGATGTTTTTGGTGTGCATGATGGGCGACATGGGTAGACATGAGTGCTCGTTTGCAGAACAAGAATGTTGAGATCTCAAATGCTTGCTGACTAACAACGTGCCGTGAGGTGTTGAACAGAGAGATATTCCTTGTAAATAAATAGCTGCTGTGAATTAAGTTTGAGTTTTTGTTTCGAAGCCGCTTCTCCGAATCAAAGCAAGTCGGTTTTGAGTGCATTTGCAGCGGAGAAACCAAATCAACAATTCGTGATCTAGCATGTGACTTTCCCATCGAAAGTTCTGTACAGCTGCAAACAGGCTATTAATCCTGGAGAAAATTATCATCACAATCGTTCCCAGTTTAACAGTCTTCAGATTTTCAATTTCGGAAGTTGCCAAAATTCATACCCCATAATTTAAAACCATCTTCACAGTCTCAACGCAACATATGAAGAATAAGTACATGATATTCCGTTCACCACCAAAATTGGCTTTCGATTTTTCAAAATATCGCTGTAATTTTTACCTAAAACCCGAACAAAATCTTGGAGCACCCCCATTAAAGAAACCGGATTTATCGTTCCCGTCTGCCATCATGACGTTCAAGCACTCCATCAAGTAATCCCTCTCCACCGCCACAAAACACGCAAGACAAATCGTCCAAGCTGCCCAAGCCGCCCCAACATCACCGAAAACAATACAGCGCCTTTTCTCGCTGAGGTTCTACGCAATATCCCGTTCAAGCTTCATAAAGCCTGGAAAATGCTTTTCGAGTGCGACACCACCGGTAGGGGGTAGGAAGCTCAAAGATTTGCAGCATTAGCAGCAGTTCAACAATTCCGTTGGCCGTGCCCAAACTCTATTCAATACACAAACTGAGCTTGAAGGACCAAAAAAATTGATGGATAGTAGGATCGCTCTGAGTAGGAACCGGTAGTTCAATGTTCCATGCAGTTGCCACTCCTCCCGCTCTGTGTGGCAATAAAGCCGCCAACTGACAACAAGCAGGACAGATACACTCCAGATCACATTCTCTCCCATGTGAAATCAAGCAAAGTCGCCGCATCTTTGAAGTGCAAGCGCGAGAAGATACTCGACAAGGATTATGAGGACAGTGCAAAGCACATACAAGTCGACCCCCCAGTGATGAAGCGCGAAAAGCAAAGGGTCATCGGCAAGTAATCGCGACCCATTCTACTGACATCAAAGCAAAGTTGCTCTCGAGCCTTGAAGTTGTCTAAATGGGCTCGGAATCAATTCTACGCATCGCTCGCACTCGAATGTCCTTTGCAAACCACAAGGAAGAGGATAAACAGAAAATAGAAATATGCAGCTTTATCAAACTCATCCCTCACAAGCAAAAAAATCTGATCAAGACTCCGAATTTCTTGACCTCTCAACACCACCCGCCTCAACTGCTCCCTCCCCACTTCCTCTCTTGACCCAGAGCCAAGCAAACAAGACTTATCGCTCCTCCTTACCTTCGAACTCTTATACACTTATTCTACACCTAGTAGACTTGCATCATTATTCCAGGGCTAATTCGAAATCCCAAAATCTCTTCTCTCCCACCTCTACGTGCCAAGCCGTTATGTACATAGACCGAACCAAATAGCCCGCGTCTTGTCTCTAGCACTAGAAACACACCTCATCACCTTGCTAATCCCAATCCCGTCGTGTGTGAAGATTCATGTGTGCATTGTCGGCAGGCGCAGCACCAACGCTGGCTCCGTCTGCGCGAAGCGCCACGAGCTCTTCTCATACAATTTCCATCACAACGGCGATCATGATGCGGTGATTACAGATGTGGCAGGATTGGAGTTCACTACGTGATTAATAGATCAGGGGACGATGAGTAAATACATGTTAGTGACGTGGGTACACTATAGGGGGTATTTCTGGACAAAGGGGAGGAATACGGTGTTTGTGACAGCATTTGAGGGAATATGAATAGGAGTGGGTGAAGAGGCAGGGGTAAAATTGGAAGGATGAGATTGTATGAAGTAGCGCAGAAAAAGGTGGGCCGGGGGGAGTGGCAGAGTTTATTTGGCGTTTTATTGATGAGGGAGTGAGGGTTCAGATTTGAGCACTTGGGAGTGATTTTCGGGAGTAAGGAGATGAGGTCTTTCAACGGGCTTTTACATATGTTATGTGTGGATCCTGGTGGAGAGCTTGTAATCTCCGTTCTCGAGATGGACTTTTGTCTACAATGAGAACCAATGGAAAACATTCATAGGTAAATTAACACTTGATTGGATGGCAAGCAACAACCTAGGATTTATTTTCTTGGTGTTTTTCTGACTAAGCAAAGATACTTTGAGGCCAAGCATTGTAATTTGGTACCATACTTTAATACGTTTCAACTACGACAATGTATCCAAAATGTTCTAGACCATATTGATCTCGTTCATCGCCCACTCCACCGCTGCATTTACACTTCAAGTAGCGTAACAACAATGCACAGCATTTTTTCCTGATCTCTGGTAGGAAAATAGGTGGATTAAAGTAACCTCCACGGCATGGACGTGACCTCATAGAAGTTGTCGGTTCTATCCATGCTGGTACGATCTCCTCGTCTCATCGCCCACCAATGAAAATTTTGCCCCGAATACGAGCTTGCAGCCGCGATGATTTCACTCTGCATGCACCGACATCGCTCATCTAATCAACTAAAACAAAGCTCCAAATAAAGTTATCTGATCCGCTGCAGCCAAGAATTGCCCGCTTTTCTCGTGGAGCTTGTGGTTCCTACCCGTTACATTGTATTTGATGCACCGCGTTTGCTATTGGAACGGGTTGTGACCTCGCGGGAGTTGTTGCCGGATTGGATGTTTTATCATTGACTGTTTGGGGAAGGATAATTTAACCAGCTAGTTTTGAGGACTATGAGTTGTTTTTGGCGGGGGGTTTGGTGGGATTTGAGTGTATTTAATGAGGATGCCTCGCATCCATGAACAACTTTTCGATTCACATCATAAGTCTCAATTTACACAAAGCCACCTTCTGCTCGATTATAACCAACGGAAACTCCTCCTAGCAAGTCAAAATATCACACCATCTGAACGACACATTATAAATACGATGCAACTTCTTAACTCCCTCGCCGCCTTAACGATATTTACTGCAACGACCTTCGCCGTCCCAGCACCAAACCCGATCGCAGTTTCGGCTCCTACTCTTGTGACCGTGGCGGCGGCATCCCCATCATGCGGCAAATTCTATCTAAACGACGGGCCTGGCTGTATTAGGGAGTGCTCTAATCTTGGGGCCCGATGTCAAAGAGAGTTTGGATGCGGTATTACGTGCCATCGATGTGTTTGTTGAAATGATCGATTCTCACAAACCAACTGGGGAAAGACTGGCTGATATGCTAGGATAATATTAGTCAGGTGTTAATTGAGCTCAGGGCTATTATAATGTGGGCCTAGAGTTGAATAGATGATGTTGGGCTAGCGTATTTGCCCTTTCATTGTTATGGTTCCACAAACGTGTCGATCGTCGAGGATTATTGAGAAAGACAAATTTACTGAATCCTTCAAACACATGCGCAGGTGTATGTTCACCATTATGATATCTTCTCCCGTGAAGCTGCGACTAGCTCAGGACATGTGGCTTATTTATGTAGCACTCAGGGGTAACTTAGGTACCCATATCATGCAACACTTCGTAGGTGTTAGCAGCCTTGCAATTTCCAATATGGATCTTCTATTCGCAACCCCAAATTTACACCCTCAAATCGAAGTAAACATGCCTACCCACCAACGGGACAAAATCAACTACTGCCTTCGCACTCCGTTCGCCCTATCATGCCAGCTGAAATCCCCGCCGCAGATACTCTCAAATACTCTCTCTTCCCTCCTTACCGACGCCGATGAATGTTACAAAGTAGGGACACGGAGAATTGCCAAATATTACCGCGCCATGATTGTTTTCCAAGAAGCAACAAGAATGGCTCACTTCTCCACAGGTTCTTTGTGCTGCGTGTATGCGGATATTGAAGCGCTTTGTCGCGAACCCACCAATGGCACTAACTGAACCGACGATTTAAAGAGTACCCTCGCAGGATTCGCTTTTGAACTCCTTTGACCTTTAAGTGGAGCACAGTGAATCTCTCGAAGATGCATAGAATGATTGGCGCAACACTTCGTTAGCGATGGTGACAGCGGGAAATATGTAGAAACGACACCAGGATACTGTGACGAACCCTTCGGGAGATGAAAATTGAGTATTCGGGTCATTTCAATTGCATCGATGGTTTCAAATCGCTATTCTCAGTGTAGGAGATCCCGGCTGCAGCTTCAAAGAGAGTGAAAGACATCAAGAAAAGCTTCGTCGAACATACATACAGTAAGATATTACAATAAACTCTTCATTGTAACTGATCGCATCATATCACGATCTACCATTAAACGTATGAATTAGATGATGAAAGATTCGGAGAATGAATTTTGATACGAATTTGATCACAGAGTAAAATATTGCGAATTCTGTTAGAACTGTCAGTAAGCCTGTGCTAATGATGACAGTAATGTAAATGGATATCGCCACCTGTTTTAGGTTGGACGGCCGACCCGGTCCGGCCCACGCCGTCTCTTGGGGAGTTTGAAAATTTTGCGATATGGAAGAGACATGTAGGTGCGCAGATTGTCGCTGAGAGCACTGACAGCTTAAGTACGCCAAAGTCCGGACCTAGGCACCGGAACGGGACGCACGGCGGGAAATAAATTGAATTTTACGACTAGCTATGGACAATCTACATCCGAATTTAATATATCTCAACAACCGCTTCCGTAAGAAAAGGAAAAACTGTAGGACTTTGAAGAGAGATGAAGGTTCCCCGAGTGACGTGTAGTGTAATGGATTAGTTTAGGAAGTTCTAAAACATTAGTCCAGAAGGCCATCCGGAGAACGATGGTTTTGGGGTTGATGAGCCAAGGAAATTATGACAATGATAGTGAGTGATTGATATGTTCAACCAGTACTCTCTTATCGGTGAATCTGGACCCACTGCAATATTTAAATGAAGCACAGATCTCAGATATAACTGTGGTAGAGATGATGTGAGAATTGTATAGCTTAGAACGCTGCCAAAAATGTCTCGCGAATTAATACATTCACACCTGCACATGGCACGTGTAACTTGTGGATGTTTTAGATGCCCACTGAAACGTAGCGATTACATATGAAGAGCAGTACTATATAATCACTTAGCAAAATCAAAATCAGTGGTATAGATGTAATTGTCTACTAGAAGTGATGGGAAGACGTGGGGTAAAGCTATGCTGCCTCTCGCTACGATAGTCTAGCAGTTTGAGTTCTGACTTAAGAGTTGTCGATAGCCAGGGGAATTTCCATGCTCTGAATATTCGTTTCCCTTAGGTTAGGTCACCTCTAGATTTCCGGACGCGTGTTGCTTAGCGGCAAAAATCGCTTTTGCCGCTTCCAGCGTCCGCGCAGCCTCCTCCGCAACCTCCGATAAACCTGATAGCACCACCGCTTCCACCAAGGCATTCGAACAAGACATTGTCACCGCTCCAATTGGGGTGTCCAGCAACGGCCAAAGCTTGAGAAATTTGGTCGCGATAATTGCCTGCAGCGAAGAACCACATAGTCAGTGTCGAGTCCAGTTAAATGTGAGGGTGATTGTACAGACTTACCAACTCTCAAAAGGGTGGAACCGCAGTAGTTTAAACCCTGTTTCTGTGTCAGCGAGTCGAGCCCCAGTTCATCTTGGGAATAGGACACTGTCTCACCGTCTTGCAGTTGTCGGCGACGACAGTGGTGGCCAACATGGCAATAATAGCAGTAAGAGTGAAGGCTTTCATATTGATTGACTGATGGGTATTGGAAAGTGATTTGGTGGAAGAGCAGTGAATGTAAAGTGAGCTGTTGTAGACAGGAGTGTGTTGGAAGCTGATGATTGTGGTGAGTTATCAGCGAGGATACATTTGAGGTTTATATACTTTGCGTCTATATTTATTCAATGGCCTGACAGTACCTGATAGTGGGCGGATAATCCAATCCTGGGGCTGTGTCGACGACTAGGTGTAATATGATTAGATTTTCAAACAAGTAACCTCTTTGAGCAAGTGGGTAAAACGTTCGCCAAACAAGTAACCTCTTTGAGGAAGTGGGCAAAAAGTCCGCTCATCTGCATATGTTTGATTCCATTGCCCTTTACCGTATATGTGAACATGCCGAAAATCATTGTTGGTTCTTCCCTTCTTAACCAATTTGGGAAATGATATCGCGACAGATGAACAACAAAAGTGACAAAGGAGGCATTGCCAATAGAATTTGCCAACAAGCTGTCCTTCAGCTTTTATCATTTTGCATGATTAGTGTAAATTATGTCGGGCTTGAATAGCTCTTCCCCACTGATCACCATGGTATTGCTTGGCTTGTTCTCTACAAGCCAGCCTCACAGTCGAATCACCTGATGAAAGCAGCTTACTCAGGGATTGTTCATTCCTACTATATACCCATGCCGCTGGACACACTGCTTATTTGTCTCCGAACATCTAATACCGCAAGGCAGATTTTGGTGAAATTAATGAGCGAGTTATTCTCTTCACAGCTTCAGCTGCGCACGGATTTTCGACTTCCCTGCATGTCCAGCATTGACTTACAAACAGTCAGACGCAATGCAATGGATATCCTGGGTCCATTGTACCTCGCATTTGAGTCTCGAACTATTGAATTTGGCGAGCCAATGACAGGCCGACAAGGAGTTGGACCTTAGGCAACCATCTATCATATGTAGACAATGGTGCCAATTAATGACAGGACTTCACGACATGCACTAGTACTGTACTGTACATTAAAACATCCGCAACATAATTACTACCGGATATCGGACTTGAGCACGCAAAGACAATTTCTCCCGTGCCGCGTTTAGCGAGTGTGACGTCACACGACAGCTTGCGTGCATCACAACTTCATGTACTGTCATAAGCCCATTGCCTATAAGGTGAGTATACACTTGTCCCTCTCAGCCCTAGAACTTTTTAGCTCTAGGGCGAGTGCTATGTTTACACAATTGAATTTGCCATGTCGGTAGCAATGTGGTCTTTTGCTCATTAATCAAGAAATCAATCTCCCTCGAACAAGGCCCCCCCATTTCTTCTCCTATGAGGTTCATAAAAAAACTTGTTATAAACACTTGCACCGTAGGGATTCTCGGCGCATTAAATCAGGACAAGCAATGGTGCACGTCAGCCGAGGGGATGAATGTCAGCAATGGTACGATTGTATTCATAGTCCGACCATATCGCCGGTAGTTCTGTACAGCATAATGCATCTCTCTCTTCGTTATTCCATAGGTCCGCTGGCACCGTGATCGCATTCCGGTCAGTAGTTCCGATAGGAACATATGATGGGTCCAGTCACATGAGGCACGGGCCTTGCACTAGTTAGGGCTAGCCGGGCATCGTCCATTGTAACACCGGCTTTCATTGTGCGTAACCTCGTCTTTCTGCGCTGGTCGCTGGTCTCAAACAAAGGCCATCGGTAGTCAATAGGTCCGCATCTCCAACCACCTTTCAAGCTCCTCTTCAACTTATCAACATGAAATTCCTCGCCACTCTTTCTGCTGCGGCCATTGTTGCCCTCACTGCTGCCATTCCGGACGCCGACTAGGCTTCCAACATTTCTGCTCCCTTCGCCATAAAGCTCCCCGCCAGTCCCCCAACTGTCAGTAATAGAGCAGTTAATTGGTATCCGGGGAGGGTGCCTTGAAGCGCAGTGCAAAGAAGCGTTCTGATACTTATGTTGGCGTTTGGGCCAGCAGGAACAAGGGTGGCAAGCATGAGGCTATTCGCTTTGACTTCAACAAGTACTATATGTATTTTACGCCCAGTGGAGATGACGCGGTCCCTTTCCTACACCTTGAAATTAGCTTTCGATTAAAGCTTATCTTCTGACTACTATAGCTGGGTGTAAGACCTATTGCTAAATTTGTTATTAAAGCTAAAGGATCGCGGTATCTATCATTTTACTTATTACGGGCTTCCAGGCATACACCCTTTCTTGTACAGGTGGAGATGTATTGTCGCCAGTGGCTATCACAGCGTGACGAGTTTAATATAGTATCAGTGGACACGAAACGGCCCCGTCATATTCTGTGTTGTAAATATTCCATAAATAGCTAGAGGTAAAATGTGGCATTGCAGAGTTTGATTCTGTTCTTAGTGTAGAATTGGTTTGCCCTGGGTTTTTGTCCGCTCTTTATGCAATTTTTTTTATTGATCTTTCCTATCATGAGGCTGTCTCAAAGTCACCTCTGTTGCCCTAGAAGGACAACAGGTTTTCTTAGTCGATCCCTATCTACATGGAGGACAATAAATGCCTCGGGTAACGTTGTGAGCTGGTGGGTGGGCCGTCCCCCAGCTAGTGCTATCGATGCGTTCATCTGCTCCTGGCATGTGTGGTGGAATCATGGTATAGGCAGGTTCAGCATTAAACCTGTATCCTATTGGCTAATTACATGTCCCTGTCACGCGTTCGCTAGTGACGCGCAAACTCCGCTTGCTATCGTCTTGTTTAGCTAATGACTTGAGCAGATATGACTGTGCTCGCTTACTGCGAGATCGCATTGGCTTCCATTATGAATCTCAAACTAGGTGCGATAGCTCATCCTTTGAGATTCTTCCCCACCTGCCAGCCTCTCATGCAGATTCTTTTACGACCTCCCACTCGAAACACGGACCGACTTCACCCACAACCGCAAAACCTTCCATTTCAGCAGAAACGAGGTAATGGCCGATACTGCCCGACTACCCCTCTTGCTAATGGGAGGTATGGCGTATCTAGTGACCGGCATGGCGTTATGCTTGAATGCCGCACGCGTTTAGACATCATGCTTTCAAATACAAATTCGTACCTTACGATTCTTACCATTTATGCTACTAAAGTAATATAGAGAGTAATACGTAAAAGAATAGTCATAAAATATTGTTTTCAAGTGTCAACAGTATTGCGCAGAGTTCCCATTTTCCATGTATTTAAGGTTTCTAGCGACGATATAGTCTGGTGATGATAGGCACCGAGAGCTTGCGTTTGCGAATCAACGCAAGTGTCCACTTTGAAGATAGTCCTGGCGTCGTGACACAGACCATTCAATGTATAGACAAGTTTGTTCATGCTGGTCAATACATGAATCGGTCAACACAAGCACGGCACTGCGGATGATGTACAGGGTGAATAAGGTGGCGTATTTGATGTCAATTTCGCAACTGGTGGATCTTCAAATTTAATTACCCGGAGAGTAAATATACAGCCTTAATAATGTGACATACCCGATGCCAAATTTACAACTGGTGGAACTTCGTACATATTACCCGGATAGTGACGATACTGTGGCACTATATTCACGACGATACTCCTACGGCCTCTCCCTTAGTGCTCTGCAACATCAGGCTGTTCATACATTCGGACCTTCGAGATTTGAGTGTGTCGGGGCGATGTAATAGTTTAAAAACGAGTCGACGTTTCATTTGGTTACTCAATACCAATATGTTGGTGCCTAGGTACGTGCGACCAGTTCACGTGACCATCTTCCTTGGCAAGTCTAGAGATTAGTTTCTCTACCGAGCCCTTACAGCTCTCCATCTCATCATTCTCTAATTCCAACTTAATCTTCCACCAATCCAAGCAAGAAGCTGCTTTGGGCAATCAGAGTATTTGTATATTGATATCTGCAATCATTGGTGGCCTTCGAGGAATGGCACTACTACCAAATATTACCACTAACACAAATATGTTGTTTAGCATGACCATCTCATTTAAATTTATCTCGGCGCTTCTTCCGACTAGCAAAAGGGATTCTAACGAAACCCATCTATAAAATCAACTAGGTGCGCACACTACACCCAGCTTTTCCACTTATAAAATCGAAATTGACTTATCGTAATTGTGCAAAAAAACACCTCGTACTATTGTACAATTCGTGGAACTTTAGTCCACAAATGATTTATTACTAGTTTCACTCCGATTACCCACTCTTTATCGTCAAGTTTGCTTGCCTCTTTGTCCTTTTCGTATCAAACGTCACACCGCTCTGCACTGGTCTTCGCAACAAGGCTATGTCAACTGGACGATATGGCACTTGGCACGCTTCTCCTTTCCGCCTTACTTTTCATGTCGAGAGCGCAGGCACTCTTCCAACATGCGACCGTAGGGTTCTCAGAAACACAAAGCGGTTTAAAACTAGCCGGCTCTGGATCCGCACCCACCATTGTTATCGACGGAAAGGACTGGGCTGGAGTTAAACGTGCGGGTGACGACCTTGCAAACGACTTTGGGCTAGTGGTAGGAACTAAAGGCAAAACGGCCTCTGGCTTTTCAGGCCTTTCAAATACGCCAGTAATTGTTGCTGGGACTATTGGAAACTCATCATTGATAGATAGCCTGATTTCGGCTCAGAAGATCGATGTATCGGCTGTTAAAGGAAAATGGGAATCTTTCACGTCACAAATCGTGATAAACCCAATAGAAGGCATATCCTCGGCCCTTGTTCTTGCTGGCAGCGATAAACGTGGGACTATCTTCGCTCTCTACGATATCTCCGAACAGATTGGCGTCTCTCCCTGGTACTGGTGGGCTGATGTTCCTCCAAAAAAGAAAAATGTTATATATGCGCTACCAACAAAGAAAATCCAAGGTCCCCCATCAATCAAATACCGTGGCATATTTCTCAACGATGAACAGCCTGCTCTTACGAATTGGGTTAAAGAGAAATATGGCAAATACGATTCCCGTTTTCACACCAAAGTATTCGAACTCCTCCTGCGTCTGCGCGCCAACTACTTTTGGCCTACTATGTGGGCTTCCTCGTTTTACCAAGACGATGCAAAGAACGGACCATTGGCAGACGAGATGGGAATCGTAATGGGGACAAGCCACACGGAGCCGATGGCACGAGCCGACAAGGAGAAAGTAAAGCCTTGGGACTGGAAGAGCAATCAGAACGGCCTGAAAAAATATATGCAAGATGGGGCGAACAGAGCGAAGAACTGGGAGACTCTCTGGACTATGGGTATGCGGGGAGATGGCGATACAGCGAGTCCAACGCTCGATGCCAAATCCTTGGTTGATGTTATCAATTTCCAGCAAGGGGTCCTGCAGAGTACGTTGGGCATTAGTAACTTGAGTAAGGTACCACAAATGTGGTGTGTATATAAAGAGGTGGGAAATTACTACCAGGATGGTATGAAGATCCCTGACGATGTTACCATCCTATGGAGTGACGACAACAGCGGCAACATTCAACGACTTCCCATAGCTAGCGAGATGAACCGCGAAGGAAACGCCGGCGTATACTACCACTTTGACTATGTTGGGTCCCCACGCAATTACAAGTGGATTAACACAATACAACTGTCGAAGACGTGGGAACAGATGCACCTGGCTTACCAGAAGAATGCTAGAGAGATCTGGATCGTTAATGTTGGCGATCTAAAACCTCTTGAGATCCCTATTTCCCATTTCTTGGATATGGCTTATGACATGTCTCATTTCTCAAAACCGGATAGCACAGACGCATGGCTTAGGGCTTGGGCTACTCGCGAATTTGGTGATACAGTTGCCCAAGGGACCGCTGAAGTTATGGCTACATATGGAACCCTACTTGTCCGACGTAAATACGAACTCCTAAACAACAGCCCATTTCTATATTCTATTAATAATTATAATGAAGCGGAGAGGGTGTTAAATGAGTGGGAGGCACTAGAGGGCAAAGCTCAAACGATATACGATTCTCTTGATAAGGACACACAGATTGCATTCTTTCAAATGGTACTACATCCATGTATGGCGGGCAAAGTTGTGCAACGGGTGTACATCAATGCGGCAAGGAATAAAGCGCATGCTGCCCAAAAGAGGATGAGCGCGAATGAATTCGCTGCAGACGTTAAAGCTACGTATGCTCAAGATAGTATCATACAAAAGAGATAC
This sequence comes from Dendryphion nanum, assembly GCA_020744415.1. Lineage (NCBI taxonomy): Eukaryota > Fungi > Ascomycota > Dothideomycetes > Pleosporales > Torulaceae > Dendryphion > Dendryphion nanum. The sequence goes on along the minus strand of JAGMWT010000011.1, from coordinate 1,451,824 downwards.
CACGGACTGTTAGGCGGGAAGTGGAACCACATGATGGACCAAATTCATTTTGGGTACAACAACTGGTAAGTTGAATTATCACCGTCCATACTGCCCACGTAGGAACTGAAAGATTTAGGCAAGACCCATCCCAGAACACCATGCCGAGCGTTCAGACCGTTGACGCGACTGCCCCAACAGGTGGGCTTATGGGTGTCTCTGTCCAGAATAGTGAAGCCTCCACACCCGGTGATGCCGCGCCTACACTGCAAGCCATGGATCCTTACACTTCGGAGAACCGCACAATTGACATCTACGCACGGGGCAGTGGAAGTGTAACATTCACCATATCCGCATCACAATCTTATATCAAAGTCACTCCTTCCGAAGGCACCATCAGCTACCCCTCTGGCACATCAACAATCCGCGCCACTATATCTATAGACTGGGGTTCTGTACCAAGTGGGAGCAGCATAGCATTAATCTCCATCAGCACCAAATCTGGTAGTGTGGTCAAGCTCCCCCTCCCTCTCGATAAGGTTACAGTGCCCTCTGGTTTCAAAGGTTATGTTGAGACAAATGGCTACGTCGCCATGGAAATGCAATATTTCACTTCCCGAACACTTGGTTTAGGGGGCAGCTCTCTGGAAGTGATTCCCAGCTACGGTCGCACAAATTCAGGCCTCACTCTCTTACCCATCACGACAGAGACCCAAACCACTTCTTCGGGGCCAAAAGCAGTCTACGATTTCTATGCCTTCAACTCAACCACTAATGCTAAAGTCACTGTATATCTTTCTCCATCATTCAACATCAACCCTGAATCACCGCTCAAATATGCCGTAGCGCTAGACTCTGCGGCACCAACCACCATCAAGCCAGTGGGAAGCTACATTTTAGGTAACATGCCGCCAGGGTGGACTGAATCAGTGGTGAATGGGGCAAGAGTTGTATCAACGAATTTGGGTAAGGTAGATAAAGGAAAGCATAGTTTGAGCATTTGGTTGTTGGAGCCGGGAACGACTATGCAACGTGTAGTGATTGACTTGGGTGGTGTCCGAAGTAGTTATTTGGGGCCACCTGAGAGTACAAAGATTGGGTTTTGATAGATGCATCTCATTTATGAAACATCGTTATGTTAAATAAATTGAGGGTTGTATTTCTTCATAGCAAATTACATAGTGAACTGTTCCTCTACATATGCATGTAAAAATAATACCTACTGGATAACAAACCGTACCACTTGTTATAAATGGATGGTTAAAACTAGGTTTTTACTAATTTAACCAAACAATTACCCTCTTACGACAAATCATAGTTTAATTTCATGATATAATAAACATGCCGAGCACAGAAATGCCCTCCGTATCATATAGAGCATGTTCAATAAACTCCTAATACGTCGAATGCTATTCAAGTAGGCAGAAAGGGTGGGTAGGTTGAGCGACCTTGAACCCCTTATCTACATGAATTAACAAGCTACTTGCGTTCCCCTGCTTTACGTAATCGACTCTGCATCCTGCTTCTGCGTGTCATTGAAGTCAAAGAAAAAGTATCCAATCGCCTTGCCGGCATCATCATGAAAATGTTTAAGCATACTTTGAGGATCACAATGCTCAGGATGGTCTTTTTGAGCGCTTTGTGGTAGTTGGTGGAGGGGTCCGGCGCAGATAGCCATTGATGAATATTCTCAAATTTCTCCCCTTGGACCCTGTTTTGACTCTCAGCACCCTGTATCAAAGCAACTGGTACGTCCTCTAATGATTCTCTTAACTCGTCCTGGGGCTGCTTTAGCGCCGTCTCTTTGCTTTCGTCATATGTCAGCGGCATGTGCGCATTCCATCTATAACTCCAGTCATACTCCAAGTCTCTAGTTCCTGGCAGAATTCTTTATGTTACGCATAGTGTTAGTATTTTATGTAGTTTTAGTCTTTGTAGTTAAGTTTTGTAAAACCTAACAATGGGGATATACTGCATTGTATAGCCTTATTATTATCCGCTGTCTGTGTTCTAAAAAAGCTTGTGTTAGCAAATTCCTAGACTTCTACAGCCTTAGGAGAGAAAATGCGTGGAGAAATATTCAGCACCCTAGTACAACTGCATCGATTTACGCATCAGATGAACTAAGTGAGGATGTCCGCCAAAACCAATCCAGCTTCCGGACAGCAGACTGCAACAATAAATCAAGTGAAAGATATCTCATCTGCAGAATGTTCAAAAAAAGAGTGTCAGACGATTGAATAGCTAAATTTTGAAAGCTTATTCCGACGTTGTGGGCTAGGTTGGTTAGGAAATTTTGTCAGTGGTTTGCTTTCATACAACGAAAACTCACCTGAATCCGCGAAATACTGCTCTATCCATCTATATAAGATATCGCGCGAAAAAATTGCAACGTGGAGGCCTTCAGCATATTTTGCGATAATTGAACATAGCTTTGTTCCGCAGCTAGAAGGGTAGACCGGCCCGGCTTACAAGTGAGCAACCTAGAGTATCGGCTGTTGTCGCAATCGCAGGCGTCAAGATTATACTGCACTCCAAAGAGATTTGTTGTTCTTCTTGAAGATGGAACTGCATGGGTAACCGCTACTTTGCCCATATCCGCGCAGCACTCTGAGTTTTGCAACAAAATCCTTTGGGTTTCCAAAATGCTCCGTACAACAGAAGTAAACTAAACATCATTTGACATGTGATACTGGTTGAAGTTCAGCTCTGATTATACTCTGTGCGGTACGACGAAGCAAACATTGCAATATCATTTCAGCTCAATCACTTTTAGGTAGCTTTTTATGTAGGTTGAAATTTAATTCTTTGCCAGATAGGAAAATGGGGGTCAAGAGCTAAAATCCTGCTGATGTTTCATCTAACTATGAAGTGGAAGTGGAAAAGGTGGGTTATTCTTACAGCGTCTATCGGCCCTGAATCTGATTCTTTCATAAGGCTCCTCATGATTACAGGTCTATTATTCTGGCATTGTAAATATTTTTGTATATTTGATAATGTGTTGGGGGTCTGGCAATAGTGTTGCCAGCCATCATATGCTAGAATCGTTTTCAGATTTGATGCGCATATTTCAAACAATCGCATGGTGTGCTAACTGCTAGCTAAAAGTGAAAACCAGCACTTAGCTGAGGAAGCAAGATAAATGAGGAGCCCGAAGATAATATGACACAATTTCCTGGTAAATTCCCGTTACTGATAAGCAGATATGGGATTTGAGTGCCTTGGTCCATTTTGCATCGGCGAGGCCGAGAAAACAAAGAACCTTTCTCTAGAGTCAGGTCCTATTCTCGTCTGGAAGCGCTCGGTCGGATCATGGTGTCCTCAGGAAGTTTTTTACTGCGGATAGAATGGTAGGATCGCTATGGTTCATTCCTTGTACATTGATGCATGGTGTCATAAAGCTGTATAAATGCATAGCTAGGTCCTCGATATGCCGCCGAATGGCCTCGACAACAAGAGGACACCCCTCGAACTCTTCACTCAGATATGGGACTACAAGGAAAAGTGACTGTGTGAGAGATAGAAGCGAGGTACTATTTGCATGCTAAGTAAAATAGCATAGTCAAGAAAGAACATGGATGCTTGTCGCGGAACGCTATTGTGAAAGATGATTAGAGTACCAACGTTTGACAACGACTACTGTTCTTTTTAAAAAAAAATAGTTTGCGCGACAATATGTCAATTATTATTCCAGCTTATTTAGGAAAAATGAAGTGCAGGAAATAGCTCTAACAGTTATGTCAGAGAAGTCGAAGGCGGGTAAATTCAGAACCCTTAAAATTTTGCTCAAAGCCTTGATCGCGAAAGTAGCAAAAGTAATGTGCGATCGATAAATTTAGTATAAAAACACTAATGATGATATCCGTAATCATTACGCAGTAGAATCGGCATATTCGTAATTCGAAAAAGAGGTTCATAGCAGCATCGAATTTGATTTCGTTCTTATTCATTGTCGCGAAAAACTGTCGCCAATGAGCTTCTTGCTGCATTTTATTTGTCTACTATCTAACCATTACGCTAGGTCGCTTAACGAGTAATGAACTTCTAACAAAATCCGCTGAATAGGTATCTGATGCGACATGTTAACGAAAAGCTGAAATTTTCGTTCTCATCCCATAAACAAGACGACTAATCTACCATCAACTGGATCCGGGCTTTGCACACTTAAGAGATTTTCATTTCAGAACAGACAAGACCATGTAGTGGCACCTACTTCATACTTTTTCATTCTCCCTCAAAAGCCACACTTCATATTTCCAATTCTCATACGACACCCGCACTAATCTACCCTAGCACCCTGTTTCACCACCCAGCGCCCCACCCCTCTAACCCCAAACAGTCCGTTTCGAAACCCCAAAACAACGCGCCGACCACTGACAATCTCAGAACAAACCCACCCATCGGCGCACATCTGATCCCATCTACGCATTTCTGAGACCATCATTCAAGAATCATGCTGTATGCTACCCGCCACCTCCATAACTCCCCTCTTTAATCTATTTTGATTACCTCGTGGCTCGTTTCCGACACCATAATTCTCCGGTGCGCGGCAACAACGGCATTCCGCTATTGAGGCTGCGCTGGAATTGGTGGAAGAGGGCTGGATAGGGACGTGTAACCTAATTTCTCCATAGCAGCCGAGATACGTGGTGCTTATTGCGATGCTGGGAAAAGGGCTCAGCCTTATGGGTAGTATATACCAATACGAGTTCATGCAGTTGATATTTTCCACTTTTACTATTCTTTCATTTCCATTCTCTCCTAATTTCAATCGCGTTCTACAAACCTCAACCATTCAATTCTTTTCCAGATAGGTCGCCAGGATGCGTTCTCTAACTTTAACAACCCTCCTCTCTGCAGCCTCCCTCGTCTACTCCTACGCAAACCCACTATCCTGCACTGGCGCCTGCACCAATGCCCACGATCCAGCTCTGATCCGTCGTGCGGATGGCACCTACTTCCGTTTCTCGACGGGCGGCAAAATCGCCATTCATTCTGCTCCTAGCATCACCGGCCCATGGACATACAAGGGCGCTGCGATTCCTGCTGGTTCCTCCATCAACAAGAAAGGAAGAGATGATCTTTGGGCCCCGGATGTCGCGCTCGTGGGGGATACGTATTATCTTTACTACAGCGTATCCAGTTTCGGATCGCAAGACTCGGCGATCGGTGTTGCGACGAGCAAGACATTGGACGCGGGGAGTTGGACGGATCGCGGGAGCACGGGGGTCCAGTCATCCGAGGGGAAGAACTACAATGCCATTGACGGAAACCTTGTGTATGATGGGTCAAACTATCTGATGTTTTTCGGCTCTTTCTGGGCCGATTTGTTCCAGGTCAAGATGGCGAACCCGCCCATCAAGACTGCGGGGGGTACGACTACACAGGTTGCCTTCAAGCCCGAAGGCACGCATGCGCAAGAGGGGCCATTTGTCTACAAGTACGGGAACTACTATTACCTTTTCTTCTCTGTTGGATCATGCTGCGGATTCGATAAAAATAGGCCTGCTAAGGGTGCGGAGTACAAGATCCAGGTTTGTCGGTCGTCTAGTGCGACTGGAGGTTATGTATGTTGATTGCAATGGAAATTGAGAAACCCAGAATACTGACGACGAACAGGTCGACAAGAGCGGCGTCAAGTGCACGGCAGGCGGCGGCACGACGGTCCTCGAGAGCCACGGCAACGTATACGGACCTGGAGGACAAGGTGTGTTCAATGATCCTAGCCTGGGTCCAGTACTTTACTACCACTATGTCGATACACGTATTGGATATTCCGACGGACAGAAGCAGTTCGGTATCAACAAGATCAGCTTCTCAAGTGGTTGGCCAGTTGTATGAAGGATACAATACTCACTTTCTCCTCCTGTATATACTTTTTACATGGGCACTGATTTGGCAGGAGCGCCGCCAGGAGCGATCCTGAAGACGGTTCTACCACAGCCCTTTCACACCTCTTTTCTTGTCCATAAATTTACAAGCTCAACGCTTATCGACTTCAATATAAATCCCTCTTCCACAGCTTCATTTGGCTTTCCGCCCTTTAGCCCTTTTCATCTACTTCAGACCAATTTTTTCACCATTTGGGGGAAATAATTGAGGCGCAGCATGTTCCTGCAAGATGCACATATCTGGCACCATGCCCGTATAGCCACCGCAACCATATCATCAAAACTCCTCTTCTAACATGTTCGATGAATATACCCCCAGCATCTCCGACCCAAAACACCCCGAAAACCGTCTGCGCAAGTCGCATCCAATCCACCTAGCCGCAGAAACAGGGGTCATCACCCAAGTAACCCACTTTTCCGATGCCAGCACGGATGTTAATCTACGCGATCCGTCTTCGTTCACCTTGTTACATCACGCGATTTTCACCCATCAAACGGAGACGCTTGAATTTCTTCTTGGCCGTGGGGCGGATCCGCTCCTGCATGACGGAGGATGCAGTGATGGTGCTGGGACAGATTGTTTTTTTTCGCGCTGCGTGGTGTAATGCGGAAGGGATTATGAGAGTACTGAAAGAGAGATATGTGGAAACATAGGGGAAGCGTAAATGGCAGATGGTGGAGGTCGCAGCGCAATGCGGGTCTGCTGAGTTCGTTAAGATGATAATCGAAACTTCATGGAGCGAACTTAGAGATTGGGGATGGACGTGTGTTCTGTCTGAGGCGCTGATACGTGCGTCGAAAAACTGGCATGTCGAAGTCATCGAGTATCTTATCAATTGTAGTGTTGAGTTCCAAGATGTTTACCAACGAGATGGATGGATACCGAGTCGGAGCCAACGCTGGACCCGTACAACCAAAGAGCGAAAACCAGATGGAAAATGTGTGTTGGATGATGCTCTGTGCTGGGCAATCGAGCTCAACGACTGTGAAAGACAAGATATAGATCGGAGTACTGTTGATGAATGAGGCGATCGTGTACTAGAGCTGCTCTTGGAAGAAGCTGCAGACTTAAGTTTCCTTATGCCAGATTCCTCCGAACATACGCGACGCCACGCTTTCGAAACAGCTCGATGTTACTTTCGTTCCAATTTCCGGCAATTCATGCCGGCGACCATTGTGCGATATCTGCTGGACCATGATGCAGATCCCAATGGGCCGGATAGCGAAGACAAAACAGCCCTGTTCTGGGTAGACTGCGTGATTTCGAAGTACCCAGAGTAAAACGCTCAGAGGTTTATTGATGGGAAGATTGTGGAGCTAGAGCCAAAGCACTACGCAATGTCTGATCATGCCACAGATCTCGATCTCATTCGCCAACTTGTGGACCAAGGAGCTCATATCAACGCCAAAACGGCGTTATTGGGGTGGACGGTACTCCACCTAGCCGTTGGTAATGTACTCGCCGATCCGGAACTCATTCAACTGCTCGTGCAACACGAAGCTAATGTTCATACCAGAGCTAGTAGCAAGACCCCAGTCCTAGCAGACCATACTCGATACTATCAAGAAAGCACAGATTGCTTCTTCAATTCTCATGTGTACTTTGGCATGCTGATGAAGAGATGCCTTTACATTGGGCTGTGAACAATGGATATGCTACATCTGAGGTCGCTGGCATACTGGTTGAGCACGGTGCGGATTTGGAGGCGAGAAATGGGGATGGTGAAACACCTCTCCACCGTGCAGTCATATCATGCAATACAGACATCACGAAGGCATTAGCGCAAGCAGGAGCGAATTTTTCCGCGAAAGACGGCAAAGAAAGTACGGCGATGCAGATTGCAGATGAGAAAGATTGGACGCTTGCGCCTGACGGGACGATGGTGCGGTGGACAAGAGTCCGGAGCAAGAGATGTGCAAAGGTAGGACAGCAGAGAGTACGTCTGAGGGGAACACAGGGGAGATTTGAGAGAGACCGCTATAGGGGGCGTGGCTCTGACTTGAGATCAGAGCCAGAATATGTTCTGATGAATTTTCAATGAAGGTTGTTTTCACCATTGGTTTGAGGGGTTCGAGATGCTAGATAATGACTTTGGCGGTTTGTGCTAATATAGCAACCACCTTTTTATAACATCTATCAGCTATTGGTCCTGTGATAGCAAGATGACATTAGACCAGATGCTAATATTACGACTTATCGCAATCATTTAGAGTACGAGAAACCAATGTCAATGGTGTCAACAGCAACGAATCCAACTTTGTTCGTCTCGCGAACAAGTGCCAGGTTAACGTCCACCGTCGCGACACCGCCACCAAGAGCTGAAGAAACACCAGCTTGGGTAAATGTTTTGAGATAAGTACCATCACCGGATGTGACTGGCTTGATGTCGGCTTTGATCTCAGACTAACCAATGATTAGATCCCAGTCCTGAGAGAATTTGTTGCATATCAGTTGACGGCACTTACTTTCTGCCCATTCACAGTGTAAAGGCCACTAAAAGTAGCTGAAACTCCGTCTACATATCCGCGTACAGCCGATCGCGTGTTGATCGTGTACTTCCACTTGGAATCCAATCGCAAATCGATGGTGATGAGACATCGGCTTGCCACGGCACCACTAGCCGAATCGACGGTGAGAGCATCGAAACCAATAGTCGCGTCATCCTGGATGAGGAACGATCCTGAGTTACCAGCACATCCTGTACCTGATGATGTCACAGACTTTAGCACGGCTTTGGCTTCTTCTGGCGCACGAGCAGCAATGCGTCTTGCGGCGTTGATGGCCTCAACTGGGGTGGTGGGAAGCGCAGTCGCAATGGATGCTAGAAGAGAAACAATAATAGTGGAACGCATCTTGAATGACTCGGACTGGAGCAATGCTGTTTGAACTGATGACAAGATAGGTTGTTGATGTGCGAAATCGGGTGCTGATCGTCTGGCTTTCAAGCGATTACTTGATATTTTATATTCCAACCATGTGTCCACACCGCAGTCATTGCGTTAATATGGACCTCCCCGCAGGCCGGGTAGCTCTCTCTGATCGGAAATATAGCAGATACATGCGTCGCAATAGATATAAATTAAATCACAATCTACGTTGGTTACACAAGAGTGCGTAGGATCTGGAGGACTCGCTTTATTACTGTATGTGGGAACGGTACCACAGTACCGGGAAGCCCATTAACGGTAACGGATAGATTCCTATGGGGCTGGATCATATTTTATCATGTGCTTGTAATATTGTGTGTTATAACCGGGCAATTCTAGGTTCCAAAAATAGCGTGTCAGCCTTATAGGTTAATTGTGAGTACGAGATGTTACATCAAAACCTCATTGTGACAATTCCTTGTACATTGAAAGAGAATGATGTCCCTGAATTCATAGAGCTTTGGCCGCGGAGAACATTCACAGCGATGCGGGGTGAAATAGCCGGTGACAGTTGGTGTCTATGGCCCAAACACAGCGACATGTTGCGCAGTACCTCCCAGGAATGCGGTTGACACTAATTAAGGAAAGAACCATTGTTGAAATGAATGAAGAAAACTACGGCCGAAATTTGAAAAAAAAGACTAGAGCAAATGAACATTGGAGGAAAGTCAACGAAGTGGGCATTTATCCGTCGCCGCACTAGTCCGAAACAGGATTAACCATTCGATTACCAACCCTTCGTTGACCGATGGTAGGTACTTCGTAAAGCCAGGTGTAGTATTCAATAAAGCCCCAAAAAGAGGCTATATGAATGAGCAATATATTGGTAATCATTTGATCAGGGAGTGATGTATTGTCGTGCCCATCCGTACTACTCTAACCATACCAATGTCCTTGTGTGAGGAGGTAGTGCATTGTGACAATTGGATTGACCTAAGGTGCAAAGGATCACCAAAACTCTATACTTGAGCATGGATAATCAATATACATCAAGTAGGGCATCAGAGAGTAAATGCTTGATCAAAACATGTAATACAGGCTCTCACATCTTCCTGCCAAAAAAGGTTGGGAACCTTGAAACTATAGAGAGCACTTTCCATGATGATTTGAAGAGACTCAATGCTATGATTTGAGGTATACTCATAACATTATAATCGCTAAAACAGTTGCCGTACATTAGCGGAACTACCTCCGGCATCTTGAAATCTTCCCCAACACCGCTTCACCATGAACTTCTTTTCCAATCTTCATCAATTCATATTTCACCTCTTTTTTTCGGCAACCAATCCCCAGCTTCGTGGTATGTGCGCCTCCAGGCCAAGTCCTTCTTATCCGCATCACCGTATAGTGCGTGTATCCCCGTTGCGATGCACGACACTTCGAATTTCGATTCTTCTCTTTTTGGATCGAGTAGATGAAATTTAACTATTCCAAGTTACAATACAGGCATATTTTGCGCTCTTTTCGCAAACGCGAACAGAAGGGCTTCGAGAAGCTGGGCGTTTGGCTCCATAACGGAGCGCAGAGTTGCCAAGAGTGACAACGACAATTATTCGGTCATATTTATTAGTGAAGTACGAATGTCCCGATGGTGTCATTTGACGGAACGTAACGTTCAACGTTTTGAGACGTGGCCAGACCGTTCGTGCTGCAGTGGCTGCTCTTCCGTTTTAGTAACAGGCCAGAAGACGCCTGAATTGAGCGTGCCGGTAAGATGAATAGCCTGTTCAATAAACTTCCAACACACTGATGATGGACCCTGGCGATGGATATTCCTTTCCGTGCAACGTTTACATGTATTATCCAACGCGTTCGCCAAAGTCCATATGGTAGCGTTGGATCAATCACATTGTAAGAATTAGATAGAAAACACAACTCAAGTCACTACCATAGACAATTAGTTCATCCATCTCCATCTCCATCTCCATAGGGAGACTACTCAGGGATATGGGGAAGATGGAGATGGAAATGGAGAGAGAGGGAGATGCTGTTCCATCCCTTAGAGCTCATCTCCGAGGTGCTCGAATAGGTGCAGAGAAGGAGGTATTTAAAAAAATTGAAATACTCCAACGGAGGAGAAATTATGCAGCGTGCGCTAGAGTTTGGATAACACTAGAACATTGGAAGTTTATCGACCAAGCTACAAGTATCGTAAGGTTCTGGACATTCTGCGTCATGACGCACTGACTGGGTCAAAATTGGCGTCAGCAGTGATATATCGAATAGCGCATTGATCAATCTTGGGGTTTGGATTGCGAAGCACGATATTGGCGTTTCTAAGGGATTTCAACGCAATATCGTGGATTGTTTCGGCCATCGAAATGCGGTGATTGATCTTGATATCTCTTCCATTGATTCAAGAGAATGAAGAGAGCTTTCCATAAGCTCCAACGATCTCGGAAATTCTTCGACGTTCTTGGGGTTACCAGCGTTCCCTTCCCAGCAACATGCCCATAGAGAGGCCCTGAATAGTTCATACTGATCTCTTTCACCTTTGCTAGCCGTCCCTTTGAGGCAATTGTTTTGCAGTCGTCCAGATTCAAGTCCATAAGAGCAATTTCTCTGAATCTTATCGCTTCTATTGTTTCTTTCTATTTTGTTGAGATGGTTGCCAATGGCGGCAGTAGGGAGGTTCTTTTTGCAATTGACAAAAGCGAATCATCATATCGATCAAGAAAGGACGCGATTTTGTCGAGGAGCTCTTGGGGGAACAAATCCATCGTCGCAAAGATATATATGAAGGGCAAAAATGTGACAAACAAACATCTGAACTTTATAGGCAGCGATACATTATAATATGACCTGTTTTGAGGTCTCCCATATATATAAGTAGGTAGGGATCATGAAGTGAGCCAATCCTACATGGGTTAAACAGGCGCCAAATTCATGTGGGTCCTTGACGTTATGCGATTCATGAGCATTGCTTCTGAATGGCGTGATTGGGTACAAATAATTTACCTACTCTTCTATTTAATTACAATTGTAGTTAATTAACACTCTGAATACATAGAAGTTTCTTGGGCGCAACTGCTACCGCAACAGATATATATGTGTAAATGACATCACTAACGAGTGGCCCATATGTGCAAACTACCTTCCTCCAATTCTTTACTGTCTACCCAGACTTCCAGTGTATACAAAAACTTATTACTCCCACTGTTTCAAATAGTCCTTAACTTCAGCAAAACTATTCCGCACAACCTCAGCGTGCTTTTCACTCCTTGGAATAAACCTAACCTTATAGGGCAGCGGACAATACACAAGCCCCTCATGAAACGCTTCCAGATCTAACTCGACCAAGTTCCCATTTTCATCAATCGGCGGCTCGATACGGAAAGCCCAAAGCATCCGTGCCACTGTACGCCAGAGCGTTCGGTCCGCGAGATGCATTCCAACACACATACGCATTCCCGCACCGAACGTGTAATGGTCGCGATTCTCATAGTCGGCGCCAGTAACGTAGTCCATGGAAGATTTTTTATGGTTTACATATCGATCAGGATCGTAGATTGATGGGTTGGCATAATTGCTGTAGTTGAGAGACCATGCTGGAAGGACGATGGTTGCATCTTTGGGGATGAGCATACCCTCGTACCAAACATCTTCTTTGGCACGATATGGAAGGCCAGCCGGGATGCTGGATGAATCGCATGAGTAATACGAACTGAGATGATGGTTATGGTACTTACACCGGTTTGATACGCAACCCCTCCTTCACTATACAGGTAATATATGGCAGATCTTTCGCATCGGACCATTGCGGCATACGTTCCGTACCACAGACACGATCGAGTTCCTCCCTTGCTTTCTCTTGAACATGTTTGTGTGTAGCTAACAACAAGATATTGACCATGGTTGCACTAGCAGTGGTTTCAGATGCAGCCTGATGCGCTGTACCAAGCAGAGTCCAATCAACCTGGGCATCTGTTAATGGCACATCCAGCTTGACCTGGCCATCTAGGTATTGATCAGCAAGTGACTCGCGAATATCGCCATTCCTTCGTCGTTCATCTACAAGCTGTCGAGCATTGACGAATGTTTGGCGGATATGAATGTGTGTTTTCTTTGCCAGCCGCTTTGATGGTACCCAGCTATCTGGTATAAGCTTGAGCAGGGGAAAGTGAGCTGTTGGCAAATATGAACCAGGTTGAATCGCGACACTGGTCTACGTCTCAAAGTCAGTAAATTTCCCGTAATAGCATTTGATATTCCTACCTCCGCGATGGCATCTAAGAAGTCCTGCCAAAGTTAGCAACGCAATCAATAGCACAACTATACTTCTAACTTACTGATCCCCAGCAACTCTTCCAATCAGGTATGCTATGCCCATACAATACAACAGTCGCGGTCGAAAACGTTGTACGCTGAACACTGGTCTTGAACTCCTCCGGGGTTTCTAAAAGATCCAACATCAACCGACTAACCCTATGACACATCAGCTCCTTCCTAGAGATATATCTGACTGAAATTACTCGGCCTCTTGGATCTTAGCGAGCTTGCCATCCAAGATCTTTGGCGACAGCAGGTTCGAAAGGAGCTTCCGAACAGCCCTCCAAACGTCATTTGAATGCATTATCGCAAAATTCAAGTCCTGGAACACAAGGTCCCATTGCTCATCGGATGGTCTATCGTTAAATGATACTCTTCTCACATTAAGGAGCTCGTAGACGGCGCGTGGATCGTTCAGAACGACCATGGTGGAAACGCCGATTTTTAGAGAATAAACGCTGCCATATTGATCACCCCAATCCTTAAACCTAGGCTATTGTTAGGATATCGCTGATTTTCACAAAAATCGTATATTGTGTTTACTTCCTAAACATCCCAGACCCTGGGATCAAGTGCGCATTGCCGAGAATAGGAAGAGTGGGAGGACCTGGGGGGAGATATTTCTCTCGACGGCCCAATCTGGGAACTTTGTACAGAATATAGCAAATCGAGGGGAGCAATACCGTCCATAACATGAACGTCTGGAAAGAGGGTATAGCCATTCTATTTCGAATTTTGTTGTGGATGTTAGGAAATTTTAGGTGGAGAGTTTTACCTATAGGCTGGCTAGAATATAAGCTAGTGACCTCAAGTGACGGACGGGTAGACTGAGTTGGCTGGAGCAGCGTGGCGTAAGATATATCAGTTGGCAACCTGATGTGTAACCCTGTAACTGCGGATGGGCGTGTGAATTGTTTCTTCACTCACGCATATGCACCACGTCTTGTGGCAAACCGAGATCTCCACGCGACTGGTTGACAGGAACTCATGCTCATTTAATCGTGGACTATCGGTAGGCGTTCTGCGCAACGTATTGGATGATGAGCTCCAATTCCTCCTATTGACTCGAATTTGGGCCGGCCCGACGCATCTCGCTTCGGCCAGTTACCCGCTTGCTTCTAAGGGCGTTACTGCTGATGTCTTCGGGACAGATATACGAGAAATATCTATTACAAGTGCTTTGGGGTGGACAAGCGACGTTCAACGCAAAATAATAACACTAGACGACTGCACACCATGAGGCTGACATCATACTGCTGGCTTTTCCATCCACTTATCACGGCTCTTGATCACGGATCAACATTCCCATCATCGGTGTTCAGTCCGGTAACTCAAACGCTGCTCACTCTAAAATGAGGGGTACTAGATAAGAGGGGCACAGGGCTGAAAGCTGCAAACCAAAGTTGTGTAACACAAACCCGGAACGCCTGTGAACCTTTATGGGATTTACACGAGCTCGTCTCCAGCCAATCAATCCCTCGACAACTCCCATTGCGCATCTTAATGGGTCCCGACATATGTGCGCCAATGCTGCACAACGTTTTCCTATATGGTCTCGCCAATAGATGGGCACAGAATGAACATCCTGTTCAGGTGAGATTACCAATCATGAATGACACTCCCTGCGGCGTCGGTCCAACCCCACGGATGCTGAGTGTGTGCAGGTCCGATTCGCAGCATTGAGGATAGGACAAATCGACATTACCAGAGCTATGTCTAGGTGCGGAGGCGGGAAGGGTCTGTTTGCGCAGTTAAGGGCACATAGACGTGTGAGGAATTACTAAATGGAGAGAAGATTCCAGTTTGATGTATGTTGGTCTAACTATCGTGAATCATTCCCTCTACCGTCAAGTGGCAACGACTAAACATCGACGGGGGGAATACGAAAACAATTCGGTAGCACAGGAAATATGTTTTGATATTCTAAGCGTAAGAGATCGCCGATTAGTATTTTGATGAAAACCTTGGAGCCTTACTCAGCCTTGCATATGTTCTATACTGCAGATCGAAGTAGGACCCGGATAGGCCTCAGACTCGGCAGCTATGACTCCGCATATGAGATGATACATCAAATGACGACATGTTACAAAAGTTGGAGAAGTAGTAGTTTATCCGTCATGAAATGCACAAATGGCTTTTGACTATGTAGGTGGTATTAGCTTAGCCAGTAATTAGTTCTTCGTTTTTTGCCTCATTCGTCGAAGATCACTTGATTCTCTTTACGTCTTAGCGCTAGCCAGTAGTTACACGAGATCCTCATAGATAGAGATCTAGGTCTAATCAAACGACTCGGGCCCCTATAGTTACTAGTACAATTCTAGTGTAGGTGGTAGCTTTTCGAGCCTCATTAGCCACGCGTGCCATGCGTGCCACGTTTCGACAACCCAACACACTCGAGGTATAACTTGCTATACATGGAATCCAAGTATAGGCAAACATCTGCACTCCCTCTTCCATCCCCCCTACTCTCAAATTCAAGTTTCACGAGATCAATACATGATTATGAGACATTACTACTCATTAGTTATCGCCAACTATCAAACCGTATACATAGCGCTACCACTGTCTAGAGCCAGTAATCAAACCACTGCACCGCCTGGAAATAACTCGCCTCCTTCGCATACTTCTGCCTTCTATTATTCACATCGACCCTGAGCGCAAACGCATGCGGAGCATCAGCATACAGACTTGTCTCGAACGTCAGATTTTTCCTCTCTAGAATATCCTCCGCAATGCGACGTGCAGTTGCATTGAACGTAGCATCCAATTCTATTATCCAAAAGAATCAGCATTGTTTCCAAACAAAACATGTAGACTTGCGAAACTTACCACCAGCAGCGATAGAAATCGGCCCCGCAATCGCCTCAATCTCCGACTCAAGCAAATCGGTCGGATGCGCAATAAAACCCACATCAATCCCCTTGCCCGCTGCCAGCCAACGCGGAACCTGCTTTCCACCAAAGCAGTATCCCGCGCCGCCAACTCGTGTTACATTAAGTTCATTGCGGATATACTTGAGCGTGGAATTGATGATTGCATCGATGGCCGCTTGCGGATGGCGCGCACGCCATTCCGTCAGATTGTACGCGGGGCCCCCGGCCGAATTGAAGGGGACAGCGTCGCCGCGGAATAGGTCAGGGAGCACGACGGTGTAGTTTGCGCGCGCGATAGAGTCGGCGACGAGTCTGTTTTGGAGGCCGGGAAGGCCGTAGATGTCGGTTGCGATGAGGATGGCTTTGGAACCGACGGCGCCGCCTGGAGGGTAGGAGATGTAGGTTTGTACTGGATGGCGTTGTCAAAGTAGATTCTCGTAAAACAGAGATGATATATGCCACGGTTGGTGGGGAATGAGGAGGTTTGTTACTTACCATTGCTGACGTTTAGGACTCTGCCAACAGGGCTTCCAGTATGGCTCACACCAAGAGGGACGTATGCGCAAGCTCCCAGTGTAGCTCCCACGGCCAATCCGAGCACCGTGACTTGTTTCATAAGCGAACTCATATTTCCCGACGTGACCGAAAGCGACAATGGATCAAGTTCAGAGCTGCGAAAAAGTGGAGAAGTCGTCACTTTTAAACACCGTGGAGGCTACAGCTCCCAAGGAGCTCAAGCTGTTTCCCCGGCCTTTCCATCTGCATAAACATGGATTACGCACGCCGAGTGATCTATATCGTCGGTCTTGCGCTCCCTTGGGTTAGTCTGGAATTGCGATCTATTTCGTTATCCGGGGTGTTCTTGGCTTGTGACCGCCACCCGAGGACGGGGAGGATGTCGATGTTTAGCTCCACGGAATAATTGTTTTTGCGATGCGGATAGCGAAGGGAAATTGAATCGAATTGGCGGGAAAACGTACAAAGGAATCCAGATACGAGGTGCGATGCCGTGGATGTACCTGGCGTTTGGTTCACAGTTGTTGGATCACTGACATGAACGGATATGTTGACTTTTCCGAAGAAGGTGAAGACGTGATACCAAGAATTGTGTTACAAAGGCCGTCTAATTGGCCGTTCGGAGCTCTGGTCCTGTTTTGAGCCGCGTTCCAGGGTGGACGACTTCATTGCCAAGGCGAATCGATGTTGGATTCATGCCACGGCGGGGTAATTGCCCTGCATCTTGTCCAGCCAAGTTCTGTACAGCTTTCGTAGGATGTACAAGGCTTCGGACGGACTATTCTTGTACCGGCGAGAATAGCGCCGAATAATTTGCTATGTTTTGAATCCTCGAGTCCACCTATTTGTGTCTGCAAACACTAATCTTGCAGCAGCTTGTTTTGATTGGAGATATCGGTATCAGTGTCAGCATACGGAAAGCTGAGGACATTTAAAAACACCTGTGTTTCAAGTGCCTGTGACATAGGCAGTCCTTCCGAACTATTAGTACCTACGGTGGCGGAAATATTCAAGAAGGATTAGCCGTATACTCTGTCCATGGTACTCGACTGGACGAGCCAATCTTCCATGCCTTCCGATCCCTGCTTTATACACAGCGAATCGATCCAGACGTATCCAACCTCTGGCATCAAAGAAGCAAATTCGATGGCATCGAGGAATGTCCGAGGAAGATCCTGTAAAGGTATGCTCCTTCGCAGGGAGTCAATATTCTTCAATGTCAGTTTGAGTTGGTGTTCATGATGCAAGCCCCAGAAATGAGAAAGAGTGACATAGTGTAGGTCGTTCCCGGCGGATTCCCACTGGTCCATCTCGACTACGTGTAATCTCAATTGCGTTGGTTCACCATTGTGTAAAATCAGACCCTTGTCGATACAGATCAGCCTCGCAGGGCACCATGATGGTGTGGAATTAGAGGAGATACATTTGCAGCGGGACATCCATCTTTTCACCAAAGGATAGAAATCCCCAACCTTCGGTCCGTTCGAGTAAGTCCAGCAAAGTAGCCCCCCCGAATCTGATCAATTGTGAGCAATTGTGTGTGCAGCAGGGCGGGGCAAAATACTGATCTCCTCTAGAATGAATCTCGATGCGACACACGCTTTTGTCTAACGAACATGGACGCCCAAACTATGAGCAGATAGCAACGCTTGGGGCTAGCGGCGCCTCAGGGCTCTAATTGTGCATCAGTAGCATCCCTCTCTCCTATCACAGCCCCTGCTTCAGACTGCACTTCTTCGTACAAGGTTTCGCAGATTTCACAACCTTCCGCCGCAGATTTCTGCAGGCTGGCGATATCGCCATGATGTACAAAATTTAGCCCGCCTTCATACGTATAATCATTTTTGGAACCTTCCCCAAACCTTAGCATGCGGTAACAAATTTGGCAAAGCATCTTCACTCCGAGGTCTTCCTGTGAAAAAAATTATGGTGATGGACTGAATGGTGATTGATGCTGGAGTGCGGGGCATGAATCCTGACGGGGATTATAGAATCCAACCGTTCCGAGCTGTGGGGTACAGCGGAGGTGGGGAATAAGATACGGAACAGCTTTTTCTTAGGGAGAAGCAACTGAACCATTCGTATGATAGACGAATAATAAATAACTATGAAGGCTGGGAGATCAAAACTTCATTAATAGCTGTAATCTTGTCGGAGGATTTGGTGGGTTGGGCTGATTGTTGGACCTGCGAGGGGAAAGGTATTTGAATCCATCGATGGTCCTAGATTCTATCCAAGGTCCAAATCGCATGATATAGCAAAAGATATTGCATAGAATGTACAGTATTAGATGAAAGATGGGCGACCTCCAGTATTGGGATTGTCAACGTTTTCTACAAAGTCTAGCGAGAATGGCGCGGCTGAGTCATCCAGGCTCACACGTGCGCACGCGTCCTGGCGGAATGCACGGACTTCTCTTTTCCAGCGCACCTCTCACCTCAGCACGCATCTCGTAAACCGACAATGTTCATCTCATCACGTCGCAGCCCATGGATACGATCTTGGAAGGACTTAATGAGGCCCAGAAGAGTGCGGTAACGAGCCAGGCCTCAGTCCTCCAGGTGCTCGCCCCTCCCGGCTCTGGGAAGACGAAAACGCTCACAGCTCGCGTCGCGTACCTCGTCAGTCGCGAAGGCCTGAAGCCATGGAACATCATCGTCTGCACCTTCACGTTGAAGGCGGCACGTGAGATGAAAGAGCGAATTCGAGGCATGGTAGGAGAGAAAATCGAATCGAAATTGATCCTTGGGACTTTTCATTCTGTCGCCAGGCGTTTTCTCGTTCGATACGGTCAAGAAATCGGAATTGAGAAGAACTTCGGCATCGCGGATACGACGGATAGCAAGGCCATGATCAAACGAATCATAACGAGAAATCAGTACGGCATCGATCCGGGCAATGCGCGCTCGAGAATTTCAGGCCTGAAGGCGAAAGGAATCAGCGCTGAGCAATTCGTGGCAACCAATAAAAGCGTCGATCACCAAGAGTTCGCCAGCATCTACTCGGAATATGAAGAGACACTCAAATTTTCTAATCTGCTCGACTACGACGACCTTCTACTTCGATGCACAGACCTCCTCTCTCAGCACCGGGCATGCGTTTCTAGCATCGAAGCTGTCTTAATCGATGAATACCAGGACACGAACAATGTCCAATACGAATTGATGAGTCTCATGGCCCAAAAGTTAAAGCGCATTACGATTGTTGGGGACCCCGATCAAAGTATCTACAGTTTTCGCTCGGCTGAAATTAAGAATCTTTTTCGCATGCAGGATGACTACTCTGGCACTGTTGTTATCAATCTGGAGAACAACTACCGCTCTTCCGGATGTATTCTGAATTCATCAATGGCAGTAATCGAACAAGACGAGACGAGACCAACTAAACCGCTAGTTGCCACCCATGGCGCTGGACAACAACCGACTCTTCGTCATCTCGCTACCAAGGACATCGAAGCACAGTGGATCGTAGAGGAAATCAAACGGTCCAAGTCTCTTACCGCAGGATTACTAGCATTTCACGACTACGCAATCTTGCTGCGCTCAAGTACGCTCCAAATGCCCCTCGAGAAAGCGCTAGGCAAAGCAGGAATTCCCTATCGTATGGTAGGCGGTCATAGATTCTTTGATCGCGCCGAGATCAAGATTCTACTAGACTATCTCAGAGTTATCAACCAACCAGATCATAACGACGCTCTCATTCGAGTCATCAACGTCCCGGCTCGGAAGATTGGAGAGCTCACTGTCAAAGGGCTGCTTAATGAAGCTGAAAAGCGTAAAGTCACCTTGTGGAGCTTGATTCTTGGGTTTGCGCAAGGTCGAACCAAACCACGGACAAAGATATCTGCACAGGCGCAGAATGGGATTGATATATTCGTCAACATCATCTTGTCATCACAAAAGAAACTGATCCCCAGGGACGGCGAATCATCCTGCCTATTGGATGTTATTGCCCATGTCTTAGAGAAAGTCTCGCTGCAGGCTTATCTCAAGACAATGCACAAAGAGAACTGGCAAGAGAGGTGGGATAACGTCAACGAGTTGGTTGTACAAGCATCACAAATTGCGTCAGCTGCTGGCGTGGATGATGCGGATGCTCTTCCCGTCGTAGATGGCGTCGAGCAGCGACAAGATACCGCTGCCGACGTTCTCTCCAAATTCCTCGCGAATGTCGCATTGTCAACTGAGGTGGAGAAGACAGAAGGAGAGGAACTAAGCCAGGTCACCATCTCAACCATCCATGCCGCAAAGGGGCTAGAATGGCCCATTGTTTTCATCCCAGGAGTCTACGATGGCTCGATCCCACATTCGCGTGCCGAAGATCACGACGAGGAGCGCAGATTACTGTATGTAGGAATGACGCGTGCACAGGGGTTGTTGTACTTAAGCTGCCCGTATAAACAAACATCCTCCGAGGAGACAACGCTCTCGAAATTCATCTCGTCACGGAAAATACAAAAGCTTTTCAGCCAACGAGGTCCCTGTCTCAACTCTTCCGTAGTCCAAGACCTTGCCCAAATCCTCCGCCGCCCCTCTCCATCCCCCGAAACCCTCAACGCCGCTCGTTTCTCCGAGATCCACACAGAAGACGATCGCTATCCGGCGAGTAGAGAAGAAATTGACGGTCTAGAAGATTCATGGGGCATCACAAACCGCGTGGAAGACGGCCCACGCTGGAACAAATTCGCTCCTGGAGGCGATGCATCGCGACCGTTCAAACGCGCAAAGTTCGATGCAAGCGGCTCGAAAATGATATCCACAACAATGCTATCAACAACACTATCTACCGCCAGCACTACGATGCCACCGAATAAACCCGGCTTCGAAACCGCCAGCGTTCACCTCAAAATAATGCAAGAAGCCCAAGCCCTCGGAGCACAACTCTCAGCCCAAAACGACCTTTATCGAAAACCAACCCCCAGATCGAAACCCTCACATTCATCCATCTCCTCTACCTCCACCTCCAAACCCCCCAAACCCCGCGCCCCAAACCAATCTAGCATTGCAGCCTTCTTCAATAAGCCCTCCCTTTCCCACTCCGACTCCGATTCATCACATCACCCCATCCCAGAAAAGAACTTAAACCCGCCTGGTTTTCACAGAGCGCATTCTCTGAGTTCGGCGCCGCTGGGCAATATATCCAATACACTCCCCAACATCACCAACAGCTCCCGAAAACCCCTCCAATCCCGCATGTCCAGCAAACCGAAACGCAAAACGCCCGAACCAGCAGAGCAGCGATATGTTTTGTTATCAAGTTCACCTGCGAAACCAGATCGTAATCCTCTTCCTCTGGAAGTTCCCGAGGATGATTTACCTGATGAAGACATGATGGACTCTACAAATAGAATGTCAACGACGAGCGTGGGATTAGGGGGGTTCAAACCGGCGAGTACGTTTCATACCACGTCAACGGGGCATATGCAACATGGTGCTGGATCTGGACCGCCGCTGGGGCAGAAGAAGACGCTGGGAATGAGGAGGAGTATGCAGGGATGGAGTGTAAAGCATTCCGCGCCACCACGGCCACGACAATAGAAGTTGTACTTTTGGCATGATCGGTGCGTTTATCTATACCAAACATATGTATATCAAATACCAACCCCATCATCCCTGTCTATCCCTCTACTCTCTCCCCCAAGCCTTCTCAAGGACTTCCTTAACCCCCCTAACCTTCACATCCCCAAACTTCTCATTCAGCGTCCTGGCCCCCTTAAACTCAAACTGTCCCTTCTCGAAGAGCAACCCAAACGCGGCAAGCAGACCTTGCAACATCTCCTTCGGAAACGCCGCATACATCTCCTTGTGCCCCGGCAACTCCGTAAGCTGCCCCTGCTCCAACTTCTCGACCGAATCATGCGTCGTGCTGAACTTCTCGCCCGTTACTTCTTCCGCCAGAGCAAGGAATTCGTTGAGAGTGAGGCGATCACCCACGATGAAGGATTCGGCTTCCCATTCCTTTTCTGCGAGCAGGCGTGGGATGAATTTCGCGATGTCGAAGCTGTGTGTGAAGACGACGGGGACATTTCCGGAGCCCGGGATCGCGGCAGTGCGGTTGGGAATGTCGATTACGAGGGTGACGGGGCGGAGGTAGGAGGGGACCTTAGGAATGCACCAGTAATCGAGGAAATAACCGGTTACGACGGAGGTGTGTTGGAGGGAGGTGGAGGCGAGGAGGGAGAAGAAAGAGAGTTTGGCGGCGCCGAGCTTGAAGATGGATATGGTTCTGTGGTGGGAATTAGTTGGAGAGGGAGGGGAAGGGGGGAGAGTTGGTTGGGTGACGCACTCGGGGGTGTAGCTTATGCCCCATGTGCTAGGGATATAGCGCTTGGTGACGGAGGAGGCGTCGGATGCTTTGATGAGGGTGTGTTCGGGGTCGGGTCCCGCAAAGGAACCGAGAGTGGAAATCACAGTGTCAATTTTGTTGTCTTCGAGGACTTTGGTGACGCTCTCGACGCTACTATAGTCAGTAGCCAAGATTTTGGCTCCAATTTCGGCGGACTTGGCTTCGTTGGCCTGCGGTTATGAAGTTAGTCGGAGGTATTATTGAAGGAATGGAAGAGTGGTTACTTCGCGACCGAGAATGAAGACTTGGAACTTTTTGCTAGCAACGAGGGCTTCGACAATGGCACGGCCGAGATTGCCAGTTCCGCCAGCGACAGCAACGACAGAGGAAGACATGTTGATGTTTGAATATGGGAGTTGAATCAAATAGTGGTGTGAAAGGAAGAATCAGATGTTGGTTTTGATTCTGATTTCAAGTCGTGGGCATACTTTTAATATTCTACGTTCCATTGTATGTCTAATCAATATACAGGCTAGTGGTTTCGCTTTCAAATTGCCTAGTTGAGAGACTGCTTCCGGCTCGGACTTGGGTTAGCCCGACTACATAGAAGATTAATAATCCCCGCTCGTGCACCACGACTCGACACTCGTCCTAGCGATGGATGTGGATGAAAGCGGGTACATTGTGAGCATTAGGCGAAGCACTGGGCGTAACACGCGCGAAATCTGTAGGACCCCGATTCCCAATATGCACCCGAGATAGATGGTTTGATGCCGTAGGTACAATTTGCTCCCGAACATCACGGGGTATTTTGCATCCGAGACCCTGATGGTTTGGTTCCGTGGGTGCAATTTGCCCCCGAAACTTGGGGGGTATTTTGCATCCGGGAGTGAGTGATTCATTTGGCTCCGTTGCCGAACCAGTCCAACAATGCAAATGAGTCGTTTTGACTTGTACATGATCATCTTTAATGGCTAATTAATGCCGCAGCGAGGCATCAATGGACTGCTTTTGACATGTGAGCTTACACATCACGTGCCTTTGAATTAACTAACCCGTGACTATATTTTTACATGTAGAATGACCTATTTGCTTAGTAGCCTTAGTGCTTCTCTAAATTTTCGATTCAATCAGCTAGAAAATCTTCAATTCACCACTTCCTCACATGCGCTTTGTAGCCAGTGTTCGTGCTTCTTGCAAAGCATCCTCAATCCATTCTCTCCCTGCAATGCAATATGACACCCAAGCTGGACAGCTACTCATTTTATGAGTCCCGATTAATAGGCTGTAATTGGCGTCGATATGAGCATTTTGACGCCTTGAAGTTCTGCGGACAGTTGCAGAGATGGTAGGATAGCCAGTCAGGTAACACGCATCTCTGTCCAAGAAACCAATTTCTTTTCCCGTTTTCTGGAGATGGGCAGCCAGCAAATTCTCTAACTCTTTGCCCAAATTCGAGAGATCTACGGTAGCGTCATGTATAGCTTCGATTTTACACCAAGGAATGCGCCCTTGCCCAATAATAATAACTATATGAGTAGCTCGATTTCGATCATTGTCCGTAATCTTGAATGACATTATGGATAATACCTCTCGTCTTGATTTGCAAGACACAATTCTCATCTCAGAAGCAGGGATTCTGTCCACCACTTCTTTATCGCTCCAAAAAGATGATAAACTGATAGTAAATCTTTCGCAAGACTGCTGATATCCCAGTTCCACAAATGCGGTGGCATTCTGGGTCCAGACAAGCCTTGAAGTTGATTTCTCGTCTTTAGTTTCGATATATATTGTTTCGTAATGAAAACCCTCCATATCCAGTTGACTAATTGCATACAAAGAGGAAACGCGATAGTTCTTATATGCCATTAAGCAGATAAACATATTTTCGCATTTGACGTTTAAGAATATCATGAGTATGTCGCCCTTCATATGCCGTACTGGTGCCGTCATCTTTAGCCCTCTAGGGGTAAACATTGGTGGTTCAACTACCTCCTTTGCACTTTTATAAAGCTCTTGCCCACTTGGATCTACTACGACCAGATCATTGTAGTCTAAGATGCAAGAAGTGTGATCTGGGAGTGAACTGTGAAAATCATATAAGTCCAGAGGTAAAGTGAAGTTCGACGGAGATGATGCAAGAACACCCATCTTGTTCTGGTGTTCGAGGCCAGACCATACAAAGATACTGTAGTCGATTTCCTGAATTATGATCTCTCGCTGGAGTCTGGCAAATGCCTTATCTCCCTCTCCATACAGCATTGGCATGTTGATGTCGAAGATGCCAAGAAGACAGTATGCCATATCTTCAGACCTTGTGGTGACTCGGGACGCTGCCCATGACATTTTAGCGGCAGCATTGCAGTCTGATAGATTGCCTGTGAGAAGTACATCCTTAGGTATACCGGTTTTCTGGGAAATCAACAGCCATAGTGAAGTTTTCGTGCCAATATCGACCCATTCCTGGGAGTAGAATTCTACCAGAGGTGGTGCGATAAGTTCTTGCAAAGTCCAACCCCGACTAAACCATCGGCTCTGGGTAAGTCTCAGAGCTTCCGAGTCAGACAAACCAGCTTCCGAAGTAGATATATCGGCAAGATATGCGTAGCAAACAGTGGCCGATTTGTACCATAGGAACATTGAATTTATCGCCTCGGATAGTTCAGCACTGCTGTCTTTATTGATGCAGCACTAGTTCGCAGTCTGATTAACGCAAAGTAGACCAATGTGAGGAGCCGACAACCAATAAAAGAATACTCACAGTATCGATCCAAACCCATTCAAATCCATCATCCCTTGCCTTCTTGCAGCAACCTTCTAGCTTTGCGTAACCTGCTTTTCCATTTCCTTTTCTGTTAATTATATCAAGAAACAACACTTCTTCCTCTCCCCACGTGTGGCTGAGGATTGCATACTCTGGAGTGCTATCGCCGATGAATTCGGACAGAGTCATGAAAGTGGTATGTAGCAGTCGCATTCTGTCGATATGAGACAATTTGCGGTCGAGAAGGAGGAGGGTATGTAGATGTGTTCCCAAAGCCTTCGGGAATTGGTCGTCTGTGAACAAGGCTGGATGCGGGGCATGTATCGGACTTCCGTAGGCAGCAACGCCCAGCCGCATAGGCGAATCGACAACGCAATGATTACACCAAGCCATCACCATTCCATCGAATACATCTTGTTCAGACACTTAAGCAGTACTCAGAGAGCTTTCGATGCCAGGAATCGCCCGGGCGTGACATACTCCAAAAAATAATCAACTAGCTCATATGCTAAATACAAAGTCGAGGGACTTGGCAAACACACTGGCTGTGCAGTACAACTATGCAAGGTCCATTACCGCAGTTTTTAAATCATATCAAGGGGTCTTGAGCAATCATCACTAAAACACAATCATGAGGACAGTTACGATCAATGCACCATGTTTCCCATCCGATACTATCAACTCTTGCGATACCTGAATGATGGTCGATTTGGTTTCTCTTCTTCCTAAGCCGATATTGACCATGACACGGCCATTAACCTAGAGTTAGCTTGAACATTGGCGGTCTGAAGCCTGAGAGGTATGAACGACACGAGAGATGTGAACTTTGCTAACCTTCGCGGCAGCAGGGATCGTCAGGTCACAATGTTATCCACAATCTACTATAGTCGAGAGCTGGCGCTTTGTTATAGAGATTGACGCTGTTCTCAACTTGAAACTGAAACTCTTTCTTTCCACAGCTAATCCATTTATACGTGTAATCCAGGAGAAGATTTAGACGATGAGCCGCTTCCCTGTGAGCTGAAGACTGACCGTATCGTGGCAATTGGCTATGAAAGCAATATGAATAACCACAAGACTATCAAGATTCGATCTCGACCAAATCCTCTCAGGAACAGGCCTAGAATCATTATTCACTTGTAATTAGAGGATGTGAAGTGAACCAACGTCGTAAATATATATCGACAATATGCGAGGTGATGTGTTATACAGATCCGCTCCGCGAGCTCAATCCTCCCGTTGACATAATAAATATACACTCCCTAATACCTAATATTTCCGCACCTTCTATCATACAAATACTTCTCTCCCATTCTAGTCCCCATGAGCAGCCCTCTCCTCCAATGCTTCAACCGCCCCCTCCAACTCCCTCACCCTCTGCCCAACCCTCCTCTTCACCTCCTCAGCAACCGCCCGATCCTCTCCCTCAATTGCGCCCCGGTAAAACTCCACCAACTTATCTAGCTCCTCCCTTGCAGCTGCCCGATCGTCCGCCGCATACGTGGTGTTCTTTTCCGTCTCCTCGGTCGCGATTTCGAATTCGTCGCGCGCGGTGCCATAGAGGTCGGTGATTTCTTCGATTATTGAGTCGATTTTTTGCGCCGCGTCGGGTGATGTTTGAGGGGCTGATGGTGAGGGACTGGAAGTAGGTGGGGATGAGAAGGTGCGGATTGAGCGGAGGGAGTAGGGGGTGCGGAGGCGGGTCCAGTGGGTGGTTGAGATGGAAAGGTGGTGGGTTGGTGTTGCGGGGAACGCGATGTAGGGTGGGGGTGGGGAAGGTGAGCGTGAGCGTGGGCGGAATTGTAGAGGGGATTGTTGTTGAGATTGTTGTTGAGATTGTTGTTGGTATAGGGCGAAGGAAGTAAAATGCGATGTTTGGCGGAGAGAGGTGGATGCGGAGGTTCGGAGGAGGGCGCGCAGGGCGGCGCTTGTAGGAGCCGTTGACGGCATCTTTGTGGTTGCGAGATGAATATGCCGATTGATGGAGGTTTTAGGGTCAGAGAATTGTGGTTTGGGGGATACAGGTGGGATTTGATGGATTGTGGAGTTTGAGGGTGATTCCGAGATGACCGGAACTCTGCGATGTCATGGATGTGGGCGGTGGGAGGGGGCAGAATGGAGCTTGGTTTGGCGAATCAGGGGGTAGGTACGAAGTACAGCACAGAACTGGGTGAAGAAAGCAGGCAGGGGTAACGAAATTCAGAGGGAATGATATCTCGAAAAGAGCTGTGTGATTTCCTGAGCTCTGCGATGCTCGAATTCTGTAGATTATTTTCGTCCGTTGATTCTCTCAAAAGAAGACACTTGCTCCATCCGACCAGTCCCCCAGCCGAACAACCCCACCAGTCATCATTTCCACCGCCCACAAACCCCGCCCACCCCTCATACCAGCCCACTCAGCACAACGATTCCCTCTCACCGTTCTCAACTCTCGCTGTTGCTTGCTGTGTGGCAATATGGATTTACTAAATTCACAATTTCCCATCTACAACGATTGTTACATCGAAACACCACCGCGAGAGTAGTCTAGTGGTTATGATGTCTGCTTTACATTGCATACTGATGTATTGCGCAGAAGGTCGGGAGTTCGATCCTCCCCTCTCGTACATTTTTTTGTTTCTTTCTTTTTTTTCGTTTTTTTGTGAGTCGAATCAAAGTGAGAGAGGGACTGGGGTGCTGTGATTGTGATTGGATAGTTGGTGGTTGGATGGGTGGGGTTGGTTGGTAGGGGTGGGGCTTGGGTGTGGCTGAAAGAGGATGGCCGTAGTGTATTGTGTAATAGTGTGCATCACCATCAGATAGTCTAGTATTGCTTTGAAAAGCTTGAGAAAATATATAGCTATGCAAAGTGAATTCCGAAGACCGGAATTTTGGGTCTATTAATCTTGCACCACATCTAAGTTGTAACCCTCATGCCCCAAATCGGTTCTCTAACTAGAACACTGCAAAAGCACTAGCATAAGAAACACTACTATCCCTCACGCTCTCCACCAAACTACTCCTCTCATACCTCACAAACTTAAACCTCCCCTCCCCCTCCTTCAACTCAGCCTGCTCCACCGCCGCCATAAAAACCCCAATCGGATGTCTCCCACAGACTGTATTCCCTGTATCCTCCAGCTGCTCCAGGAACTGGTGGTGCTCGCCCGTCTCCACGGCATCTATGCTCTCCAGATCCACCGCCGCAATACTCTCGTGGATAGGGCGACTGGAGGAAGATGGCGTGGATTTCAGATTCTGGGGTGAACCGGCAGCAGGTTGGTAGTAGGTGTATCGGAAGCGGGAGCCCCAGTGGCAGAAGTCGGAGGAGATGACGAAGAGGTTGGCCGGGTCGAGGAGGTAGGGGGCTAGGTGAGTGCCGAGGGTGCGCTCGGTTTTTGGGGACGTGTTGCCGATCATGACGGGGACGAGGAGCGGGAGGGATTTAGGATCGTGATGGCTTCGTAAAGCATGTTAGTATAGAGATATAGGAACCGGCAGTGAGATTCTCGTACAGCGAGAGCATCTTGTAGATGTACGGGAGGTGCATCTCCAAGCTATGTTCTGCCTCGTCTACAGATTCGCTCATCCAGTCAAGATTCCAATCTTTGGCGATTTGGCGAACGAGCTGGGTATCTACAGGCAGTTTGCCCAAGGGGGTGTCGTAGAAGTCGAAGCGGGTGGTTGCGGCGCCCGTGAGGTAGTGGTGATGGGATGGGCCAAGGAGGAAGACGCGTTTGCTTGAAGCATTGATATTTCAGCAGAGGAATTCTTTTCCTTGGGGGAATGATACCTACGCCTTGGACCAATCTACGGCTTTGTACGCCCATGCAGCGGCAGGGCCGGAATATGAGTATCCAGCGTGACTGCGTTCCATGAGCGACATTCTCCTTCATATGTGATCTATGGTGCTGCATACGGTGCAATTATTGCCCTCGCGCTCGGGGTGGGAATCGAGACATTGCCTTGCTGCGATGAGACTGTGCCTATCGGAGTGGTTGTGTCCGGTACAGCATTAAGCCATCCGTCAAGCTGGCCGGAGAGCTGCGACTTGCTCTCTGAGTACCAGGACCCGGCATGGGAGGCCTCGCGGGAAGACATGAGGGCTATCTATGCGCAGAAGTAGGAGATCCAGTGAGTGGATCTGTAGGGGTTGTACTTGGGTTGGGTGGAAGATGGGGCAACGTGAAGCTCGAGGGGGAAGCCGGGAGCTAGTGGTGAGAGGGGAGCTGTGGTGGGGTAGCACGGGTAGGTCTGCGCGGTGGAGCTCAAGCAGGGCATCCCCGCGGGGGTTGATTGTGTGAAACCTCCGAAGAAGTAAGAGAATCGTCTATACTCTGCTTCGTATTGTGTGAAGTCTTTTCCAATGGCAAGTTCCTTCTAGATTGTTGCATTATCATCACTTATTGTTGCTCTTTAGCATTTAATTCTACATCAGTCATGGCTAGTGTTGGAGGGGGTGCATCACCCTTCAGCAAGCAGACAGCAGGGTACATTACAGTATGCGAATAACTAAATAAATAATGTTCGGCACAGGAGAGAGCATCCAAAAGGTTACGATAGAGACATGCCCATTTCTTATGTTATTGTAGAGCTGCGGTGCCGCCCCCCATTAACCACTTAAGCCCCTCGACGCGGGCGCGTCTCGCATTTCGCGAACGGGGATCGGCGTCGCGCCAGCCTCCTATTGTCTATTTCATCATCACCCGCACCGCCATTGTCTTCTCCATCTTTCGTCCTCCATCCTCACCAACCATCAATCTCTCACCCACGCCATCCACATTAATTAAGAACTCTTCATATTGCATCTCCCAACAGTTCACACTCAATCCTTCCCAACACACCACCACGACAATGGGCTTCAAACGCAAGCGCTCCGTCTCCACCTCCCCAATGTCCATCTCCAGCTTCGGCTCCGCACCCACCCCCGAAGCCCAATCGCCCACGCCTATGCCCGACAACTACGCCAACCGGATGGATATGGACATGGACATCGATCTCGCACCCGTCTCCCGATTCCAATTCGGAAGCTCCAACTCACTCAATTCGCGCTGGTCGCATCGCCTCGACAGCTCCGACATGGGCTCGCGAACGCGTAAGCGATTCCGCGACAATCGACCCGATGAGCGCGTCGTTCACGGTATGTCCCTCCTCACCTCGCATCCCATTCACACACCTCACAATGAATCTTAATACTAAGTCCTCCCAGAAACAACCCTCCAAAAACTCTTCCTCGCACAACGCGTCCAACCCCACGCCTCCCCTATCCTCTCCGCTCCCATCCAACCCGCCATTCAGGCCCCACAGCCTCCCGCCCCCGTTCAGAAATCCACACTCCATTCATTCTGGAAACTCCCTGCTCCACCTGCCCAAGCGCCCCCGCCTACGATTCGTGTTCAGCATTTCCAGGACGCGCCGAGATGCGAGGATTGCGATGCGCCATTGAGAGACGAGGTGGATGGCATGGATGTTGATGTTGACGGAGATGTGGATGCAGGTGGGGCTGCGAATCGATTTGCGTGTTGTGGTTGTGGGAGGAGAGTCTGTGGGACTTGTGCGGTGGTCAAGGGAGAGAGGTGTTGTTTGACGTGTGTGGGCACCGGGACCAAAGACGGGCGGTGGTGGTAAAATCTAGGAAAGGGAGAGCGGATGAGATGATTTTTATCAAAGATGAAGAGGGTTCGGCTGGGTTAACGGTTTATGGTCCCAATAGCCTATGCACATGGTTGCAGGCTCGGCGTTTTGTCCAGGCACTCATATTCACACAAGGAAGTGTGTCTATCCTCTCTTTCGGCGTTCAGGCATTGATACGATTTACACGTCCATATTCGACAGATTTACACATGCACGGCGAAGGACGGCGAAGGACGGCGCTGTAACGGCGTTTATAGGTCACGGTTTCTCTGATATCCCCTGGGTGCATCCATTGCATGTCATAGACAACTTAGCCACACATTTCAATCTATCTATCATAGCGAATCTGCCCCAATTACATGCACTCGGTTGGATTGAAGATGAGCTATGATGTCGATAAGAAGTTAAAAGATAATTTCAGGATGTTACTCATCAATTTTAACCGGAGGCAAGGAATGAATGACCTCTGAAGAAGGTGCTGGGGGTACACGAACGTGGTGTGTAGTTAGTACTTGCTCTAGTGAATGGCCGTCGTATATAAGAAGCGCTTCTTTCCCGAACCCGGACTTTTATATACGCAGTAACACATCTTCTCATGACTATCAATACAGACATCATTATGCCTTCTTCGCCTATTAGCATTGCTCTGCGCTCCGCCCTCCAGGAGGCCTCCTCTGCTGCTTGCGCCATGGTCCCCGCCCCCCTACGTGCGCAGTTTGTTCTCGTGGGTGGAGCTGCGTTGCTATATTATGGCCGCTTGCGGCCCACACAAGATATTGATTTTGTCGCCACGGCGGAAGCGCACTGGGCATACTTGGATGGCGCCTGTGCGGATGAGAGGTTTTCGGTCTTGGGGGATGGCTGTAAATATCGATGCCATTTCTTTTCCCACGCTCTCCCTAACACCCTATCTTGGAAATGATTTTCGAGCAAGTATGCTAAAATTTGTCGCGGTAACTAGTATTCGTACAATATACGTGTATTCTAGGTGCTGGCGCTGGCCTTACGATCGATATAGACATCATAGAATTAGGTGGGGATATCTGTCCAAACCTCAAGTCTGCAGCTATCGAGTACGGAAAAGTATAGGTTGCTTCAATGCTGGATTTATGGCGCATGAAGGGACTGGCGTTCATGTCGAGGGGAGAGGATAAGGAAGATCTTGCCGATTTCATGTGGCTGACACGAGAGATGGCGACAACGGGGATTGAGTACGATCCAGTCGAGCTTTTGGAATTCATCATAAGACCGAAAATGAGTCCAGAATTGAACGTGGCAGTGTCATCCATCTATCCACTGCCTTCGAACACCCCACTTCGGCCGAGACTAGCCCGAATCCCGAACGACTCACGACCTCCAAACCAAAAAATGTTGATCTCGTCGCAAGTCACGGATTTCCCAATAACCGCAACCACGACCACAATTGCTGCCGCCCACAATGATAACATGTTGAAAGCAACGCGCTCTCTCCGCGCATCATGGTCCAGGACGCTCCGCCTCCCTAAATCAGACTTCCCCGCGCGCCCTCTCCCCTCCGCAACGCCCGAGTACCTCCGCCGATGCACTGATGAGCTCTACAAGTGGCAGCAGGACAGCCGGTCCAAGGCAGATGATAACGGCAAGATTCCGGACACGTTCACCCTCCACGATGGTCCCCCGTATGCGAACGGACCATTGCACATCGGACACGCACTGAACAAGATTACAAAGGATGTCATCTGTCGATTCGAGGTCTCGCAGGGCAAAAGAGTCAACTATATTCCTGGCTGGGATTGTCACGGCTTGCCAATTGAGGTCAAGGCACTCCAAGCACAAAAGAAGGATGCAGCGAGTACAGATCCCGTCAGCGTGCGCGAGGCCGCGAGGGAGCTGGCAACGAGGACGGTAGAAGAGCAAAAGACGGGCTTCAAGGAGTGGGCTGTCATGGGAGACTGGGACAACGCGTACAAGACAATGGAGCGGGGATTCGAGATTAGACAGCTGGAGGTTTTCAAGGAAATGTTCGAAAAGGGCCTCATCTACCGACAATTTAAACCTGTCTACTGGAGTCCTTCGTCGCGGACGGCCCTGGCCGAGGCCGAGCTCGAATATGATGAGAATCACAAATCTTTGGCGGCCTATGTGCGATTTCCAGTGACAGTGGCAGAGGGACTGAGGAACGGCGTGCTTAACGGACTCCAAGAAGATTTGAGTGTCGTTATCTGGACCACGACCCCATGGACCTTACCGGCAAACAAGGCCATTGCTGTGCATAACAACATGGATTACTCCATAGTTCAGGATCGAGGAAACGACAATGAGTTGATTCTTGTCGCCTCCTCACGAATCGAACACTATCAGGAGGCTCTCGGACACGATGTCACCATCCGTGCGTTGAAGCTGAAAGGATCAGACTTGGCCGGAAACCTCACGTACGAAAACCCTTTTCAAAGGGCAAATGGTCCCCAACCCATCATCCACGCCGATTTCGTTTCCGATGCATCTGGAACCGGTCTGGTCCATTGTGCCCCAGGTCATGGAATGGACGACTACAATGTATGTAGTGCCCTCGGAATTCCCGCTTTTGCACCCGTGGACGACGCAGGTGCATTCACAAAGGAAGCCTTCCCTGAACATCCAGAAATTCTCGAGGGTCTTCCTGTCCAGAATGAGAAAAAGACCGGTAGCCGTGCTATTGTAGATTATCTTAAGAAACTTGATCTTCTCCGCGGGAAGCATACATATCGTCACAAGTACCCCATTGACTGGAGGACGAAACAGCCCGTGATTGTCAGAGCGACCGAACAATGGTTTGCTAACGTTGATGGTATCAAACATGGAGCCATGAAGGCTATCGAACATGTTGAGTTCAAGCCTGATGCGGGCCGTGCCAGACTAGAAAGTTTCATCCAAGGAAGGAGCCAGTGGTGCATCTCCAGACAACGAGCCTGGGGTGTGCCTATTCCCGCCCTTTACAGAGTTGATGGGGGAAGACATGAAGCGACTATGGACTCTGAGATTATTCAAAACGCCATTGATGTTGTTAAATCACGGGGCATCGATGCATGGTGGACAGACTCTCAGGATGATCCTGCATGGCAACCAAAGCATCTCCCTGGCACATATGTACGCGGACGAGATACAATGGACGTGTGGTTTGATAGCGGTACCAGCTGGACGTTGCTCCCAGCCAATGATCGTCAGCCTGTCGCCGATGTCTATCTTGAGGGTACTGATCAGCACCGGGGGTGGTTCCAGTCTTCGCTTCTAACCCATGTCGCAACCCAGCAGTACGATTCGCAGATCGTCAAGGCACCCTACAATATGCTGATCACACACGGCTTTACTCTCGATTCTGATGGACGCAAGATGAGCAAGAGTCTAGGCAATGTAATTTCACCAGTTCAGATCATGTCTGGGGAATTACTGCCACCAATTAAGCGCAAGAAACAAAAAGGTGCAAAGCAGGAACAGCTAAAGAGCAACGTTCCAACTTACGACGCCATGGGCTCAGATGCACTACGGCTATGGGCCGCAAGTAGTGATTACACTAGAGATGTGACTATCGGCCAGCCTGTACTTCTTTCTGTTAACCAGGCATTGCACAAATATCGGGTAACCTTGAAGTGGCTGCTTGGCGTCATCTCTCTTCCCAGCTGGCCGCAAAATTATTACACGTGTTTAGATTATTCCCATGAGGATCTTCTTACTAACTCTCTCCTCACCGACCATCTGGCCATCTACCGCCTCAACCAAGTTACTAATGAAGTTCACTCTCATTACGCCAAATATGAGTTTTTCAAAGGCGTCAACACTCTCAACAAATACATCAACAACGACCTCTCAGCTTTCTACTTCGAGACTTTGAAGGACCGCATCTATACCGGTTCGCTCGCCGAATGCCAGCATGTTCAAACCATCCTTGGTCTCCTTTTCTACTCTCTCCTCAAAATGCTGGCTCCTGTCTGCCCCTTGCTTGTCGAGGAAACGTGGGCGCATACTCCCCCTGAGTTGCGTGAAAACTCAATTCACCCAGCCCGCACCCTCTGGAAGCCATCGGAAACACTGTCTTCAGAGTCTCGTGATTCTAACTCAGAGCCTTGGCAGGATACATATCTCACCCATATCGCGAGACTGTCGGCAGCCATCCAATCCGCTCAGGAAGAGTTGCGAGCCGCGAAGAAACTTGGCTCGTCATTGGAATGCCGAGTGTTGCTCGGCGTTCCGTCAGATATTGCTTCACAATCATCTCTCATTTCTTCTTTTCTTAATGGTTCGTCACCCTCGGACTTGACGTCCCGGACTTCGGATCTTGCTGGACTATTCGTTGTCAGCGACCTCGAGGTGCGAGACATTGAAGCTGTCGAGAAGGAAATTCAGGATCTTTCTAGTCGAGGACAGGAACATGAGTGGTGGGCACAACGAGATTGTATTCTCGATAATGGCGAGGAGAAATTGACCGCGAAAGTGCTTGTGGTCAAACCTAAAGATGAGAAATGTGCCAGGTGCTGGCGATACTTAGCACCCGAACCAGATAGTCTCTGCGAGCGATGTGAGGATGTGGTCTGGGAGCAGGAAGTAAGACACAAACTTTGAAATGACAAAATATCTCTACTCTACATTAGATGCTATTTTCATGTGATTTGTCAACTTCTCTTCAACGTCAATGTCAACACTTTCGGATCTGACTCACTCAACCCGTCCACGAAAACCCCTCAACAATTCCTCTTTGTGATCTTGTCACCTCCAGAACCTAATAAATACCGCCATATCCTACCTTTTCTCTCTCTTCCCCCATATTCACATCACTGTCAAAGCCCAATCTCAAAATCCCAAAGCTTCCACACGGCGCATACACCACCAACTTCAAACCAACCACGTACTGCTTTTCAAGAGTACCGCCAGCAACCATACCACCAAAAACATACCACTGTATCGCCAAATCACACGAGTTTTCGAGGACTCCTGTGGAGCACCACATCAAATCAGCCTCTTCACAAACCACAATACCACAATACCACAAAATCCACCAAGATGGCAACAAATACTTCAATTACCAACCACAAACGCTCTCGGTCTCCTTCCCCACCAACAGACTACAGGCAAAAGAAGATCCATCTGACGTCCTCACCGTCAGCCCCAACTGATTCTTCAGCCATCTCGGGCCAAAATTCGAGTAGTTGCTCCCCCTTAAACAAGGTCTCAACCGATCATTTTGTCACCGTCCCAACAACAACCCCAACAACCTTTCTGATCCTCTCCGACACGCACTCTCACGCGCTCCCCACACAAAGATACCCCTCCTGCTCCGTACTCCTACACGCCGGAGACTTAACAGAGCACGGTACCATCTCCGAACTACGTTCCGCAATCGATACTTTGGCCAGTATACCCGCAGAACTACGTATCGTGATCCCAGGCAACCACGACATCTCCCTCGACGCCCCATTCTACACATCCCAAGGGGGTTCCATCACCGACGTCGAACTCGCTCACGACCTCTGCTACGGCCTCAAATCCTACGCGGCGCAAAAAGGCATCACATTCCTCGCCCAAGGAACCCATACCTTCACTCTCCCCTCGACAAACGCAACATTCACCCTCTACGCCTCGCCCTGTACCCCTAAATATGGCATCTCCGCATTCCAATATCCGACTTCTCACGATATCTTCAATTCGCCCTCGGATGCCATCACACCAACCTGGGGTACAAACACCTCCACACCCACATCCCGCATCCCGGAATCCGTCGACATCGTCATGACGCACGGCCCCCCAAAATACATACTCGATAGCACGCCTGATGGAAGTGCAGTGGGATGCGAGCACCTCCGCCGGGCAATCGGACGTGTACGACCGAAGTTGTTGGTCTGCGGACATGTGCATACGGGCTGGGGCGCTAGACGCATTGCATACAAATCTACCACATCCTCCACTTCCACCTCCACCTCTTCACAAGCATATACCGACCCCCTACTCCCACACGCCCAAGAATTCATTGGCGCGAACCAAGTCAAGAGGAAAGGGTTTGCAGCGCTGGCACCGGGGCACAGTGAAGCGTGGAGAAATAGTTGGGCCTTGGGAAGGGAAGGGAAGGGGGAGACGCTTTGTGTTAATGCGGCGGTTTTGGGGGATGAGGAGGAGGGGGAGGTTGCAATTAGGGCACCGTGGGTCGTGGAAATAGATTTACGGGTTCGGAAGGGGGAGGATGGGGAGTGACATATTTTGATCCTGGTATTGATTCTTCTTTAGAAGAATTGATTTGTTTTATCCGGTTTGTTTTGGCCTTGAGCTTGATGGTTGGTTGGTTTCACAAGTTTAGTTTCATCAGCAGGGTTGACATTGGACAGTTGTTGTTTTGAGTTTACTTGTTGAGCTTCATCATCAGAGTTGATGTTGGATATTTGGATGTTTGATTTCACATGTTGTGCTTTGTCACCGGGGCCAAAGTAGATACACAGTTGATTGTTTTGTTTATGTTTTTCACCGTCACCAGCGTTGAAATTGATAGTTGTTTATGGTTTTCATCTTGAGTTTATTACGTTAATGATTAGACTATGGTGTAGCGGTCCCTTTCATGCTTCGCTGAACAAGTAATATTGGTACATGAGATAGGAAAGTTGAAGAGCAAGGGAGGGGAAGTAGAGGTAGTGTAGTGTGCAAAAATACAGGATGTGCTCATCCCGCCACGAGGATCACCTTCGCAGTGAGAGAGGCCATCATCGAATTGAAAGTTTTCTAACAATCATCTAAAAAAGGCCCTGTTACATGTTAGTTAGTTGATTTTACTTTTTCACTTTTAGAAGCTGTGTTGTGCACTCACAGGAATAAAGAGATACGGCACCTTGCGCGTATATTCCTCCCACGCCTTTCCATAGACCTTCTCGCACTTGGCGATATCGCGCCTCGCGCGATGGATAATCATGCAGAAGAAAAAGAATGAATAGAACCATGGGAAAGGAGACTTGAAGCCAGTAATCAAACCCCAGTTGAGCGCAAACCAAAGATCGCAGGCGTAGTGCACTTTACGAGCCTTTCCGTCTAGAATTTATGTGAGCAGATGCTACAATGAAATGAGATCTGAGAGCAACTTACACCAGCCGTCGCAAAGCAATTTCTTGCCCTGGTCGGTTTCAATGGTAACGGGGTTATGGATCTTGCCATACTTGAAGTAAGGGAATGTGGTGCGTTCTTCAACAACACCACGTTCTTCTTGGCGGAATTGGTTCTTCTGGCTGTTGCAGGTGTCCCAGACATAGTAGACGCCTAAGTAGGCAAAGATAAGGGGGATCACGATCCAGGTAGGGAGCTGGTACTCGTCTGGATGATGTTTCGCAACGTAAATGATAGAATGGCAGTAGGAGAAAGGAACGCCAGCCATGTTCCAGAAGATCAGCATGAAGCCGAGTTTCTCGTAGTACATGTCCCTAGGATAGAATTAGCTGATGATTTAACGTTACAAAATATGTAATTAACTCAACTTACCAGGTAGTGATGATCAGATGCTCGCCCTTGGAGCAGGCGCCCGCATACAAATATTGAGCCAAAAGCGAGAAGCAAGCCTGGCCGGAAACATATCCCAGCTCTTCATACTGCTTCAAACATGTACCCAGAGCCATGAAGAACAAGATGAACCACGGAATACGCACTTCAAGAAACATCTTGAAGTCAAGAATGCCAAACAGCCTCGGGTTCAGCTCCGCGCCCATGAAAAAATCAATAACGGGATATCCAGTCATCCTAAGCGTGGCCCCACGGATATATGCAGAGAAGAACGCAATGAACGAGCACAGGATGCCGGACAGGATGGCGACGGACATAATAGGTCCGAATTCGTCGATCAAGGTGTAGAGCTTGAAGTAACCAGTAAAGTGTAAGCCTAGTCCGAGAACGATACTGGTATAGAATGACCACATAGCCGAGCAGTAGTAGTCCAATTGTTTTCCGCCCAAATGGGGCAGAGACTGGCCCTTACGGTACACCCCAGGGAGCAGCATGTAGAAAGCCATTTGAACGAGTCCAAAGTACCAGTAGATGGTCCAAGCTCGGTGAGTTGGGTATGCGTGCGTCTTGACTAGATCCCACATGTGCGCAATAAAGTCTAGATAGGATTGGCCTGGCTCGGGCCTGGGTACGTTGCCGTCGTAGATAGTGGCGCCAATAAACATATAGTACATGAGAATGGGGAACCCAGTCATGATAGCCAACATGCCAAAGGAGCCTCCAAACTCGGTCTCATCGGTATTGATGGCGGGATTGTTCAACAGGGCCTTCTCCTTGGCCTCGATGGACTTTGCCGCTGAACCGTTGGCGTGTCCGTTGGCGTGTCCGTTCGCATTTCCGTTGGCATAGCCATTTGTTGAACCATTTGCCGAGCCATTGCTATAGCCTGTTGCGTATCCATTCGTAGAGCCATTCATATGTCCATTCGCATGTCCATTGGTGTGCCCATTTGCACTGCCATTGGTATGTGCATCCGCGGTACCATCCAGCGCCAACCCACCATTCAATGATTTCTCAAAGTCAAGTTTCGTGAAAGGTTCGGGTGTAGCCGAGTCGCGGTCGGATAGGACAGACTTGCGCGTGGATTTCCTACGGCCGGGAGTCTCGACGAAGCCAGGGTTATAGGGCTTACTGTTGGTAGGAGATGTCAGCGACTTTGAATTGGTACGGATACGGTTCTTTAACATCGCTGGGCAATTGGACAGTTAGACAACTGCAATCTTTGCTCAAAAACATTATTGGTCGTCTTGCACACGAATGCGCCAGCTGCGCATAAAGCATCATGCCTTGTCGCAAAGGTTTGGAGATGGGCAAATGGCTTTCTGCATTACGTACCTCGGAGTTTTCCCCGTCTGGGACCGTGTAAGTCTCACCGACATGTTTCCAATGTTTAGTGTCGAAGAATCGTGGAATTCGTGTACAAGAGTATCGTTCAATTCAGGGGCAGTAGTTTTGCCTTCGAGGAATCAAGGACCGAATAGGACAAGGGACAAGCGAGCAAAAGAAAAGAACAACAGCAAAGGCGGCAGAAGTCGATAGGGATTGCGACTACAGCATCGCCGACAACGCAGGATAGTAAAGACTGGCAGCCGTAGAGAGGCGAAAAGTGTGGGCGTCACGATCTCTTCAAGAAGCGTGAAGGTCGGCAGACTGTCGGTGTTTGTTGACAAGCGGTCCGGAAAAATTTAAGGTTAGTTGCAACCCGTGGCAGTTGCCCAATCAGCAGATGCA
This sequence comes from Dendryphion nanum, assembly GCA_020744415.1. Classification (NCBI taxonomy): domain Eukaryota; kingdom Fungi; phylum Ascomycota; class Dothideomycetes; order Pleosporales; family Torulaceae; genus Dendryphion; species Dendryphion nanum. The sequence goes on along the minus strand of JAGMWT010000011.1, from coordinate 1,411,493 downwards.
ATCTGTGGGGAAGCATGCCAAGCTTCGTTAGCGAGGTACCCCTTTCAGAGGGGCCTTGTCCGCTTGGGGACTAGACTCCGATTCTAGATCTTCCTAATCTTACCATTTAGCCTTGTCATGAGTACAAGAGACAATACACCATCCCGTGGGTATGAACAGTGGTTTTGCTTCCAATGACATATCATGCGACTTAAAATTCAGTTCGCATCAAAGAGTCTAGGCGGTTTCTTCTTAACGCCTACTACGCAAGTGATCAAAAGTCGACCGTCCAGCAGTTCTACGGAAATGCAGTACTTGATAGTCCACGTTCATCATGTCAGTCAAGTCAATTGAAAAACTGTCGCTTGGACAAAATTTTACTGCCGGACATCCCAAGTCAGGGAGTTCAATACTTTCAGCCCTCTCAGCCTGTGATATCCCGAGGTCATCATGGAGCCGTACGTCCTTCTTCAATGCCTCTTTCAAGTCCTGACGCTGCCCAGAACAAATGAAAAATCTCGCGTGTCTCACTCTAACAGCACTTCCAAGTCAGCCGTAGCATAGTGATTATGTCTTTTTAGGCACTGCCTGACAATACCCCATCTCCCGAGTTTTCACCTTCCGGGTCTTCCATGAGCTAGGTGGATAGCGGAGGCTTCGTCTTGGAGTTCCGCGTCCTCATCAGAGCCGTCCTCGAGTTCCCCATCCTCATCAGATCCGTCCCAAGATTCTTCCTCTTCTTAAGATTCATTACCTGAATTGTCATCTTCACTTTCACTCTCTTCTTGAGGGTGGCGAGGAAGATTGCTGGGAGAATATGGACAATTATTCCGGTGCATGTGGTTTCCGTATCGGCGGATTGAGCCATACGGAGTTAGGCATTGCCAAGAAAACTCGTGATTGCACCGACGGCCTGTGTTCATGCTTAGCATAGGCTCCCTAATCAGGTAAGGTACTTCTTTGACGATACATACATGTCATGTGATTGCAGCCTAGATTCTTCTCAATATTGAAGCCACAATTCTTTCCTGGACATGCTTTGAAAATATGCATTACTGTCCGTCAGCAATACCGGATTTTCAATAAAGCGACGATTGCGTATGTTATGGTGTTGGGGTGCAGCCTGCATTCGTCCCTTCTACTTCAGGAAAGTATTTATTTGAGCATCTTTTGAAACAATACCTTGCCTAAAACAAGGTTGCAAATTGTCAGATCTTACTCTTTTCTCCGAATGGCTGGAAAAATATGATTTTGGCATCGATGATTCAAGAGCTGCGAGCAAATAAACACCTCCGCTGTGTTTAGAAGCACTGCCAAATGTATTGTATACGTGTTTATTGAACGTATATGTAAATATTCTGCTATTTTCGGGCGATATCAACCTCTCATTGTTTAAAAGTATCATCCATTTAAGTACTTCGTCCAAGTCACACATCCAATTTCAAACCAAATGGGCTTCATTTGAGGGTCCAGGGGATAAGACGAGAAACCTTCTGTGGGTTTAAGTCTACTGTGACAATGATAGCGAGGGCAAGTGCCCACCTTTCCTAAATGGGATTAGTTCATTATGCAGAGCTCAGCGAGCTTCGCAGTTCGCACCCTCCGACTCTCTTCATACCTCGGACCATCCGGCCGAAGACTTACGACACGACTTGGTATTCGAAACATGTTGCGGGTTATCATATGCACACGACTATCAACTCCATGCTTAGAGTCGTATGAAAAGTTAGACTACCCCAATCTGCTATCTGATTCGATGCCTCATGATCTAATCAGAGCACACCTAGCAAGTGCACCTATCGAGCCGAGCGTAGGCAAGTGGCAGGTACTTAGGCCCGTTAGGCCGATGTTTGTTGGACAGAAGCCACCCACACTCCCCGCAGCGACAAGGGTTCAAAGCCATGGAGTGAGCGTGCGAGCATATAGTTGGACCTATTCCGCACCGAAAGTAGCCCTTGTTCAGCCGCTTGGACATGTTGGCCTCTGAGAATCCCACAAACCAACACTTTGCTTAGGCAGGACAGTGACTCGTCAGGTTTTTCATCTCTTTACGAAAGATTGAACAATTCACAGGCCATTGCAAGGATTACCGGACAACTTTTCCAAACGGTCCAACAGTCAATTCTACATTCGGCTGTTTAGGGTGTGTTTGGCAGAGACAGCCGTCAATCCATTACACGCAGCACGGAAACGCTACTAGACTCACTAAAACAATGACGTCTTGGACAAGAGGGTATCTAGGCGCACTTTTCGATCGCGGAATCACATGGCTCTGGGGTATACCAGCCGAAACATGCAACTGTAGCTCTGAGAGTGTTCGCATTCCCATTTCCGACGGCCTCTCCCGCATTGAACTTGCCGCAGACCTGTACCGACCCATTCTTCCAGATGGAGAAAAGCCAACAGGTACTCTTCTATCGATCAGCCCGTATGGTCGCGGCTTTTCCATCATGAGTATGCACGTTCGTATGTTTGCTTCTAGAGGCTACCAGGTTCTTTTTGTTAGTACCCGCGGCACATTCGACTCTGGTGGAGAACTGGATCCTTTCCGCCACGAGGTTGAAGATGGCATGCGCGTTGTGGAATGGATGCGAAAGCAAGAATGGTATACTGGTTCGTTCGCAACTTTCGGCGGCTCATATCTTGGCTTCACTCAGTGGGCGCTACTGTGCGATCCCCCCGAAGATATGACTACGGCAGTCATCGTTGTCGGACCACACGACTTTGGGCGGGCGCATTGGAGATCGGGTGCACTCAGCATGGACATCATAAACTGGACTAATATGGTCGTCATGAGGGAGAGTAACTTCCCCCGGATGATGTTCAAGAGTATTGGATCCATGCGCCGCCTGCAACCAGTCATTCGCAGTATTCCCCTTTGGCAGAACGTGGAGCGTCATCTTGGTGGCAGCGCGCCGTGGCTCGGGAATATAGTCACCCAACCCAATCTCGAGGATCCATACTATCAGCCCATGAAGCTCAGTCAGGCGCTGGAAAACACCAATATACCCATCCTTCTTCTCAGTGGCTGGTACGACGTGTTCCTAGGACAGACAATGGAGCAATACTTCCGGCTCCGTGACCGCGGAGTCAAAGTCGCAATGACAATTGGGCCATGGGACCACGCAGGTGCAATCGTCGGTGCAATGAACAACCGGCAGTCATTCGAGTGGATTGAGAAGCACCATTCGGGGAGATCAGAACAAGAGCGAGAACATGCGGTACATTACTACGTCGCTGGCGCCAAGGAATGGCGGTTCACTAATCAATTTCCTCCATCTACTGCCCAACATGTCTTCTACTTGCACGAAGGAAACACGTTGGGTGGCACAAGACCCTCACTGGACGTTGCACCATCTAACTTCATTTACGACCCTCTTGATCCAACCCCGACGATTGGCGGCAATATTCTCAATGGTGGTGGTCGTGTCAATGATAGTGCTCTCAGTCTCCGTTCTGACGTTCTCACGTTCACAACCGAGCTACTCGAGAAAGATATCGAAGTCGTAGGCGAGCCCTCTATAGAGCTCACTCACTCCACAGACAACCCATACGCCGACATATCTGTTCGGATTAGTGAGGTGGACGAAAGAGGACGCTCGTCTAATATCACAGAGACTTTCCAGCGCTTGGATCCTAATCGCGGAGATGAAAGAACTATATTGCTCAAGTTAAATTACTGTGCTCATCGATTTCAGCGTGGTAAGAAGATTCAGTTAACGATTGCTGGCGGTACATTTCCGCATTTCGCAAGAAATCAGGGCGTGCCGAACGAAGACAACCAGGCGAGTGAAGTGAAGAGTGTGAGGCATACGGTTTGGCATGGGAGTGGGGGCTTGTCGCGAATTGTCCTGCCTGTTGTCATAAACCAATAAGCGGCTTGGACGTGTTGGAAAGGGTATGAACGCTCGATATGATATAGACTGCCGGACGGACAAGAGCACTCTTTTTGGATACTTAGGATCTTCAATACGTCCTCTTTGGCTTGCATGCATTCTAACGCTACCGCTATTACTAAAAGCAATATTGATGTCTATTGAATTACCAACTGTCTCCTATATAACTTGCGCAACTCCCGGCTTAAGATCACCTTTAAGCACCAACTTTGTCCTGATACATTTTGCCAGTGGAGCACTTCATGGAAATAGAGGTTTCACTGGTTCAACCTCGCTCATGCGCACTACCTTGTTCCTTGGTGCCGATGAGCCCGCCTCTTCCTCTGACGAATTCGCAATTACCTCAGCCTCAACCTCAGCCTCTGCATCAATCTCTGCCTCTGGCATAAGGTTCTTTGTGCTTGCGACCGCGCTTTCCTTTGGCTTTGGTCACCGCCACTTCCTCTTTCCCAGCGCGCTTTGCTCGTGCCTCCTCGAGGTCCTTATAACTCATTACCTTCGCCTCCCCCACGACTACTAATCTAGTCAATCAGCACACTTTGACTTTATTGTTAATCTTAGACAATCATTAACTCTAATCCGAAAGGAGGGGTTGCTTGGCAAATGCTAGCTAGGGGTTGGGTATGTAGTCTAGTTGTTTCAATAGGTTAAAGCCGGCTAAACTATAAGCAGGAGGAGCAACCTACTATCTGCACTTATATACTTAAAATAGTTACAACTCTAAAGTAAGAACAAGTATAACAATTCTCTATTTATGTTGGCAGCTCTATCTATATAGCCTGCTAGGGCGCTGTTGCACTATTATATATGGACGTAGTTGCACTAGTATCAGGCTACTTATATTACGTAACCTAGAATCTAACTAACTATTAGCAGTAATTATAGTTTGCTTAACGCCTGTACCTCTATAGTCTTCTAAGTCGTCCTTAACTATAAGGACCTTAAAAGAGCAAATCATGCTCAGTATAACGCCTGTCCTGTCTATGTTGTACACATTTTATAGGAGTATAGCCAGGTCCCATATAACTCTCCTAACTACTTCGACCTAGTGTGCGAACCTTAGGTATATATTGATGTTGTTATGGTGTTGGCCTTAGGGTGTAGTTGCGATAAGGGTCCAAGATTATGTATTGAAAGTTACAAAGAAGTGTATCTGTTATCCCTCTGTTTGCAGGCTAGGCGAAGCCTAGCCCTTTTATAAATGTCGTGAAGTTTCCACTCTATTGCCCTAAGTCTCCTTGCTTTCACTTTAGGATGCAGTCTCTTAAAGGCTCAAGGCTAGTTGTAGTTTGGAGGCTTCGCAACAGTAGACCGTTGGCAAGCGAGAACAAAGGCTAGCGAAGGAATAAGCTTTGCTCAGATAGGTTACCTAAGGTCAGACATTAGCAGTAGAACGGTAACAAGAGCTTTCTCTTCCTTTAGGGTAAGATACTGCTAGCCTTTGGCCTTTTCTTCTATCGATTGTCATCTATGTGCGCGAGGCCAGAGCGTAGTAAGACTAACACCGCTCACTTTTGATCGGGCGGCCCATGTTATACGTACGTTTGGAGGGGGACTCTGCGCGAGTGCCTGGCTGGCTCGGTCCACGTCTACGATCATGGTTCATGATAGGGACGACACCGAAGACGGGCAGCAACAAAGAGACACGCTCATTGCTAAAAATAGCCCACCGGCTTCAATCGTGGTGTACTTTAATTGGCGGTACAGCCTTCAAAAGTTTAATTAGCGCAGTGACGTTTCTGGTGAAGCCACGCCTTGCCCCGCCCTATTAAGAGATGGAGGTGCCGACTGCCTTGAACTCTTTAAAGTCAAGTCTGGCTACCTTTAATATTTATTTGCAATACAATACTTCGTTTTACGTATCTTTGGAGATACCCTTATTAGTACCCTTCGAATCCAACCCTGCTTTGAAGAAGCCCTACTACTCAACTCGGCAATGTCAGCCCCTCCGACTATGGGAAACCTTAAGAATGAAATCTTGTGCGACGACGTCTTGAAAAGCTTGCTAAACTTGAAGCTTGGCGAACGAATTGAAAATGTGAAGGAGACTTCTGGCTTCTGGAAGCAAATTCCGGTTAACACCGAACATCCATACGCACTCCTGGCTTCATGCATGAAGGGAGAATGTCACCATGTAAAAAACTACCTCCAAGAAACAAAAAATCCGGAACTCCTCCTTAATTGGGTTGATAAGAATGGGAACACGGCCCTCATCTGCGCTGCATCAAGAGGAATATCCAAAATGGTTGAATTGCTTCTAGAATTTGGCGCGGACATCAACGCCCAAAACCACCATGGAAGAACAGCTCTTATGGAGGCTGTTTTGTGGGGCCAATTGGAAAGCGTCAACTATATATTAGACAAAGGCGCTGCCTGGCTAGAGGATATTGATGGAAACAGTGCTGTTGACTTATCCAAAACAAATGAACGGAATGAGCGAGAAAGATGGGAGCGCCTTCAAAATGAGGACATCCAACGTCCATATGTATCCAACAGCTATCGACAGCAAATAGCCGATTTGCTAGAGCCTGAGGAGTTGGAGCCACTTAACGACTTTTCTACACAAATCGAAGATACAAAAATCTTCGCCAATGCAATAGTGGCTAATAAACCTCAGGCCTGGTCGATATCTACGCAACCCGAAATTGAATGCAATCATCTGGCCGACATGATCTTCAAGGTTCCTACAAGGGGATGGGATAACCTGATGAGCCATATGATTTGGAAAGACATTACCCTACCAGCTCATATTGGAACATTGAAAAGTCTACTGGATCCAACCCTTTCAGGCGCATTATGTCATCACTTCGATAATGCAATCTTGTCAATTTGCCCAGTAGATAGGAACATCCTAAGACTTACTGCACATGTCAGGGAATTCCAACTACCAAAATCGACGAAAGCTATGGCCTGTATTAAGCTTGATGGGCACCCGGCTCAGTACACTATGAGTGGAAACTCACATACGACTTTGGGGGCCGGAGTTATAACTAATAAAAATTGGACTGTAGAAGTTATGCGTATCGCGAGTCACATAGGACACGATTTTGGATCTGATCCGCGAGGTTGGGCGTGTCACGCGGAACTACAGGCTATAGCGGGGTATATCTATTGGTATCTGCCTCAGCTTGGAATTCCATGGGACCGAATAACAGAGTATTTTCTTTTTCCTCCCCCGTATCAAATCAGCCCTCGCATGGTGTTGATCCTCGTGAGCCAGGAGATGTGTAGCGTCTGTCAGCCTTTCGTAAAGGCTATCAACGATATCACCTCGCAGAGATTTGGATTTGCCTTTGATGTCAGAGATGGGTCACCTAATGGACGATATAGCGGACTTATGAGACGACTTGCGCTATCTAATATCATAGGGACGTCTTCTCATTTTGTTTGACGGCGGAAGTATGCAGGATATATAGGTAGCTGATAATTTCGCAAATTCAAATCAATTTAGTTCATCAATGAGCGTACGTGGCTCTAAGCGAAGCAATGCGTGCCAGCACAGCCTAATGCCGCATGCTCGTATAAAGATATGGTTTCCCTTCTGCGGGGTAGTAAGCCGAAGCTAGTATTCTCAACAATGCAGTTTTTCATCTTCCTTGGCCTCACATCTCGAAATTTTGCGACGTTGTTGAATGGTTTTAGTAATGTCTTCTCATTATTGTTCCTGCAAACGCCCAGATGTATGGCTCTCGGGTGAAATACGTTCCTGTCTATCCTGTGGTGAAACCATCCTCGAACGGCCACAGGCCCGTGGCAAAAACGACCTCGAACCGCAAGTAGAGAAACAAGAGCACGGCGCACTATATCAGAGTCTGAATTATCAATTAGGACAAGAGATACGAGTTATCATTCTTTACGGGGGCGAGTACAGCGAACCTCTCAAGTGCGACCTGACCCACGTCAACTTGGCTGACAACCCCACTTTCGAAGCTGTCTCCTATACATGGGCGATTGAATGCGGAGACACAACATTATCAGAAGAGTTACAGTGTGGAGACCAAACGATACCAATCACTAAGAGCTGTGATGATGCGCTTCGGCAAGTAAGAAGGAAAATATTCTCACGAAATATATGGGTAGATGCAATTTGCATCAACCAATCCAACACTCTAGAGAGAAATCATCAAGTTGGCTTGATGGACAAGATTTACCATCAAGCCCAGCAAGTGCTGATATGTCTACGCGATCCACATCACGACTACGGCAACTTTCTTGCTTGGCTGCGCCAACCTTTTCAACATGGATACAACAATGCTCGTATTGATAGTGAACTCAGAAAACTCTTGAGTCTTCGTTGGTTCAGTCGAGTGTGGGTGATTCAAGAGTTCGCACTATCCCGAAATCCAATTCTATATCTAAGTGGAACAAGTGTACCCTTAACTCCGAGCCGGCTGCAGCAAATGAGAGAGCTGTGTATCAGCTATCATCTCACAATTCCAGCACCTTTTGAATGGAATCCCTCATTATACAATCAAAAGGGCCTACTTCATTGCTTGAGTGTGGCCAGGACTTCTTCATCGACCGATGCAAGAGATAAGGTTTATGGTCTACTTAGTCTTATGGACGACCCTACCAGGTCTCTCATACAAGTAGATTACTCAAAAACAGCAGAAGAACTTTACACAGAAGTGGCCGTTGCTCATATAAAAGACGAATGCACTCTAGACTTGCTGATTCACGTCGGTCATGATATCAAATCAAACTCCGCGTCCTCACTCATACTTCCGTCATGGGTACCGGACTGGTCGAAGACAGTTATGAAGACCGACTTTCCACATTACTTATCACATAACGGACTTGACTGGAGATCTGTCTTATGCTTTCAATCAACTACTCAAAGCAGTGAAGTCAATTGTCGAGTTGATTTCATGAATGCTGGCGAAATCGATCCACTTGCTGGTTCAAGTAAGCAAGCTCGTCTCAGAATAAGGGCCCACTATACGGACACAATATTTGATCCTGGGATTTCTGATTCCTTTAAGTTCGATGCTAGTATCGTGGCTGAAAATATGATGAACAAATTGTCTATGTCCAGAATCCAAGAAGAGTGGGTTTTGGCATTATTTACGGATAGCGATAACCAAACGGATTGGCAACCGAACTTAGAAACGAATCATCCTTGCCACTCAAGTACTGGAGACATGTTCACAAATACATCAACAAATAAGAAAAATTCATCAGCAACAACGACCAGTTCTTTCAATCTTGAGAGCTTGTATTTGAAGCCAGCACCTTTTCACACCAGACGCAGGGAAAGCTATATTTATGACAAGTGGCATTGCTCATCTCCTATACGCCAAAATGGGCTCATAGAACTTCTGCAGTTTGCAATAAAGTATGGAAAGGATGCCAACCTGTTCAAATCAAGGCACAGCATTGGATTCATAAAATGCATTTCCCAACCTGGAGACCGAATCTATTTCCTCGATGGCGCTCGATACCCATACATATTACGCAACCGCGGGGATGGTACTTATACCATGGCTGGACCATGTTATCTCTGGGCAGCGACGAAGCTCGATTGTTGGAATCCTGGCTCGAATCAAGGCCGGCTAGGCGTACCGACACTGTGTTCTCCGTATGCTCGGACTTCCATGATTGAAATTTATTAAATAGCGAAGTGTATTTTGGTGTACTGCGTTTCAATTGAGCAGTGGAAGTTCTACTATCAATCTGGAAACATCATATTCGCTAATAAGATATGTGAATCAATGGTCCTGCAGCTTCGATTAATCAGACACTGATGATTATCGTGCCTTCCCTGTACAGTGCTCTGTTTCCCTGGAGGGGATGAAACATTTAATGATGGTGACTAATTGGAACAATCAGGTTTCTCTGGTAACATCTCTTGTAGGCTTGAATTTGTGTCGATACTATGTTTAGACCGTTCAACATTTCTGAACGTCGTTCAATATACTACAATATCTCGTGCCAAGAGCGTGATTCTGATCATCAAGCGAAGTAGATTCGCAAAGATACTGTTAGGAAGCAATGTAAGTTCTCAATCGATATGAAATCGAGTTTGACGCATTTTATTAGGAGCCGTCCTTGTCATTCAGGAATTTAAGATGGTTGTCAAGACTCATTTTCTCAATGATACACGAAACGTATGGACAGATAATCCAGTAGCGCTTATGGGGCGTTATGCTGGCGGCCTTGTAGGAGCGAAGAGCGAGGGGATACTGAAATGCTTCGGATGGTGAAAGTCGTTTCAAGATTATCCCGAACAACCGGAGTCACTGGTATAGGCAATGAAGTAGGCAGGATCCCAGCATGCATCGAAGAACTTGAAACATATGGATTGAGGGACATGCATCGGATTGGGTGTTCACTCCGAAGAGGATCAGCGTTGCAGCGCAGATTTATGTTGTACCCCGCACCTTAAGGCGCAGTCCCAAGGCAACAGGAACATTAATGGGACACCTAAAGTGTTGAAATCTTACAAAAGGATTTATTATCATTAAAAGCTCGTGATGACTTTGGCTTCTGTCCTCAAAGGCTCCGAATTAGCATCATAGAAGCGGTGACTACTTGACAGAATAATTCCTTACAAATAAGCGCCAATGCCCGACGTCCTCAGCGAGAAAGCGCCTTTGATGGATGTAGAAAAGGATTCAGATCATAGGCAGGAACCCACAGATGTAAGTTCGTTGCTGCCCACAAAGGATCTACACGCAGAAAACACACTGACCCGATATTGGGGAAAGTTGCAAGCAGTCCAACGCTCTCGTGCCGGGTTTCAAACCGGATTATTTAGGGTTATAAGCTCGATATTAATAATCCTTGGCCTTATCATACTCTTTACAAAGCCATGGCAAGAGGTTCGCGGCGAACGACTTTTTCGAGAGTCTGCTCTTGCTAAGACCCCACCGGATATTCACAGCATGCGCTATTCCAAAAGCCGAACATATCCAGTTTGTTCTTCCATCGTTTCGAAGAATTTTCGTTATGAATTCAACATCCCAACCCACGATTCGATACCGAAAGAATGGAGGTTAATTGACACTGCTGTCTATAACAAACATGTCAAGGGGCAGGTAGTCATCGCACGTGGTGATTTCTTCCAAGAGTCTGACATTGAAGTCCACGTTAGTGTTCGCTCTAGTAAAGACATCGATTTTGACAATTCTGTCAAATTTAGCCCGACACATATTAGTCTTAGACTTGACTATAGGTTCGAAACTAGTAGCAACGATTGCGTCGTCATCGATGTTGTCGTATACCTTCGTCCTTATCCCAAGATACATTCGAGGATACTACAAGTACACACCAACAACCTCGATATCCGGTTTCAAGAGTCACTCAACTGGGAAGTCGACAATCTGATCGTAAATTCTGCACATGGTGATTTGGTCCTGGACGCAAACCTCTGGGTAGAACCGCTTGTAGCACATAATGTCTCCTTCAGCACCATCTATGGGACAATATTTGGAATTTTCGTTCCGTATGCAAATCTTAAAGTGCATAGCGATCACGGGATGGTTGATCTTTGGCTCATGCCTCACTTACTAAGAGATCGACCGTTTTACCCAGAGAACGTCTCAATATCAACGATTTCGGCCGATATATGGGTGCAAGGATTCTTCGAAGGCTGGGCTTTACATCCATACACACATCGGATAGATGTCGCAACACACTTGGGCAATATCCACGCTGCAGTGCCACATGGCCTGTACACGAACGTATCAAGTATATTTGGCGACATATGGACCGTTATTCAGCCGTTCGGGGCTTCTGGTCCAGACATTGTAAACGAAATATACACGAGGACTGAATTCGGCTCAATCAGGCAGCTTTGGCTCTTCGAGCCGCAGAACGAAACGCGGTATGAGAAAGAGCCTGTTAAGTACAATTCGATCTTCAACCTTGTAGCTCACCACGAAGCCAAAAATGGAACAATGGACATGCAATATCCACATTCATGGTGCGGACACATGGAAGCACGGATAAATGATGGCGAAATATTTTTCGATGCCCGCTCTCACGACAATGACATCAAAAAAGGGGATGGATATGTCAAACTTAACCGAACGCACAAGGGATCAAAGTGCTCAAGCCAAGTTGATGTTCACATGAATACTGGGTCGATGAAAATTGAATTTGCTGGGTAGGATGATTCGAGTGAGGGACTGCGTCGAGCCACCGTTGCTAACACCGTATATCGTTTATGGATTCTATTGATAGATGAGAGCATTTGCTGATGATCTGAATCTGTGGTGTGATGGCATTTGGCGATTGCATGATCTTCATCCAGATCAACGCGGCGTGTGAGGTTAAAGCTCGTTAGGGCAGCAACAGACTACTACAGCGGCACAAACATAAGTACAGTTCACTAAGTGATCATATGTCCTCCAATGTGGAACAGCGCATGCTGCAAGACCATCTGTATCACATGAACCATTATTCACTGCCTGAAGAGTCAAGTTCTTCCGCATCGTGAAGCTGTTGAGAATTGGCATCATGGTGGTCCGCCCGACTTCCTCATCACTCTCCGCCACCGTCCTCCATCTCCCACCCGATGTCCTCCACCTCACGTAATCGTAGTTCAGATTTCAACGATGCATTATCGTCACATGAAACCACTGACAGTGCTTCAAGCCACTAACAGCTGTGCGAGACTTATCCCTCCAGTCACCTGACTCGTTCATCAGCTGCATTCATTAACCACTTGCACAAATCTGTCCTGCCAGAAATGATTCTTCTACTAAATTATTACGAATCGTGTGCCTCCATTTCATTCAAATATTTCTACTCTATGGCAAATGGGGTATCTCCTACCCACTATGCATTCCTTGATGCTAGGATAGTGATGCCAGAGCGTTCAAGGCTTAGCTGTCGAGGATCAGGTGCTGATGAATCCAAAATCAAGGCAATCGCCATGAATGCATAGTTTTCAGCATCTCATCTTAATTGATATGGTAAGTCCGTAGTCAGACATATCACTTCATCAGTCCTCTGGTTCGTATGGTACCGCAACATGACAACGTGCACACCATGAGAGCAAAGCAATCCAACGAGTATCAGAACACTCTAGAGATCAGCGGCGTGATGAAATCCTGAATCCTAGTCAAGGAAAACTCAACAGGATCCTCAAAAGCTTTGAGCAGGTCAAGGCTCTCGTCCCACGAGTACGAGGCTGTGATATGTGTTGTTACGGAGATATCACATCACATCCCATCTGACAAGGTGATGTCCTTCGATTTCATGCCATGATTCATGGCCAAATTTGAAGACCTGTAGAAAGACCAACGAAAAAAACTATAAAGTAGAAGCAAAAACACACTCAAGGTGCATCAAACAAGCCAGAACATTCTCTCATCTTCAGAACATCATTCTTCATCTCATTCACTCACTCATCGAACCGATTAGCCATTCAACAATCTGATACTCCAATCAAACAACATGCAGTTCTTCACTACCACCGTTCTTATCGCAATTGCGGCTACCTTTGCTACTGCATCCCATCCTCTTGGTACGTTCACGTACTATTCAATCTAGTTTTGTGTGATTATTAGCTCACTTTTTTCCAGAGAGGTTCGGGCCCACTGCCATGGCTGACTACGACAACATCCTCGCCCTGGCGAAATATGGTGAGGTCGAAACACGCGACCTTGACAAGAGAGGCAATCGCTGTGATAACGCTTGGAATATTTGCTGCTCTCAAAATAGCAAATGCGAATCATCTGCTGCTTGCATGGATAGGTGTTCAGGAAGTATGGATGGTCTAGGTTGCACACTTGGTGAGTGTCGAGGCATTGTGAGATTTTAGGAATAGAGTCACTAACAGCTAGGTACAGGATGCATGGTGGCTTGTCCCGCAAAAGAGCGGTGCTAATTTCGTTCTTGAACGATATGGAGAGGGGGTGACATCGGAGGACAAGAAGCAGGTTCGGGGCAACGGTGGTTTAGGTGTTTTATGCAGACTGACGGTTTTACAACCACTTCATTCTTTCTTTTGTTCGTAGAAGTTTAGAATACAATGCTTTCATCTAACATAGTTTCTCCTCTGTGATGTAGTCTGACGCAGCCTGAGTATTGATTCACAGAACGCTACAGCCTTTGTAAGCATACTGCACACTAAACTTGACTGCTTAACTTGACAATGTTGTTGTAAAAGTCAATCCTAGTACAGCCATGAACGTCACTTCCAGACATATATTACATGACCGTGAAAAAGACGCACAGAAGTATTGGATTCAGGAGTCTTCGAATGTTGTGCGGAAATAGTTCTTCTTACTATTCGACATGTTCCAATCACCGACAGCCGGCCTCGGCCATTGGTAGCCCCCGTGCCCGAGCCCAGTTCACGAAACCTCAAAGGAAAAGAGCAGAGCGCCTCAGCAAACCTGCGTTTGCTACCCCCGAAATGCCGTCAACTGTAAAGCCGAGCTCCGATCACCGCCAACGAATTGGACTATTTAGACCATTGTGTGTGCCATGAAGGTGAAATAGCCAAACCAATCCACTCGCAGTCGTTATCGCCTGAACAATCCCTTCCCAATCAAACGCGAATCATGCATCAGTCCTACATCCCCACCGAAGCCATCGATCGCGTCGCGTGGATGCGCGGCGGCCATCACAAAATCCAAATCGACCCGGCCCGGACTGCACATGTCGTGGTAGATCTCCAGGTTGGCTTCATGGGCGAAGGGGCGCTACTGGAGATACCAACCGCGCGCGGCATCGTCGAGAACGTCAATCGCGTGTCGCAAGCGCTGCGGTCCGCAGGGGGAACTGTCGCCTACATCCAGTATAAAGTCGATCCCCAAGAGCGGCATCATTGGGGCTCGCATTACGACCGCATGACTCCCGAAGCGATGGAGCGGCTCCGGGCAGCCTTCAGCGAGGGAGCAGAGCAGCATGCGCTGTGGCCTGGCCTTGAGGTGCAGTCGGAGGACCTGGTGGTGCCCAAGACTAGGTGGAGCGCTTTCATCCCCGGCACGTGTGATCTCGACGAACTCCTCAAGGCCAGGGGAATCAACACGTTAATCGTCACTGGCACTACTACCAACTGCTGCTGCGAGTCAACGATGCGGGATGCTATGCAGATGGGCTACAACGTTTTGTTTGTGCAGGACGGCAACGCTACGCACGTCGACACGGTGCACAACGCCAGCCTGTTGAACATGCTTTTCTTTGGCGATGTCGTAGCTGCCGACGAGGCCATCGCCCGGATCGAGGCCGGTCGGCACAGCGAGGACGTATAGGGTTAGACGACTTGAGGTTGATATAACAATGGAACTGTGCAAAGACCGACTCACAGCGCCAAACTGGAGGAGCTGTCATGAATTCCTTATGCTTCTTTCTCTCTCTATCCCCATCAAAACATCCCCTCCTCCCCTTTTCATTCCGTTCTCTAGATATTGTGTTGATGGCGCAGAAGGCGAGTGAGTATGCAATCGTAGCCGAGGCTTGCCAGCTTTATCAATCGGGTGGAAACCTCAGAGGAATAGCAAACATGGAATAGAGTTATTGATCGTAGTAGAATTCATCTATATACTTGACCTGACTGTTTGCATACTTTTTAAGAGTACTATTGTTGAACTTCTAACTACCCCATCTAGAAAATGTGTATGGAAGATGAAACATTGGTTCCGAAGGAAACCCGGTACCAGAGAGTGTTGCTGTTGGATGGTGAGAAGTTGGCGGAAGACAAGATTTTATCTTCTACGCACTTGAAAGGATGGCAGCTGTAGCACCTGAGGCTGTCATTGCGACTTTGGTTGATGGGAACCAGACACAGTCTATTCATGCAGCTGCGCTCAGTATCTAGCATGTGCACGCCTGGGATAGCTTACCTTTGTCACAATTTTTTTTTGGCCAACTAACTTGTGAGAATGATATATCAGCTGACAATGCTTTTTCCTGTTCAAAGCGTATAGAATAGCGTCACACACTCTGTCTCGATAACAGGTTGGATAAGTTACATATTGCAACTACTGTTGGGATGTTTGTGTACATGATCAGGCAGGTGCACATAAGTTCCTGGCTGTCACAATAGCATAGCCATAGTCAGCAACAATCTCTTTTTTGGCTGCTGTTTGGCTGCCGTAGTGAGTTTCAGCTAAACTAGCCATGGTTTTCATTTTTGTTCCCAAGTGCTGGACTTATTAAGCTCTAAAGCAAAATAAGAGCTTCTTCGTCTAGTAGATAACAGTGAATGTCCTTGATTAAATACCAGTACCTTTGTTTAGCAGCCTACGATCTAGAAGTGTTCTTAATAGCTGCTGAATAGAGCAAATATTAAATGCGGGTTGTTTTTGAGCTAGCACATAGGGTTCGTTCTAATCCCCACAATGAGTCCTGTTCCGGTGCAAATTCCTGGACGCTAGCGAGCCTAAACTGGGATCCTGTATTTTTCTACCATAGCGAAAACTTCAACGTCTCCCGAACAAATTCAAGGCTAGTGTGGGTTAGTTGTCCTGTTTGCTGTTGCTGACGACCTGAATGGCCTTACAACTCTGGCTTAAACATCATCGTAGTTGCTATTCGCGTGGTAGAATACAGAAAAAACCCAGGTTCGCACTATGTCATGTCTCCTTCTTTTTATACTATGTTATGCGATAGCTATGTTGACAGTTTTTAGATGAGTTCGATAAGTTGTGATTTTGAGTTTCGTACAAAAAAAGAGCTCCCTGTCCTCTTTCGCCTAGCATAGATCAGATTCTACATTTGGGGCAGTGTGGTTTGACATGCCTGCGCCATCACTATTTGAATGCAGACTGCCCAATGTTATCTTCTGACTAAACATATCAAAAACCACTGCATAGCCTTGTATCTTTCAGTGATTAACATGCAGGTGCACTTCTCAAATCTCGCAACTGTCCTAGCTGGTTGCTGTCTAATCATTCCTATCTGAAGCTTGTGCCAACACACCACTTGGATTAGAGCCGTGGTAGTAGTTCTGTGATTCCGTTAACGAGGATTCCTGTACTATAATATCAATAGAGACTTACAGTAGTGCTGGACCCAGTAATTTTGACCCCGTCTTTGGCCGTAGTGTGAGCGTGTCCCATCACCACTCCTTGGTTGTTTTCGATCTTGTCGTTGTAATTGACATCACCCATGTACACTGAGTGCTTCTATATGCGGTTAGCTAGCTTCAACAACGGATGAGTCACCCAAACCTGGCTTTTAGAAGCAGCAACCTGCCTGTCGAGATCTGACGCCCATTGACTTAGTAGTTGTGAGACGCTCTTGTACCCTTCCCGGTCTTCGTCCTCGAACTTGCACATATCGCTGTGGTTGTGTTGGATCGACTGTGGATTGATTCCTGGCAGACAAGCTGACTCCTTGGGCACAATAATTCCTATCTTCTTACTAGCTTTGTACATGGGGTACTGCTCGAAGAAACACGCCACCTCCACGAAACGCCTTGCTTCTGAACGGTCACGCGCCTTGAGAAACTTCTGAAAGGCATCATTAATGCCCATGAGCTTTGAGGAACGCTCTTCGAGATCCTTTACGTCTTCTTTGTGTGTCGTGCTCACCCAGTCAAGTACCTTGAGCGCCCTCCCAGCCCACTTCGCCTTAGATGAGCCTTCAAACGGCGTCCCTAGAAACACGATCCCGACTGTTTTCTCCTCAAGGCTAGCGCCGGCTAGATCTGCTCCGTGTTGCCTAGAGAGTGCATTGGCACATACAAGGCCTCCTAGGCTGTGGCAGACGAAGATCACTGGCCGTTCTGTCTAGTCGTACTGTTAGCGAGACTTATGCGGAAGAACATACGCATCCTATCCTTACTGTCTTAGTTACATCGCGCAGGCCGATCAGGCTTTGGAACAGCGCTGTAGAATGGTCGTCAATGGTCAGTTGCTCTGGAACGAACTTGGGGCCGTAGAACGGGTAGAAGTGCGCAAACTCGGCATTGTAGCCAAAAGAAAGAATTCGAGTCGAAGGAACAGCTAGTGGTAAGAGGTCTTTCGGCCAGAATACTTTTCTTTCACCTCCCTCCCATGTCCAGGTCCTGACTCTATCGCCGCCAAGTCCGTGAATGAAGATAATACTGCCTTGTCAGCTTTGAATTGGGCTACGAATCTGGGTGGGGTGTACTCTAGTTTCGCGTCTGGAGAGTCGAAAAGAGGCTCTCCCAGACCATTCGCTTTGGTCATGTTGACGAACTTGTCGCAAGACAAGATGTAGTCTAGGATCCGAAGTGGAATGAGGGGTAACTGAAGGCTCGTTGATGACTGCAGTGATTGTAGAACATAATCTTAACATGGCTGCCTTGTACGGCGTAAGCCAATGACGCGTGAGTATCGTGTCGACCACGAGTATCTATCGGATTCGCGAATTAGTGCAGTTACACAAGAAAATCAGTTGCTCACCACCCCCATTAGCAAAATATCAGCAAAAAACTCGTTTGTCTCTTGTTTAGATTTTTATTTTTCATCGAGGACGATTCTTTGTTGTTATAAGATTCTGGAGCCTAGGTTTATATTAATCTACTAAAATAGTACATAAGTATAAAGGAAGAAACTTTCTTTTTGTTTTAAAGAGCCTCTCTATAAAAGAGTCAAAAGGCTAAGCGAGGTCTAAAAAGTCAAATTTGGCTTCCAATAATTAGATATGTTCTTTAGAAGAAATGAGAGTAGAGAAATGTTCGGCAATCTTGTGTAACTGCACTGATTCACGAATCCAATAGATGGCGTCCAGCTCAGACCAGCTCAGCCCAGCCGCACTTGCGGACCAGACGACAACACCTGGGTGTAGGACAACTTTTAGTTCCTATTATACTCCTTAGCAAAGATGGCCGACTCCGCACGGACAGTGTCCACGGGCGCGAAGGTGTTCGACGCCATCTCCAGCAACCACGGGGTTGTCGTCGGCGATGCATCGGGCCATGCGCACATAGTCGGTGGGTCCCCTGAACACACACTCAGGATGGCCAGGCTGGTACTAACCTTAAGACAGGCTCGCAGACAACCAACAATCACCACTACCCTAGTAAGTCGCTACTAGTTGCTGCTGGTCGTGTTGCAATTCCTAGTACATGGCTGATCGCCCTTCTCGATGCAGCGAGACCAGAGACCCCGCCAACCCCTTCCTGCACGCTGCCCTTCCGCCGCGACCCTGACTTCGTCGACCGCGGCACGCTGCTCGACCAGATACGCGAGAGATGCTCCTCGCCGGCATCGCGGGTCGCGCTGGTGGGCCTGGGCGGCGTGGGCAAGTCGCAGCTCGCCATCGAATACTGTTACTGCACCGCAGATGTGTCACCAGAGACGTGGGTATTCTGGGTGCACGCTAGCAACGCGGCGCGACTCGAGCAAGGCTTTCGGGACATCGCAGATCGAGTGAAGCTGGTTGGCCGTAACGATCCACAGGCGGACGTGTTCAGACTGGTGCACAACTGGCTCCGCGACGAGAAACATGGAAAGTGGCTGCTGGTCCTTGACAATGCCGACGATGCTGCTGTCTTCCCTCCAACAAGCAAGGACAGGAGTCTGCAGGCAAACGAAAGAGAAGGCGTCACTTGCCACCTCTCCAGTTGTCTACCGGCAAGCAAGAACGGATCAGTGTTGGTGACGTCTCGGACAGAGGCCGCGGCATCACACCTAGTTGAGGACGACGACATTATTCTTATCGAACCAATGGACGGTGCAGGTGCCCAGGCTCTTCTCCAGAAAAAGCTAGGAGGGAAGAACAACGAGAATGCCATGGCACAACTAGCGGCAGCGCTCGAGTTCATGCCGCTCGCTCTAGTCCAGGCGGCGGCATACATCCGTCAGCGAGCACTAAGATGTTCTGTACAGCAATACTTGGACGAGTTTCGTAAGAGCGACAAAAGGAAGACAGTTCTATTGGAAAAAGAAGGAGGCCACCATCGAAGAGATTGGGAGGCCAAGAACTCTATCATTATAACGTGGCAGATATCGTTCGATCATATTCGAAGCACACAACCATCAGCTGCTGACCTGCTTTCACTAATGAGCTTCTTCGACCGACAAGGGATTCCTGAAGCACTACTTCGAAACCGAGACGGCGTGAAAAAGGGATGTGAGAGCTTGGAGTTTGCCCATCACGAAAGAGACGATGAAAGTTGGGTTGACGATGAGAGCACCTCAGACGCAAGTATCGATGACAGATTTGAAAACGACCTTGTTACTCTAAGGCACTACTCCTTCATCACCTCTACTACCGAACCGGATACGTTCGAGATGCACAGTCTCGTGCAATTAGCCACCCGGAAGTGGCTGGAGAGACGAGGGCAGCTTGAACGGTGGAAAGAGGAATTCATCAGCAGTATGTGTGCGGAATTTCCGATGGGGCGGTACGAGAACTGGAAGAAATGCCAGGCACTCTTTCCGCATGCAAGGTTGGCATTATCACAGCAGCCGAAGAGCGAGGAATCGCGCAAGGAGCTGAGTCTGTTGCTGCAAAATGCAGCGTGGTTCGCCAAGCAACGTGGAATGACAGACGACGCAGAGAGGATGTCGACAGCATCGAGGACCATCTGCCTACAATTGTTTGGCGCAGATCATGAGTTGACACATAGAAGCATGAATATACTGGCGTCGGCGTACATAGATCAAGCCCGGTGGAAGGAAGCCGAAGAGCTGATGGAGCCTTTCAAGACGAAGCCAGGGACAGATCCCTACATTACGCTAACCAGTAAGGGCATCCTAGCAGTAACATACAGGGTCCAAGGCCTATGGGGGGAAGCGGAAAAGCTAGCTACATCAGTGATGGAGGAGAGCGAAGCTCTACTAGGATCAACACACCCACGAACATTAGATTATATGGCTAACCTTGCATTGATTTATTTGAATCAAGCAAGATTTCAAGAGGCTGCAAAACTAAGTAGGCAAGTAGTGAACGAAAGGGTAGCATTGCTTGGGCCAGAGCACCCAGACACGCTTACTATCAAGGCAAACTTGGTTGTGATCTACACTAAACTAAGGAAGTTCGAGAAAGCTGATGAAACGAACACGGAGGTGGTAAAGAATAGAGAGATAATACTTGGCCCAGAGCATAAAGATACCTTAGTTAGCAAATGTAACTCGGCGGGGATATACTTCGGGCGAGGGCGGAAGGAAGAAGCCGAGACGCTGTTAAAAGAAGTGGTAGAGACCTCTAGAAGAGTGTTAGGAGAGCAGCACCCAGACACGTTAGGTGGCATGGCGAACTTGGCGTTGATGTACAGTATCCAAGGAAGATTAGAAGAGGCCAAAAAGCTGCAGGTGCAAGTGATGGAGGCCCGCAAGACAAAGCTAGGAGCAGACCACCCTGACACGCTGACTAGTATGAACAGCCTCGCCTACATATTGATTAGTCAGGGTCATTGCAGCAGGGCTGTTTCAATAATGGAATACTGCCTCCGTTCGCGGATACGAGTCCTTGGCCTTCATCATCCTTCTACGATATCATCACTAAAGATGCTAACGATGTTAAAAACATGGCATGATGGGAGTTGTAGGAATTACTAGTTGAAGAATAGAAGTTGTCTGTGTTGTAACATTATCTTGTACTTGCTACCCTGTATAGATAGCATTAGCAATATAGGTGTAAGAGCCTTCAAATAGTATTCCTTCTATAAAGTAGCATGATTAAGAGTATTTCAAATGTCGAAATGCCGGGGTGCAAAAGTACGCTTACTGAATAGCAATAATGTGGGGTTGATTATGAGGTACACTAGGCCGCCACCACTGGCAATACAGGTGGCCGGGTCTCAGCTAGTCTAACCTTGTTTAGAGGAGTTTGAAGTTTCGCGACATGAGAAAGTAATCAAGATGTGTAGGTTATCACAAGGAGCACCACATTTTGGGCTTGCTGGAATCCAAAACATGGTATCGGAACCGGC
Organism: Dendryphion nanum; assembly: GCA_020744415.1. NCBI lineage: Eukaryota > Fungi > Ascomycota > Dothideomycetes > Pleosporales > Torulaceae > Dendryphion > Dendryphion nanum. The sequence continues at coordinate 1,389,815 of JAGMWT010000011.1, read as the reverse complement.
TAACCACTAAAACAACGCCACGCAAATGCACATCTCCTGTGCGTTTCCTAAAACTCTAAATTCAGTTCAAAAGATATTCCTGTCCAATCAAACCCAAATCGTAGCCGCGTGGATTCATTGTTACTAGAGGTCTCATAATAGTTATTGTAACTCGATCTAGTGTTTACTGTCCATCAATACCTTTTGAATGGAAAATGAATCAGGAGTCCAAGATTTAACCCTCTGTATAAGGAAAAGTCTTTGTTGCACCTCTTAGACAGTAATCGAGATTAGTCATTTTTGTACGGCATGTTATAGAATTTGCTTTGATGGTATACCAACCTCCAGAGTGGGGCAGCTCGCAAAAGATCACGAAGTTTATGCTATCATTGTTATCGTAGAGTTATGCGATAGATCCTGATTAAGGTTTGTCTTGTCGGAGCAGTTATCTATATATGTGCTTTCGTTCGAAGATCTTTCCTTATTAGATATTAGAACGAAAGAATAGCTCTGAACCGGTCATGTAATTGGCGGCCATCAGCCATCATCTGTGTACGAAAACTTTATCCAGGTTACATGATGACCAATTATATTGTACAAGACACAAGATATTCTAGTATGCATGGACTGTGTGGAATCCTAATGATGTCATACCGTGTTTGATACAAGGAGAGTGTATAGATATATAAGCTGGCCCATGATACTGCTAAATTCTTCAAAGTTCAACAAGCTATCATAAAACTAAAGAAATCCAAATCTGATATTTTGAAAAAGGTACAAAGGTGAGCAGTTGGAAAAATGTCAGAAGACATTGGCTAAGTCATCCAGGTTTACAGAGATGCGCCTTTACAATTTGGCTAAATACCTCCCTGCTGTCTTCTTTTTTAATAGTACTGTTTACGCAGGCCCTGCTGCGTATGGCATATGTCAGGCTGGGTGCGCGGGAATTGTCGCCGCATGCTATGGCGCAGCTGGATGCACGTGGGGGGCAACACTCGGAGCAACGGCTCCCGCAACAATTATCGCGTGCAATTTGGCATTTGGGAAGTGCCAGGCCGCGTGTGCCGCGTTGCTTTTAGCACCAACTCTATAGGAAAATATGAGTTACAAGAACTGACGAAAGATAATGAGATTCAGGTGAGATGAGTGGCAATGCTTACAAAACGAATATGGAAGTAACTTGAATCATTCTAGAGGTCTGACAAGAAACACTTGCTCACACCAATTTACTTTGAAGAAAGGTTTGAGATGAAATGAAACAAATTTGAAGAGAGCTATATCTGCAATGACCATGTGAACATATACGTCACGTGCCTTGATTATGTATCCCATGAGGCTACCTATATGTAGAGTAGCCTGTTTACTGTCTTACATGTAGCCTTGGTGCCCTTTTGTGCCTTAATATACCGTAGGTCCCCTTATTTCGCTACTTCCCAACATTTTCCCAAAGATAGAACTAACAGGATTGAGTTTGAATACGATCTATATCCTAAGTTTAATCTTCAATAAGCCTCATCTAACAAGAACAAACTAACGCCAGTCGGTATTGTTTCTCAAATAATAAACGTTCATGCCAGACAGACTGTGCTCTCCCAATCTTATCGCTAACAACTTTAACTAAAATGTGTATATTCTAACATATCGCAAGGCCTTAGTGAGGCAAAAATTGCCGGTAGGAAGGTGGACTAGATATATGTGAACTTCGGTCAGACATATGTTAGTCGTAACAGAGTGTTACAGTGGTTCAACTAAGACGTTTTATGCTAGCTGCAATACTGGTTAATCTGCGCGCCTTGTTGATCAACACCCACGCGAACTCTTGCGCTATGTTAGTTATCATTAAATCCATAGGAGTAGATTGTATTAATATGCTTCTATTCACTGCTCTACACTGTCACTAGCAGGAGCATAATTGCTCCCGTTCCCCAAACGCCCCAAACAAATGCGTTTTCAATTATACCGCGTAGGTTCAACAAAACCTGACTTTATACTGTCCACACAATTCGCAACCACTAGTATCAAAGAGCTCGAAACAACCAACGGAATATCATTTGATTTTATTCGTTTCATAGCATATCCACAGTTTCGAAACACTCCTTGCACTTCTCTAGGGGCTGAATTACATTCTTGATCATTTCGGCTCGCCAAAATTTGTTCGCTTTCGTTGAGCCCGTGAGACACCACTTCACTGCAGAAGAGTAGTCACCGCCACCTTCATCACGCACATCGTAAGACCACTTCAGAGCAGCTATAAGATCATAGGTCTCCTTCATTTCCCCGGTCTCCACTGGAAATCTTTTCCGAAAAGGGTGGTCTTCTAGTCGTTGACCGAAGCAAAGCTCCAGCAAAAGGATACCAAGTGAGGAAAAGTTGCAGTCAACGGCTTTAGCATCTGCGGACCCAGGAGATTCAAGTGGAAACCATTGACGAATGAATGGCTCATGATAAGGTATATTAATGCTCTCATGTATGCACGGAAAGAAAAAAACATTATCCTTCGTAAGAGAAGTGTTGATCCACGGAGTGAACTGAAGCTGAGCGATTGAGGAAGCAAGAAGTAGGGCGATAGAGTAGCGTTGGCGTCGAGTAGGATACCCTTCGAAGTCGTTAGAGAGGACACGACTCAAAGTTAGCGGGTTCCTATCATTGCAACACACTTTCTTCTTTATCGGGTGGAGGTGATAGGTTTCGTCCGCACAGTCGATAATAGCCATACATTTACTCTGCTCTTCGTTACTCAGAAGCTGGCAAAGTCCTACACTTGAACTAGTCGGGGGGAGTAACTCATACGTTGATACGGAGGGACCGGATGTTGCAGAAGAATTGGATTTTTGGTTTCTTGGTTTCTGTGATGGCTCCACCCCATATGTCGAGGATGGACACGGCGATGGTGGAGATACAGGAGAAGTTTGAATGAACTTTTGTATAAGGGAGCAATCATTCATCTGACCACACTGTAGCTCTTTCAACGACCATAGAGTATTCGCCTGGGATGGGGAAGCAAAAAAGGTGAGGATAACTTCAAAACAGGCCTCTGGTAGTGTACGATGCTCGAGTCGAAGACTGGCAAAGTGGTGTTGCTGACAAGAACACTGCCATGCTTTCTGGAAAGCTTCAAAAAGAAGACCCGATTTTTTCCACGCCTTTTTGAACGCAGTTTCTAGAGCATGAGACCGATGAGTGTTGCTAGGAGCCATGATGTTGAGTGCAGACATGATATCGCTTGTGTGGAGGAGCTTTTTCAATTTTCCATTGCATTCCGTTAGCCGTTGGAGAAGCTCACATCTCACTGGATTATTGAAGCTAAATTTGATCCGGAATGCTTCATAGTCTATCTTTTTTTTTGCTGCTGTAAGTTTAGATAGCCCGCTTAGCGGTTGCGAGCTCGGTGGCCGCCACTGCTTCTCTGGTCTTGGTACAGCTAGCTTGTCATGTACGGTGGCCTTGTGGAAAGATAGCTCTTTCCCCAACTCCTCGATAGTCTCGTTCATTTCGAAGATGGTTCTTATATATAAATCGTACGATTCATTGAGTCGCCCCTTTAAGTGCTTCTCCAGGTCCTTGCTGCTCCAAGCCACGCCACCTGGGTCATCCACGAGACGAGCTGCCTCACCTACATCCTTGACAATAGGCAGTAGGAGCTCTTTCAGATTTCTCTTATACAAGATTTCATGATATTCGACATTACTGTGGCATTTGTCGTATTCTTTGCGCACATGTATGAAGAAGCCGCGCACCTTGGCGGCATCACGAAAGTGCTCGAGTCCAGAGATGATCAAAGGAAAGCTCCCTAGGAGCACGCCCGCAATTTCGAGGCCACTCATTTGGGTCTATAAAGAGTAGATGAGAATCAAGGGAGAGTATGTAGCGAAGCACAGCCTGGAGTTTCCGTGGACATAGCTGAAGTCTCGAGGAAGATGTAACTGTTCTGTTTTCACCCCATCCTTGACCTCCCCGCACTCCCCGCGATCCCCGCACTTGTGGCCCCCATTTATTCTTTACTTTATAATCCCAGACCAAGCTGATACTTAAGCAGCTCCTCCATTGATGGCCCGAATATGACTAGGTTTCAAGTGCCTTACATACCATTGATCACGAACTCTACGCCATAATGGTTGCATCGGTGTCGGAACAATGTCGGGCCTGCATTACACATCTGAAGAATATCACTTCAACTCTCTCCGATCCTAGCAGACAGAAATATCAAATGCGCCTTGCACAGGTCAATGATGAGTTGGAGAGATTCAGCTTGTGGGTTGGCAGCATCGGTGCTCTCCAGCTGCCTAACTCCTCCATGTCCCTCGAGTCACGTCTTCGCGACGCCAACGATATTTTAACCCATGTTATAGGGTTGTTAGATAATATGGATGAACTTGTCCAAGAACGTGCGTTTGCTGCCCTGTTCATGGATATTGAATCGTTGACGTAAACTAGTTTTTCGACTCGTCTCGGAAGAGCCTGGTTGGGAGATAAATTCAGCGTCACAACACAACTGCGAGAACGAAAATCAAACCGATGAGTTAGAGCTTCTCGAAGAAATCAGGGCTTCTATCACGCGTTTGTTTAGAACATCAAGCCTGATCCACCAAGCGGCACCCACGAATCTGTTTGCTAAAGCCCTCAGCCAAAATCTACATCAATTCAATGATCAATACGATATTGCTCATGTGGGTGAAAAATATCCAAAGCTTGCCACAGATGGATTCACGTGGCTGCAGGAAAAACTTGGGCGGGCTATAACCCAACGCCGACACTACCTAAGCTACATTCAAGATCATTGCGGGAAGCTTGAGAGTACATTCACTCATCAAGAGATAACTGACCTTGTAGCACAATTTAGCACTTTCAATCGCCTTTCTACATTTTTCACGAAAGCTTCGAGTCCGACACCAAGCCAGATTACGCCTCGAATGCCCAATGCAGAAGAAAAATTAGATCTCGATGATGATTCAAGGTCACACGCAACCATGTACTGTTCTTCCGACGGTGACATGCAGTTCTCAACTATTGCCAGAGTTCCAAAGCTTGACGGGTTGCGGATAAATTCCGATAAAGAAACGGAATGCCCATTTTGTTCTCGAATAATACGATTCAAAAATGAACGAATGTGGCGACGACATGTATTATCTGATCTCTATTCCTATGTTTGCACTTTTCCGAACTGCGACATCCCATACTTTAGCGACGCCAATACGTGGTTCGACCATGAGATGCAGAATCATCGTGTCGTTTATACCTGCCGGCTCTGCAAGAATGACGACTTTCCGGTCAGAGACTACTATCTTGCACATGTTCGAAAACAACATCATGACGTCCTGGAAGAGAGCGGAGAGCAAGTCCTTCTTGATATTGCCCGAAAACCGCTCGATCAGATAGCCGCTCAGGAATGCCCATGCTGCTCAGAATGGTGGAATGATTTGAAGGAGCTGGCAGGAAGAACCGACATTCATCCGGAGGCATCCAACCATACCCTTAAAGTTCTGCCAGCCGTCTTTAAGCAACACCTCGCTTCTCATCTTGAGCAGTTGGCTTTATTTGCTATTCCTATGGGTTTCGCTACCAAGTACGACGGCCATTCAAATGCCGCCGTCAAAGATGACATAGATGTGCTTTCAAGCATCCATGATCCCGTCAGCGAACATCGAAAAACTGTTACATTATTTCCGCTGCCTCCAATAGCAGCGGAAGAAAAGCTTAGTTCGAACACGATAAGAGCCGAAGAAATACAGCAAAGTATAGCAAAGGGTGCTAAGAATAAGAATGAATTTGAAAACCAGGTGTCTCAGCCAAAGTATTTCACTCCACCCATGTCTACACCTATTCCAAAATGGAATCCTATAGAAACTCTTCACATAACTCGGAGGTTAGGCGGCAGTTTTAAATGCTCGGGGTTACGTAATAAAACTATGAGCCCCTGTGGCTGGTATCTTGTGGGCGATGTAGCGAAAAGCATCAGCGAAGCACTGTGCGATATGTCAATGGTATCACCCCAGTTTGCAATAAAATCTCTCGAACGACTCGCCGGAATATCTTTATGCACGCACCACAAAACACAAGACAAAATGAAAGTCGCAGAGTGGACCGCTGCAATAAAGCGACTAGTACTGGTCACTCAATCATCATCAGATCAACCAATGCATATGTATACCTCCATATTGTATGAGCATGCTACTCATTCTAAGAAGCAGCTTGAATATACGCAAAGATGGATATCACATAATAAGTGGCGTTGTGAAGTTACCTACGATGGCATCCACGAAATTGGGGAAGCTCAATCTAAGAAGGTTGCAAAACGAATAGCATCTCAGAAGATTTGCGAAAAGCTTGGAATAAAGGTCTAGTGTAGGTAATCTGTTAATGTTACATAGATAACCGCTGCAATCACTTCGCACTTGCGGGAAGTATTTAGCCCTTTGAGTCATCTACGTCCTATACTGCATGATGACACTGTGACAACGGTGGCATTTTTGATAGTGTATGTCACTTGCAGTATCTGCACTACTCTACGTGCATCCAAACTATTCTAGAGCGGTATACTAGCCAGGAAGATGGTCGGCAAAGCGTTTCGTTATGTGGAGGCGGGGTCACAATATCATCATTTAAAGAGCGCCGCAACCCAATAGCATGCCTTAGATGTAGCATGTTTGGTCGCAGAGCTCGTGATTACATGTGAAAAAAGACTTATGATATGCGCGGGCCGTAAGGATATTTTAAGTGCGAGATGGTCAACCTGTGCTGCATGATCTGTCTCAGTAGGCGTCGTACCGCGAATGCATAGAGTACAGGAAAGAAAAGAGCAGGATCCTTGCACGCCAGCAGCATGGCTACCTAGGCCATCTTTATCTTATGTCGAATTTCATATCGGACCTTGCCTTAGTTCACATTCGCCGTCACATTCTCTACTTGCTTATTAGCATTAGGCCGTTTATAAGAACAATACGGACTGATAACCTGCTATCGACAGAAGCAGTTATTGCGGATGATAGGACAATTGTCCGTATAAACAGATTGAATTTGTTTATCGAGTTTGTATAGATTCTTTACTTTCCATGTAAGTCAAGGTTTCTGTTGAAGGTGGATCAGATCTCACAGTTCGCAATTAAATTAAAGCTAGCACCATCAGGGTGCAGGGTCACAACGAAAATCTCGCTCTCTTTCACACACACACATATATATATATATATATATATACATACACACATACACAGGCGGAGCTTGGTATATACAAGGGGAATAACTGAAGAATGGTAAAGACACACTGTTTATTAACACTAGCAATAACACAGCTCCAAATAGGCCGTTCGTTTTAACGTAGGTCTGAACAGCTTTCAAAACAGTTCCAGGATCTGCGATGAATGGACGCCTTAGAACAAAATGAGTGCTGATTGGTTGACTGTCGCTAGCCGAAGATTGGACATTGTCAAGGCACTGTCGAGGGTTTTCCGTTTATTTTGGATTTTCCTAGAGCATCATCATCATCATACGTTTCCAGATTGTATTTTCCATCTTATTATTTACAGGTATGTCCGTTGTATGCAATGAAGCGACCGATATCTAGTTACGGTGATTCGTAGTACTGAGCAACACACGATCCTCGTTCGACCATCACCAGGAACTTATACCGTTTCTGCGGGCTGATTTAGATCTGCAGAAGATGCATAGATCTTTGTCCGAACGTTGATATATGCCCCTTCCACTGTCTTTATTGAATGCTCCTCGATAGATGTTTCTGTCTCGGCCCAGCAGAGGGTACGGTCCCGCTCGATCAGCCCATACTCATCATGACATTGCTCCTTTGCTTTTCCCGGGCCGTGCTCCAATCTAGAGCCTCTCGACGAAGACCCACTGGAATGGCCCGGGTCTAGAAATTTTCTCACAAGTGATGCCTGAGGGAAGAGCTTAACGATTGGTCGGAGCGAAGGAAGGCAAACACAGATAACACTCATGCAATTTTCAATTGCACTTAAGAAAACCGCGTTCTCTACGGACCAATTTGCATAGAATCCTCGAACGTCCAAGAGGAGTAACAACCGAAGGCGTATAACAGAAGCGATTAGAACACTAATTCCAAAATTTGAGTTAGTATTCGCCTGAAAGTTCTCCGCTAACCGTCATAGAAAATAGCAAGGCTTACAAGCTTCCAAGAAGAAAGAACACCATAACAAAAACCTTTTGCGTTATGGTAATCTTCAATCTCCAGACGTAAGGCATAGGTAGTATAAGTAAGAAGAGGTCAGCTAGGATGTTTGGAATAGAGACGCCGAAGAAAAACGGCGCTAGCTCTACGCACTTCGCTGAGGCCCTCAAGGCTGGTGTCCAAAGGGAGGCGACAGGGACACATTGGAAAACTGTGACCAGAATCTACAATTGACCGTAAAGTTAGGATTTTTACGTTATGGAGCTTTGACACAGGCAACACCACACGTCATGGCTATGATAAACCAAGGTCCGGGAGGCTAGGAAATCACTAACGTACCGATGCGATGAACCACGCCACTATAAAGCTAGCAACAAAATAGATCGGTACCCTTATCGACGACATGTTGAATAGCCTCCAGTAGAACGCTAGAATGGAAAGCTTTAGGGTGAACTGTATGATATAGTAGAACAGCTCAGCGACATAAACGGTCTTCGCATTCTCCATGAGAGTACTCTCTGGAATGGGCTGTCCTTGAATAGCGCCCTTATCGGGGAGATCTAATAAGGTTGTTAAATAATGAAGGTGGTATATAAGGATCATAGCTCTTACCTACGAGTATGAGGGAAACAAACACACCCACCGCGATCTAGCAGCATGTTGTATTAGCCATCACTAAAACAATAAGGGATCTTGTCACAACATACCAACCCAGCAAACGCGAGCCAATCATCATACCATATCCTGGCTCTAGCTATCTTCCGCGCGATGAAGCGAAGGATTACAGCAAGTACTGCTAGAGGTAAACAGATCGATACTGCAGTTATGGTCCGGTTTCGATACGCCTTAGTAAGGTGAGCTACGTTTGCGGAGGACAACTCTGTCATATTAGGCAAAGATACTGAAAGTGGGCCTTAGATGTGCGTTAATAGAGAGGTGAAATATTCGATGACGTTCCATGCCTCTTAAATGTTATCCTTGACGGTAGCAAGGCCTGAAAAACGAACCTAATCATTGATGCCAATGAATTTACCAAACAAGCCATACGAACTATATAATGCTTTTATCGCTTGCATTATCTATGCATTGGCTGGCCCCCTCAAGCCACTAGGTTGAATCAATTGAAGGTGCTGTGGCGTTGGACACTGTAATTACTGGCATGGCAGGGTTAAAGGGACGTTTCCGATTCGTTGTAAAAGGCTATGGACTGAACTAAATGCGCCACAAGCGTATACACGGATCAAAATCTCACCAACCAGAGCGTGCTATTGCAAAACGCAAACCAATGGATTTCGACATTACTCGCTTTGTGGAGCGGTGCGCCTGATAATTCAGCCAAAGATCGGTATCTGCCGTTCTGACACGGAACTCCGTAGCTCGTGAATCTGTTGCTATGAGGTAGAATCTCACATTACTTAGATAACAGCAACCACCTCGAACAATACAGCAGCATCATCATTTCTCATGCTGCACATTCACGCAAGAAGGCATAAGAACAGGTTGAAATGAGTTAGGGAGATTTCACGCTGAGGTTCCTGGTTTCCGAGTGACCCTGACCATGTACTACAGCGCTGGGCCTATTACACAAACATTTCACTCGAAATTATCATCGCGCTAGAATCCGCCTACATTGCTCATCTTCTCCTCGAAACTAGCACCAATCAATGCCGACATTCTCTCGAACGTCTCGATATGTTTACTACCCTTGGAATCATCCAAACGCATTAGTTTAAAGAAGCCTAACCATCAATAAAAACAAACTATTTCCAATCATTCATATCACTAGAGCCAGCCTTGGCTTTGGATGAATGCGTGTTCCTGAGATGATGTGCGCTCTGGCGCCACTCAAGTAAGTGGACTCAACCCTCAATGCTTCAAATCAATATTAGAACAGTCTAGCAAAACAAAACAAGAAACAGATTTGACTCATGTTAACGTTTGGGGTGAGCCAAGAGAATTCTACCTAAGAAAGTGAAGCTTCAGGATCGCTAATGCGGCACTTTGCTTTTTGCTATCAACCCATACGCGACTTTTCTTTGATTCCAGTGCTATTGTCGCAGATGCACGTAAAAGGAGACAATGAACGGGCTGAACAGAAGTTCTGCGGAAAGCAGCCAGCTACTAGGCTCAGTGGCGCACCTAGATCCATCCGGAGAAGAGTTATTAGGCTTTGCGGGCAACAACTACAGCAACGTAAGATTTTCGCCTGCCTTTTACAGCCCAAAATGGGGAGTTCTCTCATTGGCTGTCCAATGAACCACGCTATGGCCAATCACATGTCTGTCGGTCACGCCCGAGAGCGTCTCTTATTATGGAGGTGGCTTGAACTTTGATTGTAGAAGCTTGGCACACTAAGGCTTATGAAAAGCTGTCAAACTATGAGAAGTGCAGATCCGCGGTATGCTATGCATGTGTGGCGTTTAGGTTGGACACTTGCAAAATATTACTCAGGGCGGGATCCTCGAGCTTGGCTTCCTGTGACGTATTCGAATGCACATCTATCTAGTGCGATACATTATCTATCGAGCAGTCTTGAAATGGTTTTTAAATAATCCACAAACACTTTTTCAGGGAAGCAGGCATGGAGTCCCCACCCGTTTGGATTAACTATCAGAATTGAGGGACATGAATATCGAAGATGCGCACAGCTCCATCTCCTTATTTCGGACTGCTAGCCCTAATGGAAGATTCATACGGCGTTAGGACTGCGCATTTTGCTTCATACTTCACCAAAATAAGTCCTATCACAAGACACGGTTACGGCTTTACGACCTATCTGGGTATGTGTAGGAATTGTGACCGAGAGGAGGAGCTATAACGTACCTTATGAGGGTCTACGCGCATACCTATAGCCTGTTCGATAAACTTCCAACGCTCTAGTGTTCGCCAGACTCCAACGCGCGTTGGATAAATTGCCCTGCGTTAGAGTATTTTAAAAATATAAAAAACATGCTGTTCCGCACCTATTAGAAGCCTCTATTTTTCCAACGCGCTGGACCGTTGGACGATTTTGGGGCAGATTTAGAGCATTTATTCAAGCACCTCGAGCATCTATGCGAGCACCTATTCGAGCACCCAGAAGATGAGTTCTAGGAGATGGAGCAGCATCTCCATCTCCATCTCCATCTCTACCTCTATCTCTACCTCTATCTCTCTCTATCTCTATTTCCATAGGGAGATTACTCAAGGAGATGGAGAGAGGGAGAGAAGTGAAGAGAGAAGATGGGTGAACTAATAGTCTACGGTGGGGACCCGAGCTGTCTTTTCTATTAAATTCTTTTATGTGATTGGTCCAACGTTACTATATGGACTTTGGTGAACGCGTTAGATAAAGCATGTGAACTTTAGACAATTATGTTAGAAATCGCACGTGTCTTATTCTGCTTGCCTCGAGTCCCTTGTTAAGAGAGGCACATTGTCGGCAGTGTGATGTGATAGCCATCAACTTAAACTTTTGTGTCCCCATCACCTACTATGTCACTTCAGCCTGTGTAAGTCACATTCCACTTTTTCAACGCTGCATGGGGTCCCACAGTGAGTCCTGTTTCAATGCCTGGTTGTAACACCCGAAACTGGTGGTGCTATTATTGGCACCTTGCGCACCTAGGCTTTTCCCTCAAGAAACATCAATTTCTATTAGACGTCTGTGTACATGTTTGTGTATGTCTCTATTGTAGCTATGCACCTAGAGTTTATAGGCTATCACTATGTGCTAGCTGTGAACCTTACTATATTAAATTTTTTCCAGCCTAGAAGTTAATGATGAGGCCTGCTTTTCTACAACCTTGTACTATGCTTGACTAAATAAAGAGAAAAAAAGTAATATAGATACTATTATGACGGAGGGGCGGATTGGTGTGGAACTATGTGAAACCGTATGCAAAGAAGTCCCACGGACGAATACAGTTTCAATAGGATACGATCACTGCCTCAGGCTTGAAGAAATTCCAGAAATGTACTCAACTGTAGGTGTCTATCACAAAGATAGCATCATCACGTGATCGTATTACAACAAGGCTTGCCGATCGCCGATATTCTTCTAGCCTCGGCGTACGTGCGAATCACACGTTATGTCTGTATATGTATTTAAGAAAAAATCGAACCTACGGACGGAGCTCGAGATATGGAATGAGTATACCAGAGTGTTTGCTGAGCGACTCGACATACCTGACGACTTGTGAATTACTCAAATTCAAGAATCCGTCATGTCAATGTTTTCTGGATGAACGTTAGATCAGGTCGAGTGTATTGTACACTGAACTCTTCTTCCGCTGCCATCCAGATTGTTCCATTTCTCGCATTCTGCAACTCTTTCGACAAGATGTTATGTGCTGGCGGATTGTGATAGGTTCGGGTTGCGCATAATGGCATCTTACTATCAAGAACGCATTTGCGTTGATTTCCGAGATAAGTCGTGTAACTAGTAAATCCTGTGCCTATTCGTAAGCCGATTAGTTTGGGTTCGGGTGCAGAAAGATCTTTTTGCAAGGTTGACTGCTAAATTGCTGAGTTTCCATCCTGATTGGTCATAATTGCTGGTGTTCCACAGAAATAAGGAGCGCTTTGATGCCGTATGCAAGCCACCATTTCCAGTTGGTTCTATCCGCAATGCACACATAATGTGTGTCTAGTTTATAAGATATAGACTCCGACGTTCCGTTCGCTGTTCTAGCTCTTCATATATCTCTCTCGTCTACAATATTCCCACTATCAAATATCTCTAACAAACATGGAGGTAAACAACATGGATCCATACACAGCTAAACTAGCAATTCAGTTGCAAATCGATGACTTGAACGATATTCTTTCTCAGAAGAATGATATGGGAGATGCCTTAATAGCTTTTGAGACTTTTGGGGTAGCATGTCAATACCTTCTACGAATTTTGGAGGGTCAAGTCTTGGCGATGGATATTCTCAAGCAAGAGCACGCCAATCGAGTGCTGTTTGAGGAACTACTTCGAGAGGAAAGACAGGCTGTACAGGATCACAATGTTGCACGTGAACTTGCTGGACTTGGCCCTGAGCCTCCTACTCCATCTTATTATAGCGAAAGCCACAACCCAGTACTGGATTGCCACCGCTATCTAGAATCATCCATGTATGTACTATAAAGACTCGTGAAAAGTAGCTGCTTAACAATTAGAATTAGATCTTTTGATCCCTCAGAGGTTTTGAATTTCAATCCAGTCATCGTACCGGAAAGCTGTGTCGCAGGACCTTCCGTCCAACCACGACACAAGGGCAAAGGCAAAGCTAAAGAGGTTGACGATCCAAGCACCTACGCCGCCGGTCCTTCCGTTCAAATGCCATTCAGGGGCAAGGGAAAGGGTAAAGCAAAAGCAGGTGAAATATCAGAAGAGCGCATAACTCATGTCGCTTGCGCTGCATGCATGGAATTTCATCCGCGATTTGACGTGCTGGAGCTTGGTTGCAGGCGTGAAGGTGACATGACTAGCCATTCTTATTGTCGAGATTGCCTCATCGACCTTTTCAAGACCAGTCTCTCCGACACTACGCTGTTTCCGCCCCGTTGCTGCAGCGTGACCATACCGTTACGCTCCTGTATTCATTTAATTCCATCAGATCTGGTGACAAAGTACCAGGTCAAAGAAGTGGAATTGGCCACGCCAAACCCCACGTACTGTAGTAATCGTTACTGCGCACAATTCATCCGAACCGAGGATATAACGGCTGATGTTGCGATATGTTCGGAGTGTAAGGAAAAGACATGCGCTGTGTGCAAGAACCCAAGCCACAGAGGATTGTGCCCCGAAGATCCTACAGTGCAGACCCTGATGAGCGTTGCAGGGGAAAAGAAATGGCAACGCTGCTACAAGTGCAGGACTATGGTTGAATTAGCTGTTGGCTGTTACCACATGCAGTAAGTCTACCTTGGTATCGAGAATACACCCTAAGCTGATCAACTCCTCGATGTCCTTGTGGTGGACAATTTTGTTATCTTTGCGCCAAACTTTGGAAGACATGTTCATGTTCCCAATGGGATGAGAACCGTCTACTTGTCAATGCCCCAGATGTGACTGCTCCAGCCCACCAAGTCGCAATGCCAGAAGTAGGAGAGTTACCTGAAGCAGATCCAACCATAGACGTGATGAATGATCTTCACTTACGGCTTGCCACCGTAGCACAAGGCTTCTCGATTGCGAACGAGGGAGAAAAATTAGACGGTGAAGCTGAAATTGACATGAGTAAATGCTCTCATATTTGGCGACGCGTCTACGCCAAGGAGGGTGGACTTGAAGCATGTGGTGTCTGTCATCACCGACTGAAATTCGTTAATACGTGTACGGACTGTGGTACAGAAATCTGCAATCGATGCCTATTTAATCGCCTATAAAGGTGTTTAGGGCCAGCCTTGGTAAAAGCTTAGTTCTAGGATTACTGTAATATCATGGGCCGAATTGTAGGTTCCAGTCGAAACACTCATCCAACAGCTAAACTAACATTATTTAGGTACGAAATATGCGCTACCTCTATTTAGACTTTCAGTTAAGGTAGTGTATGACGAATTTCGTCAAGCGTCAAACTACACTAGTAAATGTATTATCGTAACTGCCAAGCACTGAACTAAGAAATTCCTCTTTCTTTCGGAAATATACACTTGGATCGATAACGTTATAGCCCTCGCATGAGGTCATATACATGAACAATGAGGATTTTCCGGTTTTGCTACTGGTCAAATAATTCTATTCTGATAGTGTTCCTTTGTAGCATTGGGTGGTGGATATATAATCTCGTCCCAAGAACTTCCTTCATGTGGCCTAAATGACAAGGCATTGGCGCAAGCTTAGGAGACTTTGCAGATTTTGCAACGAAATAGGGTATAATTAGCGAGATTTAGAGCTGATAACTATAGACTAAGATACTTCTAGTCTGTTACTACTGCTAGGGAGAGGAGGGTAGCCCGCTACAGGTGTAGGCAGAAGCATTGACTTCCTCGTCTAGCCAATTCACCCTTCGTGGGTTTTCCGCGGTGCCGACATTCTTGCACCAGCTGTCTTCTGGGTGCGCTCCGATACCACGAATCGCTCCGATACTAGCTTGATTTAGAAGGAAAGTAGACACTCAAATGTGGGATAGATATACTCAATGACCTGGGTTGCGTCTGCTGGTGCCTTGCGAAGCACTCTTAGGCCAATGTCACCGTCTGTTACAAGCCTAACCTATCTTAGCATTAGCCTTCGTGTTTTCCGTTATTGCCTCTTCGCAACGTACCATGGCTGCTCTTTCACAATTCGTAATACAAAACCAGAGCTTTGAAGGAGAAACAACAGTTGTGTGAATCAAACGTGAGAAATTGTTTAGACAGATGGCAGCATGAACACATTAGGCTGAAATGTCGCCAATGCTGCCTAAGGCGCAAAATGTCTTACTAAGTTCTGTAATTTCAAAGATAAATGCGCTCTCTTACTTTACTACAAACAACTTGCAAATTTTCTCTACACTATCCTTTCCTACAACCCTATCGCTATTTTCCAAGAAGCCAGCTTGTTTCCAATCTTGACCCTAGCGCAGGCGTATTGTCAATTACTTCTTTGCCTTCAGCCTTGTTTCTCGCTTAACGACTATAGCCATATAAGGTAATTTCTTGAGACAGTGCCCTGTTCCTACGACGTCGAGAGTATGGCGCCGCACCTTCTAGCTATACGTCTATCTTGATAAGAAATGCTGAAGTACCATAAAAGTCTGAGTGGCAGTCGCAGTTAAAGAAAGAAAGGAACTCCACTCTGTTGGTGCTACCAGATAGAGAGGGATAGCCGTGAGAGAACAAATCGCTGCGACCACAGCTAGAAGAGCCCAGCGCACTACTGGTGTGGTCATATTTTTACCTTCCCGAAGTGCTGATATACATAAACCCAGACACTGCATTACTGCAGCTTGTGTAAGAAACCAGAAGTCTGCATCGCTTGTTGTTCCTTTAGAATGAGGTGAACAGGCATATCCAAGGGCGAAAAGAGCGATAGAGACGACAATACAAATAAATAGTATCAACCAAAGAACGAAAGCAATGTCTATCCTTAATCCTAGAATCAAGATCGCTTTGTTTGTTCGTGTTGAATTCGTGGACACGCCAACCACGTCTTTTCTGGCAAGACTAACATTGCTTGCCTGTTGGGCACTTTCTTCCACTAGGCATCGTACTTCTGCCCTACTATCGCATTAGTATCTCTGTTGAGTTCAGCCTCTGCCACGTACCAGGTAGGTGCAATTGGTAATTCATAAGCTGAATCTTCATCACGGAGAGCATTTCGAGAATCGTAGTACCATCTTAGAACTTCCTCAAGTTTCACCCACCGGTCCTGAATAGATATAATGACTCCTTTCTCCAGAAGACCTTGACGAGAGGCGTCAATCAATTTTTCTTGTAGTGAACATGCTAGCTTTTCATATTCTGTCAGAATCCGTGTAAAAACGCTTCGCTTTTCAATTGCATTAGTGGAGGTTCTATTATCTCTCAGGGCGTCTTTGACTATGCGTAAACCTTCTGTCCAGAATGGAATGAAGTATCTATCTTCCATGTATGACTGCGTAAATTGGCCTTGGCCTAACTCGATGTTTTTCCACTGATGCTTTATTTCAATATATTCTTCTATCCACCGATTGGCTTCTATTTTATGCGATTCATCTTCGGAATGTCTTTGTTTGTCATGGAAAGCATAGACTCGGCGTATGAGGCTGAGATCAAATAGAAATAACGCCCGTGCAAGGGGATTAAGAGCTGGCTCAAGAGCTGGTGCGTGAGGGGTAGAAATTGCAAATTTGGATTTCTTGTGACCTGTGACGCGTTAAGCCGAGCTAGGTCATGTGCTGGTGGTACTTACTGGGCAGGCTGTACGCTACTTTATCTGTTCGTTTTCGAACTTGTTTTCGGGCTTGCTTCACATCAAGCGCAGAACTGGATGCTCTCGCATCATTATCCATTCTCTAAGTTACTGTTAAATAGAAGGCTATGTGCGTTGAGTGCTAAGTGATGAAAAGTACAGCGTTAAACAGACGTGCGTAGGCAACAGTTATTTATTACCCCGCTCAACAAGGATTACTAATCCAATACCATCTAATTGACAGGCATTCAGACTTGCACCGCCGTGCGCTTTTCAACTGCTAGAACGTATGGCGTATCACTGTTACTCGTCAGACAATCTCAACGATGCTGTAGTGACGGTAAAGAACTTGAGGTATGAGCCTAAGATGGTTAGATAAATTTGAGTCTAAAGGACATCTAGAACTACAGTTGTTGCGAACTCAACACATCATTGTTTGTCGCTAGATTTGGGGTCACTAAAGTGGGTAGAGCTATATATTATAATATACTAGATCCTAAAGAACTTAAGAATTAAAAGAAATAAAAAAGCTAATAAGCTAGCAAAAGTAGTAGCAAGACTAGAGAGTAAGCTGCTACTATAGTAAGAAAAGATTCTATAGTATATAATATACTTAGTATATAACAAGGCTAATATTATAATAGAACTACTTATACTAGTAAGAATAGACATAGGCAAGTTTACTAAGACGATTATTATAGTACTATATATAAGTAAGTCAGCCAAGATATTCTAGCAACTAAGTAGTGCTAAGGCTACTATCCTTACTTATCTACAAATAGGCAAGATATTTTTTAAAAAGTATTTATACAAGATTAAAGCATTAAAAATAGCATAGTGCAAATATAGGCAGACAGAGTTAATACTACACTTCTTCTTTGCCTATAGCAGGTAGAGGCAGCAGAGAGCAAAGATAAGGCAGGAATACAGCAACAAGTTTAGAGACTTATTATATATGCTAGGAGGCTATTTAAATAAGCACAAAGAAGGCATACCTATTGATAGGCTAATAGAGCACTAGAAACCTAACATAGACATAGTCTAAGCTACAATCTAGTACGCAAAAGAGACTAGACAACTATAAGCAAGCAAGCATAACATAAGAAGCATAGAAGAAGACAGTAATAAGCAAAGGCTCCTGTAGATACTATTACTAACCTCCTAATCTAACACATAGCGAGCCTCCCCTAAAACAAGCCTTAGCTAGTGCGCTAGCAGTTAAGAAGCGCACAACGCTAGAAGTGCCCTGTGGATACAAGGCCCTAAGAACACATTCTAGGCTTGCCTCTTACACCCCTTACTTAATAGTATCTGTATTACTCTCTTTTTATCTCTTTCCTTAGTTAAGCAAGGTGTTAGGCAGTGGACGAGAAGGTCTCATGGTTGGCCTCTAAATTAGCGAGATTGTAAGGTAGTAAGGTGTATAGCTAGTACATAGTAACGGCCCATACCTATCGGGTGCATGGCCATAATAGAAGACACACACACACACACGTCATGAACGTCTGGAATGGATGGCATTGCGAAGAGATATAAGAATCGTTGCCGATGACAGAGGGCGGCATGCAACCCTAGATAGCATAGTTCCTTGCCAAGCATAGCCACCATCGCATCTCTGCTAGTACTCATCCCTCGCGAACATGAATGATCCAAACGCCTCATAATCCTCAGAGTCCAGGCTGAAATCTGAACCTTATCGTGAATTTGCCATAGTCAAACGCGATATAGGTAGAAAGATTGTATACGTAGTTCGTGTGCAGAAAAAGACATCCAGTCCCCATACGTGTTTACCATTTCCTCCAAAAGTTTTGGTATAGCATCGTTCATACCACTCACACGTTGATCCTCAGTCCCACCACGCAGTCACTTTGTATCAACCCAACACCGATCCTCCGGTACTCGCATCCACACCAGTCGATCTACCAACTAATACATAGTATTCCTCAATATCACTACTGATTTTCTTTCCTACCACAGCACATTGTTCTTTGTGATGATCTTTACCACCCTCAACATCACTTCAAGAATCTATTTTCAACTTGCTTGAAGTCAAAGTACCCCTCGCTTGTCCTCTCCGGGGGTGTCCCGGCCTGTAGGGAGGGACGTTATATTGAAGGTCTCTATGAGCGAGGGCTATCACCTACGAGATCCATAGTTCGAATTTCGGGTCAGAAATAGGTAGGAAGAGATGGGCAAATCAGTTCATCAAGAGTCAATCCATGGAGTTTAAATTGAAGTATGCTACTCCTATGGATATTAAACGCAAACAAGCCAACGCAACCTCCAAATACTCACCATATTTCGAGCTTGTAAATAGAAGATAATGCAGTACGATATAGAGCCGCGGCACACCTATTCTTGATCGGGGTGCAAGACGTGATAGGGCAGCAACGAAGCATGAAACGAAGAGCAGCTCCACTCGTCCAAAGGAAAACTAAACAGCGTAGAGCTACTGACCCGAAAGGATGGTCTCCGTGGCCTTCTCACTAAGCATAAAAACCGCAAGAATGGGGAAAGCTCCAGGAGATCTGGGGAAAGCACTAGCGTCGACCACACGCAGACCAGCAACGCCCCGGACACGGAAGCTGGAATCCAGGACAGCATTCTTGTCAGAATCAGGGCCGATGGAGCAGGTACCGGTGACATGGTGGCCGAATGTGTTCTGGCGAATGAAGTCCTCGTCATTGGTAGAGACCGAGCAGCTGCCATCAGCGTCGACTGTGCCCGAGCAAGGAGGCCAGGTGATGTTAACAGGACCAACGGGCGCCTTGACGCGGTTGAACACGCGGCGGCCCCAGGCGACGAACTCTTTCATAGCGGCGATGTCCTTCTCGGCGCCTTCGGCATGGAAGTGACGGAAGTTGATCTCGGGCGTTACAGTCGGGTCGGCAGAGCGCAGCTTGAGGTATCCAGCGCGGTTGCTACCATGCATATGGACGCCGTGAATGCCCCAGGTATTTGGGGGGTCCATCCATGTTTGGTTTGGTGTAGCGGGCCAAAGACCACGGAAGGCGAAAGGACCGGCGAAAATGGCAATGTCGCGCTCGTTAATATTAGTATGGTTGGTCTTGAGAAATGCGAGGTCCGAGTTTAGGCCAGGCTCAGTATATGGTCCCTGGCCCTGGAGGAAGAGTTGATAGCATGGATCACCAGGTGCTCCATACGTGCACTGTGAGTGAGGGAATCCAGGAGCCGCGTCGAAGTTGAAAATCTCGGCTGCTTGTCCGATGACGGCAATCTCGTTGTGGTCTTGCATGTTTCTGCCAACTCCAGGACGATCGGCGACGACTGGGATCTTCAGCGCGTTCAGGTCTGCGGATGGTCCGATACCGCTAAGCAAGAGCAGCTGAGGCGTACTGAATGAGCCACCACTGAGGATCACTTCCTTCCTAGCATAGACCCGGCGAGGAGTTGCCTTGTTCGACGAGTTGTAGCGAAGGTCTCCCTGGTAGACGCTCTTGCCTTCCAAGTATTCGACGCCGATAGCGCGAGGCTTTGAACCCACCTTGGGCTTGTCGAATATGACCTTAGTAGCGTAGGAGTTAAGCCTGAGCTCCAGGGGAAACTTATTACCCTTTCTGTCGAGAGCACGCAAGGTGTCGAGAACCCGTTCCCTCGAGCTATAGCGGCCCCAGGTGCTATTAGCATGGAAGACCAGACTCGAGAGACCAGTTATCTGGTCCCTATCGCGGCTAAGCATATTGACATCGGTGCTCAGGATATTTGGGAGGTCCGCAGGGTTCTGACCAGCCTCTGCGGCCATAGACTCAAGGACTTCGGTTGCTTGAGGCGAGGAGAGAAACGTCTTACCATCTCCTGCAACGGTCTGGAGATATCCATCGAAACCGTGGCCCGGAGTACCACGAGGGAGGTATTGGTTCTTCTCCAACTTCATAAACAATCCCCTCATGTGTTCAGCGCTAAGGAGCATGCATCAGCTAACCGGCCAAATAGCCCAAAATCAACATATGGAAGTGATGTAAGCAACTTACCTCCAGGAAGCATCGCCCGTGATACTTTTGATATGGTTCCAGTCACTATCGCTAGGAAGGACAGTGAGTCCGGAGTTGATGATGGACGACCCTCCCAGCGTAGCGCCACGGGGATACTGGACACCCAGGATCTCCGCTCCCGCAGGCGCAGAGCGACCAGGGCCAACCCAGAAGTCTCTGTTCGGAAGCCTCCAGACAAGGTGCTGGAACTGCTTGGTCAGTTCGTCGTCGTCGTGATGACGGACCCAGAATGACCAGCTGAGGTTGTTGCTAATACCAACAGCCTTGCTCCAAGCGAGTACTTGTGTGCTCGGGTCGGCGCTCTCGTTGTCGCCGGCCTCAAGTAGAAGGGTTCTGAAACCTGCTCGTGCGAGATTGCTAGCCAGTGGGCCACCGCCGGGACCGCTGCCAACAACCACGTAGTCGTAATTGTCGGCTTGGGAGGGAGGCGCTGCCGCCACGATCATGCTGCTGGCGGCGAGAAGGATACTGCCTAGGCGAAAGGCCGCCAGCTTGGTGTTTACCAAGTGCATGGTGTTGTTGGTGTCCGATGAGTGTACGATTAATGGGCTTGATGGAAGAGGAGTCTAGTGCTGGAAGAAGGCGATACTAAACTTAAAGCTTCAGCGAGGAGGGGAAGAGATCTCTTTAAGCAAGTTGCGATATGTTAAGCCTTGAGTCTCGGAAACTCGTTTTGACAGCTGCCAGATGCTCGAGCTTCTTTTTTCCCGGGTTGCTCGTAGCATAGAATTAGCCATCGGCTTCTGTCCAAGCCGTCTTCACCGACCCAAAGATTATTTCGCCGGTTTACATGTTATGCATGCTAGTGACTTCACTATTCCTATTAAGCCTTTTCCTCTAGATTGCCAAGGAAAATATTCTAATTGAAAGGTTGGTGCAGGTCGACTGATGACAAGTGTCCCTACGTGCAAGGGAAGCCTGGACTGTACACGGGATATCGACATGCATTTTACTTCTGGCCAAGACTGTCGGGTTGGTTTCATTCTATATAGGGGATGCTCAAGACCACCATTGACCTCAGCTGAAATGAAAAAAGACGGTACACTGAACAACTATTAGATCAAAATGCTCTTAACTTGCTCACATCTGATTAGGTATTAGGAGCTACGTCCATCTCTTTGGAATATGTCCGATCCAGGTTCAACTACCTGCCTCTACTGTGGTTGCGGGCGTACGCCCGCAACCACGGTAAAATTATGCTGCTAGGCGTGCATCTTGTTAGTCAAGATCAAATGACGATGCACGAAATTCGGTCGGACATAAAGGTTTCTATATCCGAATCCACAGCAAACAGCACCTGCGGCATAAACCAGTAACAAGCATTCTGGCATGCCCGGATTTAGGACTTGCAACATATCCGGGACTTGGATCCAGTCTGAAAAGGAAAGAGGCCAAGCAAGCAGAGACCGCCGCTGCGCTTGACAGCAATGCCTGGAGCCGGAATCTAATTGGACCATCCCATGTTCCCGGATGGCTAGCCTTATCAAGCCAAGTATCCTTGTTGCTTCAAACATCGCTGCTAAAAGTGGGAGAAGGAGAAATAATTTATAACTGCACACATCCTCTCCAGCGTAGTCTCAATGACCAACCAGTTCACTCGCCAATTTTGCCAATTTTCAAGGGAAAAAACATTTTCCCTTTTTTATTTAAATTAATTTGGAACACAAGGAGCTTGAAGGATGTCTTTTGGCTACAAGCGCGTGCTTCTCGTAGGCGCCACCTCCGGGATAGGAGCTGCCATGGCCGACAAACTCGTCCTGGAAGGTACCAAGGTCATTGCTGTTGGACGTCGTCAGGAGAGACTGGACGCATTTGTTCAGAAGCATGGTCCAGAAAAGGCCAGCGCAGTCAAATACGATGTCACCGACAGAGCAGGGCTGGATGCTTTCGTGCAAGGGTAAATATGGCACTTTCGCCAATGTTGCTATTCCACAGGTTAATTGGCAAAAGGATTGTGAACAAGTACCCCGACCTTGACTGCGTCTTCCTCAACTCTGGCGTCCAGAGTCAAGTTCGGCTTTCGAAACCCGCGGAGGTCGATCTGGATGCTTTCCATCAAGAGGTGACAACCAACTTCTCTAGATTAGTGGACCTGTCGATGAAGTTTCTTCCCCACCTACTGTTGAAGCCATTTCCCACCGCACTGGTTATTACTGGCACTCTTCTTGCGCTTGTCCCCGCCGTCACTATGCCAGCATATTCTGCTTCGAAAGCGGCAATGAATGCGTATATATATTGTCTCCGTCGCCAGAACCAGGGGTCTAACACAAAAATTATCGAGATCTGGCCCCCTGTCGTCCAGAGTAAGTCTTCTTTTCCATTGGCTAATTACTACCTCAAAACAATTAGCTAAACTGTCTAAGCTGAGCTTCATGACTACATGGGACCAGAAAGAGGTCGGTCTATGGGTATGCCCGCCACAGAATTCGTGGAGAAAACGTGGTCTCAGCTTGCAGCGGGTTCGGAACACGTCATTGTTGGATCTGCTGGACCTGAGGAATCGTTCATGGAGATTGTGAAGCGGCGTAGGCAGCACTTCGAGTCTCTGTCGGACCTTTTGCTAGCTCACTTCGAGGTGTGACATACTACATAGCTCCAGGGCAATATAATTCACCGCGTCGCAAACAAAACAAACTCTCCTTATTCGCCCGCTGTACCTAGGTAATCGTCATGAAATCCACATCTCGCACAACCTCGGCATCAAATTACCCCATCACGCCCATCTACGACCCCATCGTCGGAATGTTTTCAGCGCGAATCCCCGACCGTGGGCAAACACCCCACCACCGCACCGTACCTCAATTAATCCTCCTTACAATACAATGTTTTTATGCGGCCACTGCGTAGCTTCCAGTCATCGCATACACAATCCAATAATCCACATTCGGCGTCGACCTCAAGATAGCAGAAACGTCCCTCGCTATCTTCATGTTTCCCATCTCGGCTATGTAATCTATAGAATGAATGATCCAATCTCGCATATGTACACCTGTGGAGAGCTGAGCGGCAAGGTAGAGCGGCGTCAGTAGAGTCCCACACTGTAGCCTCTGCAAAGGTGAAAAAGGCTCTCCGTTGTCTGGCCAGGCCCCTGGTAGAATGAACTGGGGTACGGTGTCGCAGATTCGCCGCGAGATACAGGTGATCGCTTCAGAAGCACTGGTATCGGAATCGCAGTCATGATTCAGGACCATGCTGTTCATCTCCAGGCGCATTGTCCGGATGGCGTTCCAGACCTGGGTTATGAAGTGGTTTGGGTAGATGTCATAGCAGCGGCCGAAAACACGTGGATCATGCCCGACAGTGAGGACAGATTTGGGCTGCCAAGATTGAGGCAGTTTCTCTTCTAAGTTAGCCAGCCTACAGTCAAGCTCCCTTGCTCTTTGGGCAACCTCAGCCCTGTTTGCTAATCTGTCGCTGCGGACGTCGGCTCGCAAATTCACGACGTCGACCAGCATGGCAGCGAAATTCCATTTTGCATCTAGGATAAAGCCGTCGAGGTCTCTTCGTAGAACCATCAGGCCATCGGGAACTGGCAAGGTGGCAGCTCCGCAACTAATCGTCAACGTCACCGCCACACGACTGGCGAGCTGACAGGCCATCGGACTAGAATAGTTCCTATTTCCCCGCGCTCCAACCAGTGTCATAGCCCCTTGGATATGGCTCATCCACGAGGAAAGTCGTCGCAGATCACGGTTGGTTATCTTCTCGTAGAGGTCGAGGAGCAACACCGACTGCAAAGTCTCGTCGCTTGCTGAGACCTGTGGATTGCACAGGACTCGACCCAATCTCTGGATAGCCGTCACATACCTCTCGTTCGCCAGACGCATCAGTTCCCCGCTGTCGAACTGGAAGGCTGCCCAGGCCAAACTAAGTGCATCGACGCTGGAAGTCAGATGCCCCTCAGTAGAGGCTTGGGCATAGAGAGGAACAAGAGAGGCGCAGTTGTAAGAAAGCCCGCCAACATACAAAGAGAAGAAGGCTTGTCGAGCGCGGACATCCCACTCCAGTAGTGGTGCAACAGCAGGCTTTGCAGGATAGGGTAGGGGTCGCCGGGCTAACACCTTCTGTTTAGTCGAATCGGTCTCGTCGCGGAAGACCAGATCCTCCGTATTCCGGTATCCATAGCACATGAGCTTCGCCCTTCGGCACTGGCCGCAGAACCCTGCCTGGAGATCGCACTGCGTTTCCAATATCAGCACAGTCTTACACCAAAGGACCGTGTAGCGAGGCCGACTGTGGGGACTCGGGCTGGGCAAGGTCGTACTCGAAGCTTCCTCTTCCTACAGGGAAGACAGTCTCTTGATGGCCGACCTCGATTAACCATTGCTTCGATGCGGGTTTACAGTGGGAGACCAGTGCTCTGCGAAGACGGTGTGACTGGGCGAATCAGAAATGCGGAGGGCGAAAGGCAGAGACTTTCTTATATCGGAAAAGGGAAGAGATCCGGTGATATAATCTTTATAAGTGACCGTGCATGCAAATGGCAATGCGCCATCACACTCAACGCCTTCGACGTTACCAAGCATGCCTATCGGAAGTTAAATCTCGCCGGCCGCTTTCGGAGCTCCGGAACGCTAGCCTAACAGGGTTAGCAACAACATACGAACCAGCACAAGCACGCCGGCTAGTAAGCTAATAATCTTATTTAGGTAGTGGTATAAGTAGAACTTTTAAGATAGGGGAAAGGTAGCTTTGAGTCTCAGAAGTGCCGCGGTATGTGTCGATCCGACGATGTACTGTGGGTACAGGCCTAAGTAGTCACCAAGTCACCTTTTGAGCGTTCTCTAGTAGCTGCATCTTTAAGAAAAAAACACTACTGTTCTCTAATAAACTCGTAGAAAATTATAAGCTTTAAATTATACATAAAGTTTCAAGTTTTATTATTTTTTTGTAGGATGCTAGGGAGTCCTATTTTGTAGACAGATTTTGTGTTCCTGCTGATGCCTTGATCATACTAGACAAGCGAATCGTTCAGCCGTGCCAAGACCTCTACCAAGCATCCCACCCATCTATCTTCATCACCGCCATGCCGTAGGGTCGCCATTTTATTGACATGTAGGGGCCCCAAATTTTCCTAAAGGAGAAGGGGGAAAATTATAACTATTAGAAAAAGTTACTAGACCTGCGACTTGGACATGTACGAGCCGTTATCCCCCGCCCGAATTGCAAGCTTGCAGTCTTTATAGGACTGCTGACCTCTGTACCTGAGGCGCGTTGATGTTTGAAGAAAATAGGTGTTCGCTTAGTAGTGCATCAAAGAGTTACCGGACTTGTAGCTAATTGAAAGAACGGTATGAAGCCAAGAGCAGAAGCGTTCGTCCAGTCTAGGGGTAACCTCAGCCATTGAGTTTCCGGATTTTGGGTGAAACTGGCCCCGCCCCACATGCACAGTGTGCGGCTGCAGGTCCCCACTTTCCGCATCCAGCGAGTTGACAGGCCTGAGCCAAGTCTAAAGAGGCTAGCCTTCCGGAATCATAATGTAGACTCCTTCCTGCCCAGCACTTCCAGTTACGTTTTTGAGCATGGACGTCAAAGTTGGCGGCATCCGGTGACGATCAAATGGGCCTTCTTCTGATCTCATTTTTCCGGGCCCCGGTCTATAGCTTTCCTGTTGGCAAGTCTCGAGCCCCCGCCCAATTGTCAGAACAGTGTGCGCGCCCTATTAACGTTCAACTGCAATGTCTTTGAGAGCGAAAGACGCGCTCCACCGCCGACGCGCTGGACGACAGCAGCGACGCGATTGCCAGCCCAACCTAGAAGAGGTTGTTGTTGTTAGACACATACTTGAGGAGGTGTAAGCTGGTGGAATGTGCAGAGACAAGATCTATTCTGATGTGTGTCTATATGTCTGTGTGTATATGTGTGGGTAATATGCATGTAGGAATGAGGGTGTCCTGGGCTTACAGGAGGATCTAAAAGGCAGTGCGCCTACAAAGGATGCCGTCCCAGATATGATTGATAGACTGCTAATAGAGCGAGGTGGAAAGCTAGCTAGCAAGAACTTTGTCGACAACTTCATTAAGCGTTAACCTGCAAGTCACGAGTTACCACTATCCCATAAATAGCTATTCAGTTCCAAGTCATGTACTTAGACCATTCACTACTCTCTAGAACCAATTCAACGCAATCTCTCTTTTACTCATTGCACCTTAACATGTTGGGATATAGCTAAATATACTAGAAAATAACACACATCATGAAAACTACTGTCTGTTAATCAACGTACACAACAATCTTTCCCCTTGTCCTGCCTTGCCTTAACTTCTCGTAAGCCTTCGGTACTTCCTCTAGCTCATACGTTTGATCGATGACCGCTTTCACTTTCTCCTCATTCAACCACTCCGCAACCTTTTCCAAATCCTTCGCTTGGATCTTCGTTACCTGGAATTTAAACTTCCGGTTACCACCGCCTAAGCAGACGGGCGCGTACATTCTCTTCGCTAATAGCAAGAAATTGCTCAACGACATTGGGCCTCCAACCTGTACAAAAGTCCCCGTCTTCTTTAAATACTTGGCCGAATTTTCGTACAACTTCAGCTCAGCGTTGCCCACGTTGTCGACGACGAGATCATACACATTCCCTTCGCTCTTGAGCTCCTCTATCACGTCGAGGCTTCGGTAATCCAGCACCTTATCCGCGCCCAGGCCCCTGCATAGTTCGACATTTGCCCCTGAGCACGTAGCAGTTATGTGCGCAGCGCCCAATGCCTTTGCCATCTGAATAGCGAAGGTGCCGACGCCACCGGAGCCACCGTTGATCAGGACCCTCATGCCGGGCTTCATTTCGGCTAACGAGCCCAACGCAGTGAGCCCTGCGCTGGCAATGGCAGCCGCGTCGTCAGGCGAGACGCCAGCGGGGACCGCTGCGCAGCTGTCCGCCGTGGCGACGGCGTATTGACTGAGAGTACCAGCCGCAGGCGCAGGCGGGAAGGCGAGGACGCCGAAGACAAGAGTTCCTTCTTTCAAGTCCGGGCGCGATGTTGAGACTGAGGGATGCATGGAGACGATATGGCCACAGAAGTCCAGACCGGGGCTGTAGGCACCACGCACGACCAGTCTGGAGACGAGGCCCATCTCCGCGAGTTTGATATCGATGGGGTTTACCGAGGCGCATATGATCTTGATAATAAGTTGGCCGATGGAGAGAGCGGATGCCGTGGGTACAGGGGCAGTTCGGTTAAGTGTAAGTGATGTCTCCAGCTTAGCAGTGGGGGCGGGTGATTGCCAGGATTTCATTGTTTTTTGGGAACCCATGGTGTGCGGTTATGGGATCTTTGGGGATTCGTGGTGAGTTTTCGTTAAGAAAAATTGACGACTGAATAGGATGCAGCGATCGTGTTCGTTCGGATGGTTAATGTAGATAGAATTATTGTGCGGGTGGTAACTGTTTTACCAATCAACCTATTCGGGAAAAGCCATCACTGGAACGCTCGGGCACCAAGACGAATAGTCCATCAGTTAGTCCCAGCTCCGAAGAAGCATAGTAAAAGCCTAATCCCGCAAGAACGGAGCAGTTAAGCGTCGCAACGACCAAGCGTACCCTCCAGATTATTAAGACAGTCTGTTCACCAAGAGTCCTCGGCCTCTGAAAATACCGATCTCGCGCACCGAACAAGCCGATGTCCGCTTCAAATTCTAAGCAGCTACTCGGCCCGAATACAACTACATCTCGCTCAAAATAATCTATCAGGCGCCACGGTGTTTAATAGTTCACGCTAAGCGGAAGCTAAATCTATCCTGTCGCACTTTGATGTGTTAAATATAGTGGATGAATACACACTGATGTGAATCAGTGTTGTTGTATTGTCTGTTGTGTTGAACACACTGGCCTAGCTTATCTACAAAGGTAATGGGAGAATTACTAATCTGCAAGTCTTCATGGTTCATGCCCAGCCTGCGACAGAATGTCTCTTATTATGGTTCCCGCATACCCGATTTCTATATTTGGGTAGAGTAGATGTCAAATGTAGGTTGTTCCTGAACTGGCCCATAGGGCTCGTTTTAGTCCCCGCAGTGGGCCCTGTTCCGGTGCTAGATTCTGGACTATAGCGAGCTTATACTGGTAGTGCTCCTAGCGGCGACCTGCCCACCTGGCCTTCTCTCTCATATCGCAGAAACTTCAAAACCTCATAGACAAGGTTATGGCTAGTACGGGTCGGCCATCATCCTTCTTAATGGTGGCGGTAGTCTATGCTCACACGCATCAGTCACTATAACAGGTTGTTAGTAAGCCCATTTACATATACGCTATACCGCATTAACGCGCATTCAGGTGCGGCTTTAGACAGGAAGAAATCCTCCATGTCAATGCACGTGTTTGGAACTTCTTTGTCATGAAGGATGAGAAATGTGCAAACGGAAGGCGAATTAAAGCATACTCCTACTGACTTCGCTCTCATTATCAGTCTTATTATTATCCTCATGCCTACTACTATTAGCCTTGTCAATCTTCTGCTAATGCCAAATACTGGTTATTTGAGAATCTGTTAGAAGACGAACCTTCGAGATATTATCATCGCGACTTAGGTGTGAACGCGAGATAAGATATACACTTCAGCCTTGAAAATTTAGATCTGAACCACGAAGGGGGTAAGAATCCCCAAATAGCTTCGTGGCTAGTGTGTTGATTGTGGTACGGAACTTCTACAGGGAGCTAATTTCCTTTTTTGTATCTTGAATTGTTGCTCGGAAAGACCTTAAGATACAACTGACTGAGGATTAACATATGATCGTAGCAGCTTCATCATAGAAGCGTGACCGGTTTGTGCTGCCCACCATAGCAGCGTCCGCCTGTACTTGTCCTTAAGTTAACGTTAGCCTTGTCTGTCTCAAGCAGCAGCTTGACTATAGTCTTGTAGTTGTTCCCTGCTGCCTATAATAGCAGCGTCCGCCTGCGATTGTCCTTTAAGTTAACGTTAACCTTGCCTATCTTAAGCAGTAAGCTCGGCAATATAGATCCCGAACACATCTGGTTTCCGAACAATCTCGTGAACACCACCACCTACACCAAACACCCTCATCACCCACCCCCCACCTCTTTCAAATATGGAGAATCGCGAGCGCTCTATTGCATCAGCTATTCGTGATTATAATGCAGGCGTTTTTAAGAGCCAGAGAGCTGCTGCAAAGGCGTACAATATCCCTCTTTCCACC
This sequence comes from Dendryphion nanum, assembly GCA_020744415.1. NCBI lineage: Eukaryota > Fungi > Ascomycota > Dothideomycetes > Pleosporales > Torulaceae > Dendryphion > Dendryphion nanum. The sequence goes on along the minus strand of JAGMWT010000011.1, from coordinate 1,359,691 downwards.
GTTCATAGTTGATTATGTAGTGCTACATGCACTGATTTTCGCATTCAATAGATGGTGTTGCACGGCGTCGGGAGGTCGCAATAGTTGAAGACGCCACTACGCTTTGGTTGATGTAGCAACACCATGGACCTAAGCCAAACATAGGTTAAACATTGACCTTATATTGATGTTCCCGCACCAGTTGATCATAATCACATTGATTCGGTATTCTTAATTCAAAATGTCATAGTTCTTCTACCTCTATTGTGCCGGGGTAGGAGGTGCCACCTCCGCTCTTAGGTTTATGGCCGTAATTCCGGCCGGAAATGGAGATAGGTTTTTCCGGTAGGTTTGGTGGAGGGGTTCACTCATTCAGTTCCTGAAAAAACCATCCTATCTATCATCCATCCTATCCGACACAGAAGTCATCTAATCTTTGCAGAATGATTTCAGTTTGCAGTCTTTAGTTATAGTATAAAAATTGATAGTAGTACGCTGTAAAAGCTTTGTTCCTTGTGCTCCTTCCTTCAAGAATCCTTTCAACCCAGGCCTCGTGCCTGAACACCTCCGAAACTCTACACGCGTACCTCATCTGACTGGCTACTCCTACACCTAGCGAGCATGTCTTGCCGGTACACTATCTTATTACTAAGTTAGCGAACTGAATAAAATTTCTGGGCCTTTGTACGATGCGACTCTGGCAAAGTCCACTCTAAACGGACTCAAACGGACAGAATCATTCACCCCTTTGCTAGAGATAATTTTCAACGAAGTGTCTAGTGTACAGGTAAGCGGTGTATATGGGAAAAGCAAGATTGTCGAGCATATCGCTAAGCTCAACCGCGTTCCCAAGTCTCAGCGTGACAAGGTTAGACCTGAATCCTATCCAAAGGCAACATTTAACCATAAGGGAAGACAAATATGTAAGTTTGAGTAAAGGATCTAATCTTGGCATGTTGTCTCTATATCTACCGACTTTTAAACTAGAATTCTACAAAACTAGATTATTAGAGCCTTAGACATAGCAACTAGCAACAGCTTTATAGTTCCCTTTCACTGAAGATATTCGCCGCAGAATGAATAGTAATGAAGTGGTAAATGAGACAGAGACAGTGTATTACGTCATTAATCGTTGCCATTGATATCGACCGCGAGCACCGGACATCTCGGGTCCAATACACATATTTCTGCTTTGTAAATTCTGCAGCAATTCATGATGCAAACTGGGCAGTTGCGTTTTTGCGACGTTTTGCCGCTTGAATTTGATGTTGAGGAAGATAGGAATCTTGTTAGCGAACGAGGCGGTCTAGTTGATTGATGGGGCTGTTGTACAGTAATCTGTGCGGTGTCGTGTTTGAAGTGAGTTTTAATAGAGGTCGAAGGCAACAACGAAGCTATGCTGCCAGCTGTCGTACCCCACGCGCGCATCATGCGATACGGATACCAATCTCAGTGGTTTGGCGAAGGAGCAATGAGACAGAGGGTATCACAAGTAGCACAGCGGTTGCTTTTGGCACTAAAAAGGAATAGAAAGGTGCACACTGTAAATCTGCCTACGTTATTATATCTTATTTTATTAGGAATTTCCGTTCCGCCCGGTGCTATTCATAGCACACTGCTTTGGTGGATTAGTCGTTATAAAGGTAGGCAGGTTAACATGGTTGGATACACCTAGAACTAAAAGTGTGCAGGCACTCATAGATGCCCGTCAGGACAAGGACGAATGGTGTGGCTTATTTGCTTCGACTATTGGTTTGATATTTCTCGGCACACCATTCCAAGGGGCAGGAGGTATGAGCCAAGTAGAAATGCTTGAGGCAGCGCGGAGAGAATACCATGAGGACGAGGTACAATCAGCAGTCTTGGAGATACTTATGCCAGGAAATGAATTCCTCCAGGAAGTGATTGACCAGTTTGGGAAGACTCGTAGATCCACGCATAAAGTCAAGGTTGCGTGTTTCTATGAGCTTAAATCTACCAACGTAGGAAAGATCGTGGGGAAGCTAGATCGGACAGTAGGTTTCAGAAAAAGGGTTAACATTGTACCAACGCTAACTGCTATCATAGAGGTTCGTGGTGAGCGAGAGTTCTGGCTGCCTTGACGTGTCCGATGGAACCCAAAATTTTCCCCTCTCACGAACCCACTTCGACATGAACAAATTTGGAAAACCTACGGAGGAGGATTTTGAGATAATGAGTGATGTTATCAAAAAAATGGTGAGCTCAGCCAAAGACGCTGTTATAGCCCAATGTAAGCCTTCCAATGCATTGAATGACAAGCGACCCAACGATCTAACATATCGCAACCCAGATAAGGAACTCTACGGCACTCCAATCCCTACGGAAGCACTCAAGTATGTTCCAAACGTCGTGACGCAGAAAAGTCTACTGATACCGAAGAATTGTAGCGAACCCTTTGTTTCGTTACCACAAACACTAGAAAACAAGGAGAGACCCATAGTGAAGGTTCCAAATTCCAGTAAAACTTGGTCGACTTTAGAAGACAAAGCGCTCTTGAATATTGTACAGTCCATGGAGTCACCAAAATGGAAGCAGGTAGCTATGCATTTCTACCGCGACGATTGGGCTTGTCAGAAACGATATGAAGAGTTAACACAGCGTCATTGAAATACAATAAGTATCAATACAACATTTGCTCTTTCTGTCTAATGGGTCCCATACGGTAAAATTTCGACCGTTCCTGGACGCGTGTGTGCACATCCTTTATTATGGCCGCGCATTTTGAGTTTATGCACTGTTACTTCGTACTAGCCAATTTCATCTTGCCACCACAATTCTTGTCGTGTTAGCAGTCAAACATGAGACTTATTCTGAACTTGTGTAACACTATGCTCAGTCAAGCAAATAGATGAAAAGTGAGTGATACAGATACTGTAGTACAAAAGTGTAAGTAGGCAAGTATGTTAGAATGATGTCATGTCAACGCGCAAAGCTGAGTCTGTACATGCATCATCACTATTAGCTACGTCGAAGTAGGCGATATGGTATTTATCTTGGATGGCGCAGATAGACCATTCATTCTAGAACGAATATCTTTAGTGGAAAAGAAATATACAGTCTCTGCCAGTCGCAATGTCTAGAGAGCTATTGGATCAATGTGATTGATTTAAGTACATATAACTGGGGTTTAGAAGGATTACACATGATTTCAATATATACTCATCTTATATACCAAGTATCTAGCAGTATCGAGTCACATTACCAATTTTCCACGGAACATACACCAGATACCTAACTAGAATGCCTTAAGAATCTTTACCATCAACCCCTTGCGCTCTACAGGTCTTCAGCCGTATACTACCACTCGTCTGATCCGACAACCGTACCCACAAACCCTCTGCCTCCTTCTCCATCTCTTTGGTCGTCAAAAGCGGGCCCTTTGACGCAAACTCTGCAATATCAAAGCCGTGAAAAACTAAAGGCAGCGCAGAAGTCTTCCAAGCCGGCTGTTTCCTTGCTACCCGATCAAAAACAACGGTCGAGACAAGCAGAACGAGCGTAAACAAAGCCACCGCGGAAGGAAGCGCGATCCAACCCCAGCGCACGTCGATGCACGTATCTGCCAACAGTACCTTGCCCGTCACATCGCCCTGTCCACCACCATACCCTACACTCCCATCAAATCTTGTACCCGTAAGGCGAATTGCCGCCGTCATGGAATCCGTTATTCCGGCGAAAATGTGATCGATGTACGTAAGGTTCGTGACACCCTTACCGTGCAGAATCTCCAGAGCGTCGTTATTAGACCAGGCCGTTCCGTAGTATTTCCCAGTCACAGTCCCATTCCAGAAGCCCCAGAAGAAGTTTCCAAGGGCCATGGTGAACCTGGAATTAGCAGTGAACGTGCATGGCGGCTTATCCCCCCCTTTATTCAAAGACCACTTGGCCTTGCAGTCATCGCCGGGGTTTATTATAATATCATTCGGCAGCATAGCTCCTCTCCACTCTCCATGGTCGCTCATCCAGGAGCCATTTCCGAAAGAACGCTTGACTTCTGTTTCCACTACCGCCCCATTCACGACTGAAGCAGTGTAGGTTCGTGTGCAAGGGAAGAGAGAGCACTCAATTGCTATCGTTCGAAGTTCCATTGTAGGTACTCCGATTTGGTTTCCGCATTCGAAAAACAGAACTCCAGCGTCTGTCGTGCAATTTGGATTTGAAGTGACGTTGGCCAGAATTGAGACGTTGGTAAACGTTCCCGGGACGTGGGGGAGCGTGATGGTAGATAATGTGGAGTTGATGATGGCAAAATTCATGTAAAGATTGTCAATCTTGCCATTTGTCGAGTTGTAGTAATCATCCGAGCTAGCGTAGTTCCGCAGTAGTTGCCCATTAGGGAGAGACCACTTACACGGAGGGCGAAATACGTTGTCTTGTGTGGAAGGTTGTGGATCGCAAGCCTTGCTGATGGAGGCGGTGATATCGGCGCATCTATGGCAAACTCCGAGTGTACTATATCGTGGAAAAGTGCAGTTGATGCCCGGACAGGAAGGTCGGGCTATAGAAGCATTGATGACTGTCGTTGAAGTGCCAAAAAGACCACCGTATACGGAGGCTTTGAGGGCTCCACCGAGAACATGTCTATCAATACCCCACAGCGTGAAGTCGCCTGGACTGGGTTTTTCGTTCCTTGCCATGGAGGATATCTGGGAGGTATAGCTATCAGCTGTTGGAACTAATACTGTTTGATTTTTGGACGGAGTTTGGCAATTGCTCGTTGCGATGATGTTTTGCGTGAAGGGATCGACGGCCATCGCGATTATAGTGACGAAAGCACCTAATCGAGCCAATGCGCTACAGTATCGTTTCATTGTCAGCCATCATTTCGAGCAAGGTAAACAAAAGGTTTCCACGATATTGGTTTACTCACGGCACACGCATCCGACAGAACAGCTGTGTAGAACCCCATGGTCCTCTGCTGGCGTTATCAATCCTCTTGAAATCACTGAGTCTATGAGCTTGTTCGAACCAATGCCATTTTGTCTGGCCGATGACTATCAAGTATTAGCATCGTCACTGTACTAGCAAATCCTATAAGTGTACCTTCCGCGACAATATACATGCAAGTTCCTTTCAACAAGGCTGAAAAAATGGCAACAACAGCGTTGATGGATATGTTATAGTGGCGGCGCCGCCAGGCTGTCATGGGCTGGTTTTGGGCCGTGGCGATGAAAATGACCATGGCTGCGAGCGCCGCGATTGCAAGTAATAAACACAAACATTCGAAGCCCCATTCCGGAAAATGCACTTTCTTCTTATTGCTCGCAGTTGGAGAAGATGGCGACGGAGAATTCGCACGTGAAGCACTGTGTCCGCCGGTGTTGTCAATTATTTGGCCCTCGACGGAAACATTGTCCGCTACAGCTGCAGTCAAAGGCCTTTTCTCGCGATCTATATCCATCGCGGGCGCAGCTATGCTGAGGAGGAACGACAGAAACGATTTGAGAGAGGTTATTCGAAGAAAACAGGATCGGCGCAGGGCTGCTCTATGAATTAGATTCCAACGGCTTTCTGGGCAGATCACAAGAGTATTGTACGCGATGCAAAGCGGGGTGGCGCAGTAGCGTTTCACAGTTAGCAAATTCTGCCTACAGGGGATCTGAGTTCAAAGGCTGTCCAGTCGGCGCGCGAGACCCCAGCACATACATGGGTTAGTCAAGGCTGGCCCATAGATTAGATTAATTAACAAAGAATACGAGGGAAACGCTGACTTCGCGGACAGAGATCATGCGACATGCCAGAATAGTAGATTAGCGAACTCTTGTAAGAAATATAAGAACTGGCCGCACACTACCAAGTTCGCATAGATCGAGTGCTCCACAAGCTTAATTATTCCCATCTCGTCCAGAAATAAAGGCGATTATTCTTGAATTCGAATCTCATGTCATTGCCTATATCATTTCTTCAACAACGCTCTCCATCAAACAAGATAACACGCCTCATACACCACATCCCTCTTCCCCTCCCCGCCATCCACCGCCGCACCCCCATACATTCCCCCATGCAGATATGCATCCCCCAACACCTCCCATTCCTCCGCACCTCCAAACCTCTGTACCTTCCTAAACACATGAAAAACTTTCTCTGGCGGAATCAGCCACAGGACATCCCCTAGCTGCGTCGACGAAGGCGCTATACCAATGCGTCCGGATGCAGTGAGAAATAGACGGCGGAACGTGTAGCGCTCCTCGAGTCGAGATTCGAGGCTTTCGACGTCGAGAGAGGTGAGTGCGATGTGGGATTGTAGGACTTTAGGAAGAGGGGCTGAAGGGTCGAGTTTGTGGGTGCGGAGTTGAGAGAGAGTGGAGATGATTTCCTCGGGGAGGGGTTTCCATCCTTCTTCTAGGATGTCGAATTCTTGCCAATTCGAGGGGTCGATTTGGCCGGATTCAATGTTGCTAGCAGTAGTACCGTTCGCATGGGCAACCACTCCTAGTACTCTTTCTTCCTCTAGCAGCTCGGCCGCTTTGAGAATCGTCAAGTATCCCCTAACCATCTCCTTCTCCTCCTCCGGCGGCTGCTCGAATCGAATCGTTCTTCCTGCCATCAGTGTCCGGCACAGTATATGGCCCTTCTCTTCATTGGTCGGCGTCTGCACATCTTCGAGAATTTCCAGGCAGCGGCGAATGCTCAATCCCTCTTTGATTTCCTCATAGCTCTCCCCTAGCTTGACGATAGTGTCAATACGTACCCCCCATATGCCTAAAATATGTTCGTAGTCGGAAGGCAGTTCAATGAATCCGCCTTCCAATTGCCCACTTGCGCGGAAGGTGTTGAAACCAAGGCCGAGAATACCTTGTGGTAGCTGGCCGACACTAAGATCGGGAACCCAGCTGGGTAAATCTTTCAATTGTCGGAGAGAACGATCTTCGATGAGAGGGATGCGGTGGATAGAACCAAATACGGCTTTCGAAAATTCAGTGTACATTTTCCGTGTGACCTCGGTGTAGAGTTTTTCGACTGGGTTGGCCGGAGTGTAGTCAGGAATTATGAGCGCTTTGCCTGTGCTATCGGACATGCCGCGTAGTAAGCCGAGCCAGGCATAAATTTTGTCTCGTAGATCGGTTGCGCGTTTGCGGCGGTTCTTGTGGAAAACATGGGTGTTAAGGCTCCGCCAGGCTTCAGGATTACCAATGTACTGTGTTGTTACCGTCATAGAAGGTTGGTCCGATATATGAAAGGGTACGTCTCGCTGGACAAACTTGTCTCTTGTACTGGCATCGTCTTGTCGAAGTCTGTTGATGCTGATCAAGCTTGACCATGCCATGGCGGTGAGCTCGGTAGGCTTAAGTACTGGGTCTGGATCGGTGAGGCGGGCGATGAGACCAGGAGGTGCATATGATTCTGAAATGAAGGCCCGAAGGTGGAATATATAGAATGTGGCCTGGTACAGATCGCTCCATAGAAGCGAATATGAGCCCACTTGCACAGTGAGAGAAGACGCAAGACTAGCTTCTTGTGTGACCCAAGCTCGAGAGAACCAAGTACGTTCGTAGAAGGAACGAAGTCGAACCCACGATTTGTGAGTAATCTCAGAGATTCCAAGAGCGCCATATGTTGAAGGCTCAAGAATGCTTGGGACCCCAGAGACGAAGACTGCCTTCTGGAATGTGTCAATGGGTATCTTAGCAAGGGCTTGGAGCGTGAATATCGTCTCTCCAGCTTGTAATATTTTCTCTGAGTCGTCTTCAGGGCCCAGCCAGATCAGGACGTCAGTCGCGGTGGCGTAGACACGGTCCATCATCGCAACCTGTTTCCCACGTTCGGCTGTGCCTTCAGGGTTTCGTTGGTCGATGCATATGCTATCGATCCAGATCGAGGACAGCTTTGAGGGGTCTGAGTGCCAGAATTGATGCAAGAACTCGTACAAACTCTGAGTGATGCCCATTTCGTGTCCATCGACAAGGATTTTGGGACCTGACGTTGAGAAGGCATATCGAGAGGAAGAGGAGTGAGACGGCGGAAATGGAGACCCCCATGTATACGACAGACATGTGTAAGGAGAGACTGGGTCGTTATTGAGGTCTATATTTGTTACAGTGCATGAAATGGTGGGTTGAGATGGTGATTTTGACGAAGTGGATGAAGATGGCTGGAAAGAGAGGATACGGATGGAAGTATCATTTGGAAGCGGTTTGTACATAGTACGCAATTAGTATTCAACAAAATGGCAGAATGATGAAGTAAGTCGCATTACAAAACAGATATACTACCGAACATATAGATCGTGAGAAAGAATGAGATGAAAAAGTCAAAAAGATGGGCGTGAAAAACCAGGCTGAATGTACGAAGTAGAGTGTACGAAGTAGAGCTGAGGTTGTTGTTGGCGCAGGAAGTGGCACCCCGCACTGTTGGCCCCCGCCTCGCCAACTGCGCCTTCTGAGGCGCTGCAACCTGCATACTTAACGATGTCTTGCTCTCCACTTCATTTGGACCGAATATCATTCCCCTGAAAATATTGAAATGTGTTAACTCGAGCATGAAAACATGCCTTGGAAATCAGAACGAGCAACTCACATGAAAGAAATGGTTCTCTCCGTCCCGCAAGCCAGCCGAACTATCAACCCCCTATAACCCCAACCACCCATATGTACCACAAGATTAGGAATCTCAACCAAGCCTGAAAGATATAGGTTTATTGGAAGGAACAGCCTGCATAATTTTTTCCATCAGACGTTGGACATTTGTATAATACATCATCTCACACTCGAACTCGAAACCCCCATCACCATCACCACCACCATGTCATCCTCCTCTTCCTCCTCAACCACCACGGCCCCATCCTCGAAATCCTCGAAATCTTCCATATCTACAGTCCCCACTTCAGTCCCCTCAACTCGTTCCCGCCATGCCCATCGCCAAAACGACACCATGACCCGCCTGGCAGACGACTATCTCCTTGCCCTCTCCTCCCTTTCGTCTCTCCTCTCCTCCTCCCCACCAAACACCAGTCTCCCCCCTACCAAAGAAAACGCCGTCCGCGCCTGGGAAACCATCGACACACTCGCCTCGTTTCGATTCCACAATTTTACTTCTGAAGAAGAAGAGGTGGGGAAACCACGGTATAGGATCCTAACGACGGAATTGAGAGTGGCATTGGAGGGGGCGTATTTGGATGCAGGAGAAGGGAACGGGGATGAGGTAGGGTATGGTGTGGAAGAAGGAATTGGAGAAAAGGAAGAAGAGTTTCTATCCTGGACACAGGACACCTTGACACCGCGTCAATTCAGCACTGTCCACTCACGGATCATGAAGAAAATCACCACTCTTACTCCCACATCTCCATCCTCCGCATCCACATCCAACACCCCCCTAACCCATTCATTCAGTCCTCAAATCGATCTCCTAGGCGGCGAAGACGAGGACACAATCAACGAACTTTTCCAAAGCCGCGGGTTCCATGCCTTGTACAGAATGGCGTTGGGGATGGATGTTCTGCGATGGTTTTGGGGGGAGAAGAGGAGTGTGCTTGGGCGGTGGATGGGGACGTAGATGTGACAGAAGAGAAACAATAAGACGGGAAATACTGAATAGACGAGAAGTTGAAATTTATAGAAACCTATTCTACTTGATATGTAGAGGCCAAGAAGGAAGTGGTAGCAATCTTGGGTGGAGATTGGCTGAATTAGCTGAATTGTAAATTGTTTTATCCTCACATTATTTCTTCAAGATAAAACCCGAGCCCAGACTAGGGAGAATGAAAGAGACTGGGAAAGTGAGAAGAGAGAGAGGCGGAGAGAGAAAGACAGAACAGACGAGTGAACAAACTCCACCCTTCTCGCCCATCCAAACAAATCAGAAAAAAAAAACATCATGACAATCGTACGACCTCACCCCCTCGACCTCGGAAGGGGACAAAAAAAAAAGAAGAAAAAAAGGAAGAACAATCCGGACAAATACCGACAACAATAGCAGTAATTAGCGAGCAAAGACAAGAGAATCGTACCGTGGCTTTTTTTTTTTGGGTTGCCCACCCTCTCCACCCTCTGTCTCTTCCACATCCCCTACACATTCACACACATACACACACGCACGCAGAAGCACCCGGCGTCCGTATCCAGGATTCTGCTCCTCCGCAAAAGTCCGTTCGCCACACACGCACGCCCGCACGCACGCACGCACGCACGCACGCAACGTGCTGATCATCCAGGGGGACGGGAATCCCTGCTCGCCACGTGGACCGAAAAAAAAAAAAACGTGGGCTTCTCGTGCACAGATCATGTCATGGTGTTGGCTGAGAATGGGGTCCACGGTGGGCATGGCTTCCACCGCTGGGCGTGTGGGATGGATAGGATAGGAAAGGATAGGATAGGAAGGGAAAGGGAAGGGAGAAAGGGTTGGATACGAGCTTATTTGTATGTGCGCACTTTGATTGTTTGATTTGGGTTGGTATGGAAAGCATGGGGTGGAATGGATGGCAATGTGTGTGTTGTGTTGTGTTGTGTTGTATTGTATTATACTGTGTTGTAGGTACGTATCCTGTGTATGCAAGGGGCAAGGGGCTTTTAATTAATTGGTTTGTCGTAAATGGAATTAGGTGTGGATGGGGACGGAGATGGTGGTAGATTTTGGGTTTCATGGGCTGAGAGGCGTGCAAGCCTTTGGGATGGAGGATGGAAGGATGAGGATGAGGATGAGGATGGGGATGGGGAGTTATGGGGTGCAGCGAGCTAGGCATAGCAGGAATGAGCTGGGCAGGGTAATTGATCCTTTGGATAAGGTATTGTCATGGGGATAGGAACGGAATGGTAAACATGGTGGTCCAGGGCAATGGCTGCATTGGCGAGTGAGATTTTGGGAGAGTTTTGTGGAATGCTATTTTCAGAGTCCGGCGGGGAGTGCACTGTGCCGTGTGGGGTGGTTTTCGGAGAGTGGAGTGGCTGGTTGGCTGGTTGGATGGATGGATGGCTAGTGTGTAGTTTATCTTTGCATGTCTTTGTTGATGACGTTGATTCCCGAACATGTGCGATGGACAGGACAAAGATGACAAAGACAAAGACAAAGAAGAAGAAGAAGAAGAGGAAGAAGAAGGGTAGATCTGAAACAGGATGGCTCTCTTTTGTTTCTTCTCTTTCTGCGGCGATGAGGAGAGAGACAAATGTGGGGATGTTGTTGGGACCCGTGCGACTGTGTGATTGTGTAACTGTGTGACGTTTCTGGATGGGGAAGAAGTGGAGAGGCGTAACAGGGCTGGTGTGTGGTGTGTGGTGTGTGGTGTGGTGAGGACTAATTAGCTAGGGCACGAAGGAGGACCAGGTGTAGGCGCATGAAAGAGATTGAGGGCTGCATGATCAGAGTGTTAGGGTAGATGACAAACAAGGTGCGGAGTAAAAGGATGCGGACACAATCCAAGACGGGCGCGGGCGTGTCCCCCCTCCATGCCGCCAGATGGACGGACAGCGGGAGGCCCATGTGAGGCAGCAGGCAGCAAAAACGTGGCAAGAACGTGCGCATTGCAGGACGAAGCAGATTGGGGGGCCGTTGGAGGGCCATTGAGGGAGCTGGGATGGCGGAGGAAGGGCTGTGAGTGGGTGGAGAGAGGTGAGTTGGCATGGGTTTGGAGGAGGATAGGCCATGTGGCGGGCGTTGACGGGGGGGCTTGGGGGAGGAGGAGAAGAGACGAAGAGTAGAAGAATGAAGCCCCTGGCGGAGGCGGGCGGTGTTTGATAGCCGTGGCGCGCATTCGTCGTGCTTTCGTCGTGCATTCGTCGCGCATTGGGCGGGTGGATTGAAAGAGGGAAATGCATATTACCGACAGCGTAGAGTGTAGATGGTGCCTATTCAGCATGTAGCGGTGATGAAGTGTGAGGGCGTGTGTGTGTGTCTCTCTCTCTCTCTTTCTCTCCCAAAAGGGGGAGACGCAGTGGTACGGTACGGTGGGTGGTACGGCGGTACTGCTGACTGATGGGGGATCAACTGATGTCCATCCACACACATCCACACACACAGAGACACGCAACCTTAATCATCACTCTCTGGCTCTGCCTCTGCTACCACCACACTCTGCGTACTGGCAATCCAACCCCAATTTCTCACCACACTACACACACACACACACACACTACTACATGCACTAGATAGATACAAGCTGTGTGTACCTAGTCGCAAAGCTCCCCCTTCCCTCCCTGCAGACGCACGCATCCCATCCTCTGGCGGCCAACCCTTGCATGGTTCCCAAACTGGGCGGGCTGAAACACGACTTGGGGGGGACCCTCTGCCACCGACCGCCTGCCACCGACTGCCTGCGCCGGCTGCCTGCACGTCTTTCCCTCACACGTTCTGCTTCTTCTTTATCCACTACAACCCCCGACTCGCGCACCTGTCCGTGACCACCAGGAAAAGGGAATGAAGACAGAGAGAGAGAAAAATCAACCACTATTACCGCCAGCGCAGATTATCTCCTCTCACCGACTTGTCCCTTTCCGATCGTCCTTCGGAAACATACGGGGGGCTCGTTGACTTATCTTTGGTTTTCGCCCTCTTTCTGCACTTCCTGTCCTGTCCTGTCGCCTGCGCTTGTCAATAAACACCACCCCATCGCCCGTCACTCTCTCTCTCTTTCTCTCTTTTCTCTCCCTCTCTCTCTCTCCCTCACTCACACACAAACACATACATACTCCACATCCCCCCCCGAACAATCTACACATCTCACCTGCTGTACCTATTACACGCGACACACTCAATCTCACACACGTCCTACAAGCAATCCAATCAATCAACCAACCACTCAATCAATCCACCCTTCCATCGCCATGACCAACTCCCTCGAGTCTTCCAGGCCGATCCTCGCCAATGTGAGTTCCCACATTTCATTACTTCCCCCCTTCGTCGTTTCATCATGTTACCTGTCGCCGTCACCTGTGTGAAAGTACCGACCACCCCGGAGCATACCTACTGGCCGCGCACTCTCTGCGCTTCAGCCATCTGCGACTCTGCGGACTGGCCGACTGCCGTACATGTCCGCGCGCTCAGGGACTGTCCATTCATTCCCTGTTCTGATGCCATTCTTGCCTGTCGACGCCCCGTTGTCGTTGTCATTGCCTTTGCCGGTTTACGCGCGCCCTTCCTTCTTCTCTCCTCACTTCTTTACACTTGTCACTTCCCACTTGACACTTCACACACTTCACACACTTCACACACCTCACACTTTCACTTTCTTCATACCACCACCACCACTCAATCACACCCATACCCACACCCATACCCACACCCACACTCACACACTCCCTCCGACTTCCCATCATGTCGCACCAACACCACCAGCAGTCGAATAACCCAAAATCACAGTCCTCGGGCAACCGCGCCTCCACCCGCCTCTCCACCTACAGCGCCACGCCCACCCTGACCCCCTCAATCGCTCCTTCCCACCTCTCCGCCGCTTCCTCTACCGCAGGCGACCCAAAGGCACAGGAGATCAAGAGCTGGAACGAGGGCTTCGAACGCCTACAAGACAAGCGACTCCACGCCCAGCGCTACGACCTTCCCTCGGAGAAGAAGAATGACCTGGACAAGTTGGCCCTCGGCGCAAAGCTCGAGCGTGCACTGGGGCGACGCATGAGCGGCCAGGACGCCGTCTTCCGACCAAAGGTCCTCAACGAGAAGGATGTCAAGGCATAGTCATCCCTCCCGTCTTCGTCGCCGCTTTCATGTCTGTATCCATTGTCTCCTACAGGGAAACACTTCATCATCGGCTTCTGCCACTCTTCATTTGGTCTTTCGGTTAGCACGCACGCATGCACGCACGCACGCGCAAGATATCCTTCTTTCTCCACCGAGGAGGTGGAATCAGGTTGGAATGGGTGGGCGCACACACACACACACATACATCTACACGAGGACACGAGGATACGAAGTGGAAGCATTACAAGACTCGGCCCAGGCCCGTTCCTACCTCTACATCCGCAACATCATTGGCCATGGATGGCTTCGTTTTCAGGCGATTTCATGCCACCATTCGTCATGAAGGCTGTCCAACACCGACTGCCACTATTGCATTCGGTCAACACATCACCTCTACCACTACTACTACGACAGGGAGGGAAAGCAGTCAAATCGTGTCCCACCATCCACCTCGAGAGCTAGCGGGTGTTTTCCATATATTATAGCGCGAATATCTCTCTTAATAGCCAGTACGCTCTTGGGCGGGGGCGTGGGCAGCATCGGAAACACCCATCTCTTGTTACATCTTCTGGTACTTGCCTTTTATTTTTTATTTTTTTTTCTTCCTCTTCTTTTCTTTGCTCTGGGAACGGGTAGTATATCACGGGTTAGCATTTCTTTCCAGGTTTTCTTTTTTGTCTACATGTAGCGGATTACCCAACAGCTAGTCTCTGAGTCCAATCGCACATATGTCGGATGTGCTTGTCGTCTAATCTTCCATGCCCAATCTTTGTCATGCTGGTGTAACGTCATATTCAACCAATGTTCCAAGTAACAAGCACCCCCCCCCCCCCCCCCTTTACGCCGCAAAGTGCTCCGCCGGGACACGCGCGCAGCCCGCACCACCACGCCGCGTCTCTTGGACACAGCCGCTGCGTTCGGGTATTTTCACACCACCCACGCCGTTCACGCCGCTTCAACTCTATTCCACCTGCGAAAACCATGATCAACGACACGGCCTTTTTTTCCCACCGATCAGCGCAGCCCACCCCACTCGTCGTGTTTTCGATTGCGCACGTGGCCATGCACATGGCTGATTTTCATCTAAATTAGAGTCCATGCAGGAGTCTCTTTATTGCCTATACGGTAATGTAAAGTACAGATAATAAATAGTACACGTCCAGTACTACAAAGTACATTGTGCATACGTGCATGTACATGCATGCAAGTCTCTACGTCCACGCAGGAGCCACTCTGTTGCCTATACGGTAATGTACAGTACACATAATAGTAGAGGTCCAAACAGTCCAGTATGCAAAGTACATTGTGTATGCATGCACATGCACGCATGCAAGTCCCTACTGTATTGTACTTATGCACAAAACTTCTACCCCTCTTCTTCCTTCTGCATGCTTCCAGATCCAGAAGCCGAATCGAATCTTCTTCGCGTTGCAGATATGCATGCCGGGTGGGGTGGCCACGGGTGCTTCCCTCATGGGGGCGACGGGAGGGCTGAGAGAATAGAAAAGGTGCAGGTTTTGCGAGGAGCGGGGCAGAAGACGGAGCGGAAGAGGGATAAGAGACGGGACTGTTAGAGATAACGGGAGAGGGTCGATGGGATTGCTTTGTAGCTTTGGACAGAGAGATGGCTCGGAAGGACCCTAGATAAATACAAGACGTATATCTCCTTCCGCTATTGAACATTGAGAAGATGGTTCGCCGTGATCAATAGAGATGCTAGAGTCCCAGCCCGGAACCGGAACAGGGAAAACAGAACGGAAACCGGGAAACAAGAGCAGGAGATTCTGATCGGCCCCTCACCGCATCTTGGTACACTAGAATCAACTATCTGCGTGCTAGTATCGTCGACACAGGATCCGGATACGGATTTGGGAGAAGCTCGATCTAACTGGAAAGGGTAAAATGGAAAGAAAAAAAAAAGACAAAGAGAAGGCTAGCCAAGTAGATGCTAGCTAGAGCTAACGCCGGTGCATGATGCAGGAGGAATAGTACCGAACTGAAACCGGGTAGGTGGGGTGCGGGTGGTGATGGTGGTGGAAAGTGTAATTCTTAGTACATGGGCAGGGAAGGCCAGGGAAGGCCAAGAGAAAGGTGATATGAACATGATTCTAATATGGGATGTGATGGAATAGATGGAGACATGTTGTTGAAAGAAACGTGCAGGTGGATTGACAAATAGTGCGCTCAAACTTTTGTTCCTGACATGTGTCCCGCCGGTTATTTTTTTTTATGCATGTTAAACCAACCATCTCCTTGAACTTACGAATAGGGCAAATCCCTACGGTCATAAAACTCGATAAAGATACCGGAACAGGAAAGAAAACGAAATGTCATTGGAAACCTGATAGACCGAATTGTCGATCCATGGTTCCAATAACCCACCATGCAACGGTCCAACCCCGGACTCTTCACCGACCCCAAGATACCCGCCCCAAATAGGAAAAAGAAAAGAAAAAAAGAGAAATTGTCGACAGCAGTAAACGCACCTATCAAACAAATCTACCTGGGAAGATTCGGCACATGCTCCTCATCCACTGTCCACACTGTTGACAATCTCCAACGCATCCGGATCCGGTGACCATGACGGATCCACGCACCCACCACACCCATCACCACACCCATCTCCAATCCCCAGACAAGCCAGTTCCCCAACCCTATCGAACGCAGTACAGAACCCGAATCCACCCATTCCCAACATCCATCCCCAGATCTACATATCTGTGCAGCACCTAGATTTCTCTCACATGCTGGTGCCAATGCCACTGCCACTGCCAATTCTACATATACCTACCTACCTACCTACCAACCAACCAACCAACCACCCCAAACCAGCCCGTGAACTAATCAGTCCATTCCCGCGAGACCACTCTACACAGAACTTCCATTGCATGCCAAGACCGCGTCGCGCATTCTCACAAGAAGATTTCATCTCCCAAACTCCATGTACGATCCATACCAAATACCAACCCCTTCAACAATTGACCGAAAAAATCACACAAAATCACGACGACCCGGTGCACGAAAAGAGATGAAAGGAACAAAAGCCCTGTATTAAACCTAAACGAACGACTCGTCAAACCGACCAACAAGTTGGGGGGGGAATCTAAAAAAAAAATACCAAAAAAAAACACCAGACAAGAAAACAAAACAGTAGGCATCTTCATCCTGTAAAACAGAAGACATGATACCTCAAGCTTCCAATGTCAACACCGCCCAATGCATCTACCCAACCCCTAGCCCTTCAATCCCATGAACGCCATCAAAACACACAGAAACACCCTGCTTAATCCTCTCTCTCTCTCTCTCTCTCACACACACACACACACTCACTCACTCTCTACTGACTCCCCCTACTCCTCAACATCCTCCCGGGCCCAATACTACTCGCAAAACTCGTAATCGTCAAATTCTCCCGATCACCCTTCGCATCCCCCACCCCCGCCACCGTCCTGCGTCCCATCCTCTTCATCGGCACCTTAGATACCGCATCCGCTGCCGCACCCTCACCTCCAAGACCGCGTTTTTGCTTTTTGAGCGGTGGAGCTCCGGCGTCCGTCGTCAGCGACGATGACGACGCGGTTTCAGACGGGGATGCGAGTGGGAGAGACGCGAAGCTGCTGTCGGGGTTCTGTGCCATGATGTTAACGTCTAACTCGCGCAGGGACTGCGCAGGGGGGTTGCCTGTGGGTGGGGCGGTCACGGAGCGGGCGAAGTTGGGTTTGCTAAGGCTGGAGAAGAGGTCGGTTGAAGACGTCGTCGTGGTGTCGGTCGAGTTTGTCGCGTCGTTGAAGATGAGGCCCTTAGAAGGGCTGCGAGTAGAATCCGACGAGGCTGGGCGGTCGCGGATGCGGGAGAGGATCACCTCATGCGATTCGGTACGTGGCAGTTCGGACGGGATCTGGTACGAGACGCGTTGAGGGGTCTCGCCAGTAGGGTTGTATTCCATCAGTTTTCTGTTGGCAATTTCCTCGCGAAGTTCTTGAAGAGGTGCACGGATGATGGCTTCTTTTGATAAACTGGGCAATGTCTCCAGCAGGGCTGTAGCCTGTGCAGACACATCCGACTCCAGAGACTGCACGCGCGCGAACGAAGTCGAGAGATGATCACCGATGCTTGAGTAGGATAACTGGACATTGGACGACAAAGCACCAAGTGAAGATGTGTGCGTCGCATGGTGAGCATCATTCTGGGCACGAATCTGAGACACGATATCGTTGAGTGACTGCAGTTGAGTGTCCATGTGAGCAATTTGTGCTTCGACTGTCTTGACTGTGCTGGCATGTACTGATGTTGTCGTATCTTTGATAGAGGTGGAGTGTTGAGTAGCGGCCTATTTTGGTTAGTATCATATGCGCCATCAAGAGGGTATAAACTTACAGCAAAATCGGCTTTGATCTTGGTCTTGACCCCATCCCTGGACTTTGCGACGCTGGCCAAAATGTCCTTGGACTTATCAGTCCATGCATTGATGCCGGCACTGTACACAGCCTGATCAGCATCGTGTGTCACGTTTGCAGTAGCCAGTTCTTCCCGCACGCCAGACATCCGGTCAACGAGCCTCTTCTCTTGAGTATCGGCGCTGGTGTTGATGAGCGATGTGATTTGCGCCAAGAGGTTCTGGCGTTCCTCGGCTGCTTTCTGCTTCTCTTCATCGATGACTTCGACGAGGCGTCCCTGTGCAGCTTGGTTGGATTCAACGAGGGCGGCGTTTGTATCAAGGATCTGGCGGTGGAGTCGCTCGTTTTCGGCTTGTTGTTCATTCAAGTTCTTCACAAGATCGTCGAAGGTCATCTTGAATTCGCGCCCGAGAGTGGCATACGAAGCGTGAAGCTGGTCGAGTGAGTTGGAAGGGTCAACAGCATTGTGGATGTAGCCTATAACTTACCTGTGTATGGAATGCGTCCAGTTCTGTGATGATGTTGGCTGAGATATTTTCCGCCGCAGCGGATAGCTCATTCAACCCATCTCCAACCTTCTGCTTTACATCTTCTCTTAGTGTTTGGATTTCTTCTAGTACTTCGTTCATGTCATCGCGAGCTTTCGCAGTCTGCTGATTGACTTCTCGTTCCGAAGACTCAAACGCTGTCATCTTCTCTTGTAGGAAACTCTGAGAGGCTCCAAGTTGTTCGAGCTCGTCCTTTACAAATTCTTGCATCCTGTGAGCTAAACCATTCATCATTTGTTCTTGCTGAGTATGGAAGTTTTCGATGCGATCTTCGACGAGTTTCGTGGCGTCAGCAACTTGGGTCTGCGATGAAGTCCAGTTTTGTCGGTTCTGGGACTGGAGGTCGGACTTCCGGCGGATTTTCGAGTGCAGTCCATCGATGTCGGAGGTAGTTTTCGTAAGGGTAGAAACCATTTCCTGTCCCATGCCTGCAAGCTCTCCTTCCGTTTTTTGGTGAGCCTTGCGAAGTTCGGATTCCTCGAAAAGGTTTTGCCGAGTATGCTCGAGCACTGCCTCGGTCTTCTCAAGGATGCCTTTGGTTCCCTCCAGTGTGAGCCTGGTTTGTTCGTTGTCCTTCTTCATGTTGTTGAAATTCGTAGTTAAAGAAAAAAGCTCCTGCACCTTATTCCGTAGGGAGACCTCCATCGTATCAATCCTATCACGCTGTTCATCGCTCAATATTCGCCTTGATTCGCTCTCGGTCATGATTTCATCGTAATTCTCTTGCGTAAGGTATACGCCATTACGTTGTCTTGTTGCGATGAGTTCAGATTTGAGTTTTTCAATCTCTACCGTGAACTCCCGGAGTAAAGTCTTCTTTTGCACTTGATTGACCTGGGGTTTGTTCTTGATGTTCTTCGCACGGAAAGCGTAGTCAAGGGTGGATATGGTTTCCTCCAAGTTGCTTTTTGCTGGTGATAGAGTTGCAATAATACAGGTCTTCGTCCTCCCGCCAAGCGAATCCTGTAACAGACGAGTCAATTTGGACTCTCTGTACGGGATATGGGAGCTCTTTTCCACGAGTGCGTTGATGACGCGGCCGAGGGTGAGCAAGCTTTTGTTAATCAGACCGGCTTCGGCTGCACGTTTGTTTTCTGCTCCGCTCCGCTGGATGTTTTCGCTTCCGGCCAGATCGACTAGATTTAGTTTTCCAGCACTGAGATAATCTTGTCCATCTTCGGTTGTTCGCTTTATGTATACGGTGATTGTGAAGACGGTGTGACTTCGCGAACTCAAATCGTTGCACTTGGTCGCCGCGACCTGGCGTTTATGACTTCCGTCTCGAAGCATCCGAAGACCCTCGCTGAAAGATTTCAGGTGGAACTCTTCCATACCCTGCACCATGGTTGAAATTCCATTCTTCTTATTATTGTCTTCGAAGATCTTGAGTTTGACGCTGTCGTCCGTCGACAATAAGTCGCGCAATTCTTCGTTGTATAATTCGATAAATGAACACTTGACGTCGTTTTCGACCTCCTCGGCCTCAAGTCGTGAGAAAAGGGAATAGAGTACTCGGGGGACAATTCCAGCGGCGTCTGGGAGAGGGAGAACGTCGGAGATGTCACCCGACATAGTATATGTTTTACCGGTTCCTGTCTGTCCGTATGCAAAAATTGTGCAGTTGAAGCCATTTAATACCTATAAACACGTTAGGGGGGCCCACTAAGAAGGAAATAAATCTGCACACCTCATCCATAATTGGTACCACAACCTCGTCAAAAACCATGCTCTGGTCTGCAGCAGGAGAGAAAACTTTGTCGAATTGGTAAGTTTTGTTATTTACGGCATTCGGCCCCATAGATAGTCCCAGCGTCGAGCCTTTGATGCCGTCAGTGGAGACAACAACACCACTATTTTCGCGCACTTCGCGATCGTTGCGACCGCGACATCGGACGACAACATTGATGTTTGTTTCTTCGCCTGTATCATTTTCGTATTCGCGCTCTTTCCGCTTGTTTATCCCACCTGGCGTGCGGGTTGAGGCCACCGACTCTGCGCGAGATGTACGGCCATCCATTGCAGGTGTTTGTGAGCGGCCGCGGGGGACTAGGGGAGGGCGCATCGACGACTCGCGCGCGATTGGAACTCTTTTGCCTGTCGGCAGGCCCGATCGAGGGAGGCCAGACATTTTGGAGGTCGGCAAGAGCAGAGACGGAGAAATGTCTGCTTTGTTGGTGAAGAGTGAAGAGTGAAGAAGTTGACCTTGAAGTTGCCAAAAGACGATAAACACAACAACATCGGTAAACAATGCTAAGGCACGGACCCTCAGCGGTTGGGGGAGCTTGGGCCACCCGTCGGTGGAAGGACTTGCCGAGCTTCCTCCGATACCTCGTTCCTTCGCGACATATCAACGCATTCACATCATACAACATACCGCAATATTAAAGAAGATATCCGAAGTAACGCACCTTGCAGTCTGTTTTATTTCCGAAAATATACGAATAACTATTTCCTGTTTCTTCACTTGTTGCCTACCCGTTCCTACAAGCTACCACCACTCCCGTGCATCATCACTCACCCGCCCCACCACCCCTCCTCATTCTGAAACTTGAGTACAACAGGTACTCATACACCTAGCGCACTCTTGATGACCACCAAAAAAACCTTGGATACCCTATCTTCCTACTCTAGGATATCTACTACGCAGTGTAGTCGCATGTCTTGGATCTCCGTCATATCTTTGGCCCCGTGAACAAAGCACGGGCGCAACCCTCCTCAAGCCAGGAGCCTGCTGAGGTGCTGCCTCGCAAACACCTACTTCTCCACACAACTCTCCTACACCATTCACCCAAATATATAGCCGTTCATCATGGAAGACCGGATCATGCAGCTCGTACCGGGCCGCTCCATCGACTTTATGAGTATGTGCGACGGGTAGCATCGGTCCCTTCTCCTACCAGCATAGACGCGCTGACACAGGAACAGCACTTGGGTGTTCCCTCCATGAAATACTCACTACAATCAAGTCAGAAGTTAAGGCTTTCCCACGGTTTCAGCTGTATCACGATGATGCGCGCCCTATCTATTCACCCATCCACCTCATCCTTCCCGATAACGGCCTCCGCCTACAGTTCGACGGCCCTGACCAACGGTTGCGGTTGATCGAAGTGCTCGATTTCACCAAAGCGAAACTTATATACAAGGATGTAGAAGTCTTCAAGGCAGTCGATGGACAAAATGGTATTTCGTTAGGACCGAACGGCCCAAAATTCAGACACATCTACGATAAACTGTTGGGGCCGACATATGGCGGAGAATACATAGCACCAAAGTCCAATGATGCGAACGCGAAAGGCACATACAACTTATCCTACCCCGGCATCGCTTTCAACTTTCCAGTACAGCATTCGGCTTTTTCTCCCAAAAAAGATTTCATATCGCTGTTGTCCTCCACTGCAACAGGCTCAGCAACTTCCATGGCTGTGTTTAGTGGCGAGTCATGGCAGAAAGCCCGCGGCACACTGTTCACAACAGTTCCACCGAATCCAAGGACCTTAACTTTGGCCGGAAAACCTAAAGAAGGAAGCCCGGATGAGATCGAACTTGTGCGGATACACGGGGAAGGCCGAATAGAGCTTGTTCGACGGTCAAGTCCTCCGTTGTGGATAATACTCAGTGAGACTACACCTCAAGACCTCATCATGGAGCTAGGTGCACCAGATTCAATATATCGTAAAAACGACCACCGGTTATCTATCCACAAAGATCGAAGAACGAGCGACACCTCCGATATCTCTCCGGTCGGCCTAGTGAACGATGATATTCTTGACTCTGACCTGAGCTCGGTTGCTGCCACTGATGCCGAAGAGGACTGGGAAGACGATAATGAAGCAGCAGTAGAGGCTCAAGAGCGAGAAATCGCTGCCGCCGAGCACTTTTATAATTACTACCACCATGGTTTCGACATCCTCATCTCCCAACCAACTCAAATATCGCCACCCTCACCCACCGCAGAGAGAAAAGAAACAGACCCACACGAAGACGGTGGATTGAGCGCGCAGCCCCTGAACCACTTGACTGTTACCAAAATCATTTTCCATGGCAACATCCCCGGCTCGTATCAATTCAACCGCCACCGTCGTAGCCGCTGGTCCCTTGAACATGTTCCGTCATCGCTGTATCGCGAGTCACTAACATCCGAAATGTTCTTCGGAGACATATCCGGCCGTCTTAAAGAAGTCTTCCAATCCTACTACACCAATAACGAGGAGGAACGTCTACAGCAGCGCGGTATGGCTCTCAACCGCGGCTGGGGAGACAGCCCTGGCAGTAGCGTAGAGCTGCTCGGTGGATGGGAAGAGGGTTCTTCGAAAAAGAATAGGGTTGGAGGGTCACGGGAAGGGCTAGAAGGTGAGGGAAGTGTTGGGAATGTGGAGCTGTTTGGATTTCCCGGATTAGTATTCGAGGTACTCAAGAATGGGGCAGTCAGTGCATTAACAGTGTATTAATCATGATCTTAGAGTTGTTGAAAGGAAGCAAGTTTTCTCCATGCTTGGATTGGCCTACATAAGATCTGAAGATAATATCAAGACTCAAAAGATACCCTCTCAAGATTCTGTCATATACGCGCCCAATCTGTTTTATCAACACTTAAACAGAGCTGGCCCTGGTGGTGTATAGGGCTTCTGGTTGTACTGGTCGTATAAAATCCCTGCATCTTTGCTCCCATACCCACCTGGGAACGATATCAAGTTCTTCCCTCCAGGCACTGTCTTTCCTTTACCCTCAACCTTCAACTGATGGCAAGACGGATAGAACTGTGCGCCATTTTCTTGATACGCACCATGAAGTGCAATAAGCTCATGGCGAACGAGGTAGAATCCAGGTTTCAGACAAGCCGGAATCGTGTAATCGACGCCCTTGTTAGGCTCAAACATGAGCGGAGTCGCAGCCCATACATTCTTCAGCCAATCGGGATCGGTGCTATGCAATCCATCTTCTTGGACTTTGAACCAGACGGCTTTACCGTTGGTTTGGTAGTTGTCGCATCCTTGGATTGTTAGTCACGCTCCATAGCACACGTGCTGCTGAAGACAAGAGGAGTGGACATACCAGTATCTGGACATCTCGCCATATACGTCAAACTCGGTCCCTGGTGACTCTCTGGCCATAATGTCCAGCGCAAGTTCACAGTCGACCCTGCGGGGGCATTCGCATGAAGTTTAGCGGGAGTCGACCCGAAAATGCCACCTGTGCTGTTTCCGCCGCATTCAAGGTCGACAAGAGAAGCATTTTCGATTGGGAAGTTGCCTTGAATTGGGCGGGAAATACGACCTGGCTTCTAGGTTATGAGCGAGTAGTAGTCAATGCGTACGAGCTAACCACTTACTGCGGGATTCATGTACGGGTCTTGGTAGGGCTGAATCGCTGATTAGGATTTCTCGTAAATGTCCTGCGAACCTTAAATGTGACATACATGATAGAACTAACAGTCAAACATCAGCTTACAACACTGTCGCCATATCAACACAACCCAAATACGTACATCATACTCCTTCCCCCCAATCGTTGCATTCTGAATAAACCCATGTGCAGCCACCAGAGGCACAACAGTTCCGAGAAATATCGCAATCTGCTTCATATTCGATTGAGTTTGTCAATACGACGTCTTGTCAACAATGAAAATCAACCATAATCCCCCAACTTTTATACTACCTCTGTTCCCCGGATCCAAATTCCCTCCGATCTCTCCAGAACCGGGTCTTTGCAGTGTCATGCGGGCCTCGCTTCCAGATACAAATGCATTTCCAAGAAGGAGAATATGAAGGGGCTAGCTGGATTGGGTAGCAATATATTTTTCCGTTGTTTGGGGAGAGTAAGGGTAATGTCAGAGTGGAATTTCTTCGGTTAAACAGGGGTGGATTTGTTTTATCCTACCTGGTCTTAATATATATGTAAGAGTATCCTGGGCTTTGTTTGGCGAGGACGAAGGTCCGCGGGAGGTGGTTGAGTTTTAGAGATGGGGTTTGCCACGGGATACTCCGTTGTGGATATTCTTCTCCTATGGAGATTCGATTTTGGGGTTGGGATGCTGTACTAATTGAACCTAGTGCCCTTTCTATGCGGAACCATGCCATACTTTCCTCCCTTGGCTTCAATTTCTCGCAGCCAAATTGAGATCATAATCCTCAAGTAAGGATCTAGGGTCGTCTAATAATCTCTGACACTCCATATGCTACGAGAGATAACAAACTACACATCACGGAACCACATTCTTTACTCTTTATTGGTGCAAAAACCCTTTCGCTCCCTCATTTTTATATCCCCAAATGGACACTCGTCAGTGCTTCGACTCTTCATAACCTCAATCGCCGCTTTCATCTCTTCCAATCCCTTTCCCTCTTGTGGAACCGGTCCAATGGTCATGAGATCATATCCCGTAGGCTTATACCTGCCACCCTTGCTCCCAGGCTTTCTCGCACCAAAGATCCTCAAAAGCACCGCACCAGGGCTCCAAATCGTCCGGAACGAAGGCGCAACATACCAAGGCTGGAACCCTCCATGACCGAAGTTATACAAGCCATCGCCATTCGGCTCCGCTGAGACCGATTCATACGCGAAGCACTCCGGACGCGGAAGCGCAAGATACCTCAACAAATACCTCCTCAAAGTCCTAATCATCCACAAAAACTCCCTCATAAACAATCCCGCCTCCTCAATCCCCAAACTCACCCTCATCGTCTCACTCAACTCGCACCCCACCATCTTCCTCACGAACCCTGTAACCCCCCTCCCCATCTTCACCATCCCCGAATTAACATAAACCCTCACATACCGATCTCCCGTCTCTGTCGGCCTCGCAACCTCCCTTTCATATGCCTCCGTCCACTCCACTAACTCTTCCAAAAAGTGCGCCCCATTTTTCCACCCCCGCTCCCCACTCTCCAATGCCCCAAACGGAATCTCCAAATCTTGTCCTAAATTATAATGGAAAATTCCTACAGCACATTTCTCCACATCACTCAATTCCCTCCACTCTTCCCTTTCAATAACCCGCAGAATCTCTGCCGCACCGTCACCAAGCGTATGCAACAAATCGGCACCCAGAATCTTGCCCGCTTTGCGGTACCGCGCGTGGAGATAGTTTGTGCGTGCTACGGCCGTCCTATAACGGTTTGAATCCCGGGCTTGGGTTTGTGATTCGCGGAGAAGGATTTTGGTGTCGGTGGCGCGGCGGCTGGCACTTTTGGTGTGTTATGGCCGGTTGCAGCAAATAGTTTGGACATGGTGGGGATTGCACCGGCCTGGGGGTATTAGGGGAGGAGAAAGAAAGAAAGAAAGAAAGAAAGAAAGAAAGAAAGAAAGAAAGAAAGAAAGAAAGAAAGAAAGAATTAAAGGGGAGGTTACCTTGAAGAGAGCGATGCGGCGCTTTTTTCATTGCATAGGGTAATTCGAGGGATTGGAGTTGCGTCATTATGGTGAAAGTTTCGGTGGTTGTCATGGTTGAGAGGGGACAGGGTGGTGTGGTGAAGTGAGTGGTTATTTGTTTTAGGCGGGTGTAGTGGAGGGTGTGGACGGGGGCGATATAGATGGATGTGAGTGTGAGAATAAGATAGTGTGGTGATGAATGAGCGTAGGGCTTGGAGCACCATTGGTGCACAAGGGAGGTGGAGAGGTTTGGGAGCCATAATGAATGTTGAAATGGAGATGGGATGAAGAAGTATGAACTGCTCTGCAGAGAAGAATGCTATTTCACAACTCATTCGACACGTTGGACTATATACACCCCTCCCTCCAGAACAGTGACTTTTTCCTCTCCCATTTTATCGTCGCAGATGAAACCATCCCCTATCCCACTTCCCCACTCCTCGTAACATCATCCTAAAACGCAAAAAATTCAATCTCCTCTCCACTAATTTTTCAATTCCTACGTAGACGCACCTGCAGGAATGTTGAAATTATTTCCCTGGACCAATCATGTGGACACCGATCACCTCAGTCAGGAATAATATGCCAAGGCAACATTACCCCATGGGTTGAAGGTTGCGAGGCTAGACGATCCGATAAGATGGGAATGTAAGGCCAAGACGGAGATAGGGGATTGGGGATGAAGATTGAAAAGAGGGATGGGATATTGATGTTGAGGCTCGGTGGCGACCTCGGAATGTTCATGGGTGATCAAATATTTTTGGATGCGTGGTGGGCGAGTCGTGATAAAAATGATGGGATATCGGGATAAAGTTCTAGGTTAGGGTCTGTGTGGACTTGGGATAGAGCGGGACTTGGTTGGGTTATGGTAGGCTAGGTATAATTCGAGAATTTGAGGGTTCTGCTTTTTGAATCCATCAGATGCGTAAATCAGTGCAGTTGTGCAAGGTTGCCAAACATTTCTCTACGCTAATTCTCTTATAGAGCCTAGCAGTACCTTGTAAACTATACCATTTTACATAAGAGAATTCATAGTGTTAGTATTATGCGTATTTTTAAGCTTCGTAGTTAAATTTTGTAAAAGCAAATATAAAGGATATACTATTCTACATAGCGTTTGGATTATTTGTTTTGTTTATGTTCTAAGAAGCTTGTCCTAGCAAATCTCTAGACTCTTAAAGCCCCATATGAGGAAAAGGTGTAGAAAAATGTTCAGCGATCTTGTACAAAAACACTGATGTAAGCATCTGATAGATCCTAGTTTGCTAAAGTAACTTTCTAGCTAACTTTATCCATATATTGGAGGTTAGAACATAGATGCATTGGTGGACGAATTCAATTAATCTATCCTCGTGTGAAACTTTGTTTCGAAATAGTGTCACTCATCAATGTGAAATACTTGTCCTGCCAATTTCAACAAAGTTTTTTTTCCGCATCCAAATGTTGCGAAGTCCAAAGACTATGGAAACGGAATCTCTCCTACACCAAGAACACAAATGCGCAAGGCAATCTAGTCCAAACATATTAAGGATTGTAGTTCCTACATTACAAATTTTATGTGTGTATAAATTTCGGATAAGTGCGACACTCTGGTTCTGATATATCAACTATCTCTTGTAACGAAATCATTCTTCTCAGAGGTATTCCTTCATGAGACAATTTCAATAAGCCTCGCAATCAAAAATTGTATAAGAAAACGAGCGGCCCAAAGTGTTCCTCCCACTCAAACCTGAAGTATCCAGTCGAACTGTCCTAAAGAAAAGAATCCACCATCGTTCTCATCTCATCCCTCCAAACATCTTTAATGGTATTGTGTCAACTCTTTCTTCAACCTCATCGAATAAAATGTTCCCTGTGATAACACCATTCACTTCCAATATCACTTCTCACAATAACACCGCCGCTCCACCCACCAATGCGGCAGCCACACCACCCATCACAAGCACCACAGAGCTCTTCAAGCCTGTAGCCGCACCTCCGGGGTTTATCGACGGGCTCGAAATGCTTGGGACATTGATCGATGGCAAGCTGATGCTCGGGAGCGACAGAGTTGGGAAGCTTGTGGGAAAGCTTGTGGGAAAGCTTGGGATGCTCGGCAGACTCAAACTAGGGAGATTGGGGATAGTGAGGCGCGAAGAGACATCATTAACGATGCTACTAGGCAAAATGAGGCGGGAACTTGTTGGAATAACGTTCGTTACTATAGAAGTTGGAACAACAGTGTACGTTCCCGTAAGGATGGAATTGGTGCGAGTGCCTGCTTGACCTGTGCAGGTGCGTCCGTTGGTGCAGCAGCCGCCAGTGGTGCAATATGTGCCGGCGAGACAGTAAGTGCCGTCACCCTTGCCGCAGCAGTTGGAGCCGATAGCCATGCAGGAGTTGTCGCAGACTGCTCGGCCATTTTCGCGGCAGAGATCTTGTTGGCGAGGGAGGAGGCCTGGATGGACGTTGAATGGAATAACGTGGGCGGGTTTGGCAGTGATGAGGGGGAGGGCGAGGAGGAGGGTTGAGAGGGCTGTTCGGGCGTGCATTTTGAGTCGAGGTAGTTTGTGATTGGAGGATTGATTGAGAGGATGATTTTGTCCGAGGGTATTTCAGAAGGAGACTGGATGCAGTTCTATCCGAAAGATTGGTCTTGAAAGAGAGCTCTCGGAGGAAGAGATTAGTGGTGAAGGAGGAAGGGAGCCGCAAGATAAAATCTGTCGGAAAAAGGAACGTCTTGTAGTTATTTCAAGCTTCCTCGGAAACTCACGGAAATGGAAGGTCTCAAGCAGGTTCTCTAATACCAATGCGATTCCAATGCGAGGTCAGTCATTACCGTCCCCCCAATATATGCGCCCGCACCCTGTCGTGAGGCTGAGGATGTGCCTCCACAATCCCATTGTCCAGGCACTTCTGACTTGCTGCCTAAGATTAGTTTCCCATTAGTGTATGCCCATCACCATATCCACACAAACAACGCATCTAGCATTCATATATAAACTTGGCAGCGCAGGGGTACTTGTACGCCTTAACGTTTTATGGCGCTTTCGAATCGTGGTAATTGGCGATTTAAGCGAGAAATGAATGCAGAGAATGGGCCTGGGCGCGGGCTGGGGCTGAGGAGATACGAGGAAACCGAAACACGGTGTGTGCGGCTGGAGTGCGGCTGGGAGCCCGAAGGTGATCCTGATAATTTCCCCTGGTTGGGGGATCTACTTTTTGATGTTTGGGCGAGGTGTTGAGAATCGTTCGCCGGCTTAACTAGCATGTCTATGCGTGGAAATAGGGTCAACATTAGAAAAGCTTGTGCGCTTCGAAAGTTTGGTAAGAGTGGGACATGAGTTGGAAAGAGACGAAAACTTGTGTAGCTTTTGAGCTAAGATGATGTCGGGTGACCCGAGGAAAGCGAACCAACTTAGTTGCAGTGTTTGATTTTGTGCAGATTTAGGTATTGGCACAGGACCGTCAAGGATGTCCCATGTTGCTCTTTTAGACAGTCAAGAACAATATCTATAACCCGGCTCTTTCGCATTTCACTCGACCTTTCGCAGAAACAAATGCCGACAGACCTATCTTATAACTTCACTTTTGTGCAAAATGCATGAAAAGTCGAATGATATTACATTGAAAAACAAAACCATGGAAACAGGATTAATCCAAATATTCTCTTGCACAAAAAAGAAAGCATATGTTTGGATAAAATAAGAGTGGGCGTTCGGAAGGCTTATATCGCCAATGCGGAGCTTCTTTTCCCTAAAATGCAATGAATGACAGTAAGGAACAACAAATTTATCCGAATGACCTATATAATGTTAGTGCAAACTTACTTAGTGCCCTGATGGCGCTGCAGATGAATTCCTACCAACATGGGACCAAAGTTTGTGTTGGCTTTTGATCGATGTTATTTTCTCGACCTCTATAATTTCCCGCCGTTGTTGCCGACGCTTCGTACTTTTTCACCCAACTTTTGGAAATATCTCGTCCAGCCAGGCTTCTTCTTCGAGGAGGATCGCACTGCTGGTATCATACTTGACGATGATAGACCAACGGGCGAGATAGGTTATGTATGATTAGGTGATGCCAGACGTGGCTATATCACGTTCGGAGCACCGTTTGATTGTGGGCGTGTTCGCCGCTTCTCGTAAACATCTGCCCAAGCAGCGTCACGCTCAATTTGAGGAAGATTGTTGACATGACCCTCCTCGTACAACTGTATTGTGACTTCGACATCCATGGTTTTCTCAAATTCGTGAGTTGACTGAGAATTTTTAATATCAGATTTTGTAGTTTTATAGCCTGTACGATAAACTTCCAACGCGTTGGATGATGGACCCTGGCGTTAGACTTTCCTTTTCCGTACCTTAGTCATGCTATAAATCATCCAACGTTCACATGTTTTTATCCAAGGTGTTCGCCAAACTCCATATAGTAGCGTTGGACCCCGTTGGACTTAGCGTTGGAAGTTTATCGAACAGGCTATTAGATCGAAAAGATTGGACCAAGAGACCCAATCGCCGTTTTCGCTCTGACCGATCGATAATTACGCAAAGTGATGCATAATTGTTATCTAATGAATCCTGTAGTTCATCTGGTAAGAAAAGGATTGGCTGTTGTATGCATCAGCCGAAAAGAGAACTTCGTTGCTCTGGATGAAATCGTAAGTCAGATTGCGAACAACCTGGAGAGTGACTCGGAAGGGTTCACCAATGGCGCTATTACCAAAACGCCACTCGGCATCAAGAACTGCTCCATCAGTATAAATTTCCTCGCCATTCACAAGCTCGAGCAGTGTGCGATGAGCATGATCCGTGGTAATTGGAAGTCCCAGTTTCTCTGCTTCTTTCCACAATATCACCATAACATCTGATCCAGTGTCGTCCACGGCGGTGGATACTCCACTAATAGACCCAGTGATACGTTCCGTTATCGTACCAAATAGGTTCAATCTGGCAATTTGGAAGTTGTGCCTGGCCACTCGTGATTTTACACGGCACGCAAACTCGCTGAGAGTTTTTTTTAGCAAGTAGCAGAGCTTCCCCGAGAATCAGGACTTTTGAAGATCTCTCTAGAACATGGAAAGTTCGTC
The DNA here is from genome assembly GCA_020744415.1 of Dendryphion nanum. Lineage (NCBI taxonomy): Eukaryota > Fungi > Ascomycota > Dothideomycetes > Pleosporales > Torulaceae > Dendryphion > Dendryphion nanum. The sequence continues at coordinate 1,328,690 of JAGMWT010000011.1, read as the reverse complement.
GAAGAGGGTGTAATTCATCTTTGAATGCGAAATGAAGTTCCACAGTACCCATTGTGTGCATCTTACGGCCTGTTGGTAGCTTTATTGGCAAAGATTGGGTTTTGTTCATTTTAAGATCTAACTAAGTCGAGAGAGAATACGAAATAAAGTTTAGTTCTAACCTATGTCTAGGTACGCCTCAATGTAGTCTCCCTTCGACAAGATGGGAACGTATCTTTCTCGCCGTAAGGGTACGAAACCTTCGTTCTCAGGTTTTCCTGTCGCGCTGATTCGAGTGACTGGTGATACTTTCAGTAACGATTCCTTTACAATCAACATCGTCGTAGCGGCAATAATTATCATTGGCGCAGTTGTCGGCTTATTTAAACTACGAACAAAACCCGACTCTGTTCGATTAGCGACGATAGCAGCATTTACGGTTTCATTTTCGGTCAGTGTAGGACTTTTGACAAATGCGAAGCGAGTGGAGATATTTGCTGCGACGGACGCTTATGCGGCAATGCTAGTTGTGTTTGTCTCGGGCGATTCGGGTGGTGGTAGTGAGAAGGATAACGGGGGAGGGGGTTGAACGATTAATTCATCGAAATGGAAATACTCTTGGGGTCACAGAGTCTGCTTGAGAAAGAGCAGCATGACGTCGCAACAGAATAATCTCTTATTATTTGATGTATGATGCACGACTTCGTTTTTCGAATATATGACTATTAGCATGTCCTTGGTCTTGTAGGGAGTATGGACAGTTTTGCTTTCCTGCCAAATCTGCCCCGCACATGCACAAGGTAGATATGGGAAAGAACAGCTCCGAAAACTGGCTGCCTGGCACAACCCAGCCTTCTTCTTCAACCACCAATTTCCATTCGACAGCTCTCGATTCAAAGCACCATCCACGGTATCATTGACACATCATCTCAAAATGCGCCTCATTAACGTTGAAACTCGTGAAATGGAGGAATTTCTCGGCGACAACATCCCTGAGTATGCAATCCTTTCCCATACCTGGGAAGATGAAGAAGTGTCTCTCAATCAGTGCTGTATGCCGTCAGGGAAAAATAAAAAAGGCTATAGAAAGATTGATTACATCTGCAAGGAAGCCCAAACCAACGGAATCTTTTACGCATGGATAGATATATGTTGTATCGATAAGACTTCGAGCGCCGAGCTCACTGAGGCCATAAATTCGATGTACGCATGGTACGGTAGATCCCGATCCTGTTAGGTATATCTATTCGATGTCACACTTGAGAACCAAGAGGAGCAGTTTCCTGCAAGCCGATGGTTTACTCGAGGCTGGACACTCCAAGAGCTGATCGCACTGCCGAATATCGAATTTTACGATCAAAACTGGAAGTTCCTCGGCACGAGATATGATTTATCTCAGGCTATACACAAAATCACTGGAATTCCTATTATGGCACTGGAAGGCGAATTATATGCAAACGACTGGAGCATTGCACAGCGTATGTCATGGGCATCAAAGCGAGTGACCACTAGGGAGGAAGACGTTGCATATTCATTGATGGGTTTATTCAATGTCAATATGCCGCTATTGTATGGGGAGTGACAGAACGCTTTCATGCGCCTTCAAGAGGAAATCATCAAACGGTCCTATGATGAATCTATCTTTGCTTAGGACTTTGCACCAGAAGTTCCGGGTCTTATCAAGCGACCTGCCATCGGCAGTCAATTTTCTACTGGTTATCGTGGATCGATTTTCGCTTCATCACCAAAAGCATTCCAAAATTCCGGAGATATCGTTGCTGGTTTTGGTATGCAGTGCGATACTTCATATGCTCTATCCAATCGCGGTTTGGAAATATGCCTTCCAATAACAGAGCCCGCAGATTTCCATAGCCCCAACATCGGATTACTGAGCTGTTCAAAGCTGGGAACTGGCAAGAATGACTTGATCGGTATCATCATCTCTCGTTGCTCGTTCCAAAACTCATCCCGAACACAATATGAAAGTGAGAGGATAGCTTGCACTGAGTACAGCTTATACTACCACACTATGCGTATACATCCAAGATTGGCCGTTGATGCCGTACCATGTAATGTCACGGTTGTCACATCTGACGAAAATGTGTCTATGAGGCAAAACAAGGATTTTTCATATCTTTCTGTGATAAGACCCTCCCTGCCGCACGATCAGATTGCTTTTACACTGAATTCGAAAGAAAAAATGATCCACGTCAGAAAGATATTCGGTATACTAGAAAGCCTTATGCCTGGCCGGAATCGAATCAACGATATGATGGAATGTTGGGATCCAGAAAATCGAGTTCTTTCAAGGCCGGTGGGAGTCCCCGCACCTGACTATCTGGTAGTTACACTCGAAGTAGATGATTGGTCATCTTCTTTCACGGTAATCCTCCAATGTCGACCGTATATGGACATAGTCAAACCTATGGCAGTCGCTATGTGTAACGATGAGCGCACCCGAACTCACATCCCAAACCGAATGTTTATGATATTCCAAGAACAAAATAGCAGGCCCAGTGGAATGGTTGGTATCAATACGTTTCTCTTGAATACTGCATGCGGAAAACGGCTAATTCACATTAAAAATTACGGCGCAAAACTGCTTGAACGAGTAATCTATGAAGTGGATATTAGTACCAGTGTTGCATCAATATCAGAAAGGTCCTCTGGTCCATCGTTAGAAATTTGGTCGGAGAATGAGACTGATGGAAGTGCTGTAGTAAGGGAGTGTTGAGTGAAGCCGTAGCTAGTCTGCATCAGGGTTGGTCTTGGGGGTTCTAGTTACCATGGGAGCGTATGCATCACGAGTATTTTTGGAATATTTAGCCCCCGATGCTACTCCATATATAGTTCGGGAAAGTAGTGAAGAGAATTGATCTATGTTGAGGTGTAAAGGGGCACCGAGGCCATATAAGATAGAATTCATAGGCTGCTCTAATATGGGTGGCGACAGGGGATAAGTAATCAGGGCACGTGATGCGTATGTTCACGTATAGACTACTTATTTTCCCCTCGTTACTTAATGACGGTATTCCTTTGCGCTTCATTTTACATTAGTTCTTGACTCGATTATTCATGACGTCGATAAGTTAAGATCTACATCTACGGGTTAGCTTTCTCGTTCTCTGATAGGTCAATCAATATGACTATCTATATTTCAAGGAGTATAGTTGTAAGAACTTGACTTCCGCATCCCAGTTGAGCCGCGTATGTTGCTAAGAGAATTCGAAGGCGAACATTGTCATTTACGACAACAGCTCGGAAAGAAAGTCAGACTGTATGCGGTTTTGTATTCATTAAAGTTTATCGAGATTTCGAGGATATCACACGAAGAAAAGTTTTGTAGATACATGGCGAAGGCATAAATCGAGATACATTCGATGCTGATGGCCAGAATAGATCCAGGACCCTGACAACCGCTTTGCAAAAGGATGATAGGAGATAGGAGTTTCTAAAGTGAGGCAATGTGACGATTCACCACTATTGAGGACTACTTCCAGGACTGATTAAGATCAAAAGATATTAGCCTTGGAAGAACTGCTCGTTGTAGGGTGCTTGACGGACATGGCGCGGGAGAGCAGTTGCTGTTCGTTGGTCGAAAGAAGTTAAATCAGTCTACCCATTAGTCATCTCGTCCTTCGCCCTCATTGGCCACATAATCGCAACAACAGCATCTTCAAAGTGTCCACTTATCAAACAGCGACATCACGGCATCATGTCCACACCCGCAGTCGGTGCCGACGCGTCGCTACAGCCCAGTAGGGATAACTCAATATCGAGCCCTCCAGCTACAGCTTCTCAGCCAACCACCGAACACAGACAACCTCCGCCAGAAACGAAAGAGAGCTTGTGGCTCCGCCGCTCCGTCATTCTCTCCTTTTGGCTTGTTGTTGTATTGTTAGGACTGCCAGTATGGTGGAAGACCACGGCGATATACCGGGCGGACCTGCCACTTCAGGTCATGGCAGATTGGGATGAAGGAAAGGTTAGACTCATCCAAAACAGATTCCAGTAGCTCTTGATCTGACGACATGCTTTAGGTCTGCAAACCAGTCTTCCCTCTCCGTATCTCACTCGAAGTGCCCAGCCAGTCCCCAGATGCGCATCATCTGCTTCGAACTACTCAACACGCGATTGACGACCTGAACGATTTCTCTGCGCATCATCTTCGTCTCATCTTGACCGAGTCGCCCGCGTCTGTGGGATCGAATTCGTCGCAACAGGTCGTGAGCGATGGACTGGGAACTACTAGTCATGATGAGGATACAGCTCTGACTATACGATTAATACCCGTAGAGACTGGCGCGACACCTCGTTCACTGCTGCAACCGTACGCCCAGATCCTGGATGTGTTTTACTCCCCCAACCAGATACCTTCACCTTCGTCCTCAGGCTCTCCTTTGGCTACATTCATTGCACAAGAGCTACACCAGTTGTTCTCGGAGGAGCAGGCACTACTGGCATACCTACTTTCAACCACCACAAGCGCGCATACTGCTAAGACGAAATCGTTGTCTCAAGAAACGGCAGCGGAGTTGGAACGACAATACACAAGAACCCTCAAATACGCGCCTACTTATCATTTCACGTTCTCCTTGTTCAGCCCAACATTCTCACCATCCAACTGGGAGATTGAGGCTGCATTGAAGCAATATATATCGCCATTTCTGGAATCATTCTCGTCGATTAGCAACTTCACAATCGATACCCAGGTCCAGCTGTACGCTGGGTTCTCTCCATCCATTCGTCAGCCAGAGTATGACGAAGGTTTAAAAGCTTGGACTCTGCGTAAGGAAGACCTTAGCGGGTTTATCAACGCGGCCGAATGGCCTCTTACTCCAAGCATTGGCACTGGTCCCACCGTCAACTTCATCCTATATGTCCCGGATCAAAGCCAGTCACCCCTCCTTGTTCAGGAAAATGCTGGAAATAGCTGGCTGATACCCCAATGGGGAGGAGTTGCCATCCTGAATCCCCCATTCGACGGACAGTCTGACATACCTGCAACCTTGACTAAAGAGGCTCTAGCCCCTGCAATGCACATTTTCTCGACTCAGATTATATCACTTTTAGGATTGCCTCAAACACCAGCTTCCCTTCCTCTGCGGCTATCAACCCTCACCCGCGTACGGGCTGCTTCTCTGCTATTCTCTGCATCTTCCACATTGGGTGCATTAGCACGCCTTACCAAGGCATTGCCGTCCATTCCCATACCAGATACTGTTGCCAAGTCAGTAGACCTGACAACAGCGCATCTCCAACAGGCGTGCGACCATATGCGAGATGGTCGTTTTCAGGGTGCTCTAGAACATGCAAGAACGGCGGAAGCAGGGGCAGAGAAAGCTTTCTTCGAGCGGTCAATGGTCGGCCAAGTCTATTTCCCCGATGAGCATAAGGTCGCAGTGTATCTACCGCTGTTAGGACCTGTGGGCGTTCCTCTAGTCATGGCCGGCCTAAAGGAAGTACGTAGTCTGATTAAAAGAAGTTGAGCGACGAGTACAGAAATGGGGAATCAACATATTTGTCAATTACTCGGAGCACTAAGGCGCACAGCGTGTGCACAACATCTACCGAACTGATAGTATCCAGAGGTAAGCTGAAATCGGCTACATCATACCGAGCTAGCTAGGCCATCAGATGTATTACTATTAGACCACGGCCAAAAAGTTATTCGCCCTACAAAAGGGCCGTTTAGACATTTATCTGCTGCTTAACAGCCTGCATCGCATCCTCCGTAGCGATTAGAAAGCTGCCCATGCCCACACAATATTCCCCCGCAGCGGGGTAAAGGCATTGTAAACACGCCGACCAACCGAGCCGGTAGCGAACGAGCACTACATGCCGTGATCCGCAAGAGTTTCGGGAAACGTATAGAGCAATTATAAGTCAGCATTGTTATTCCCATTCGTCCATGTGTGTCTCGTGTAGTTCTAGGCTGCCTAGTCCTCGGTTTCATTGTGTAATACAACGGCGCGGGGTTGGCTCCGAGTCGTGGATAGTGACTCTCAATGTAGGGAAAATGGGGCCGTGGAATTGGATGTGAAATCCTGCGTGCATTGTTTCTATCCGGGATTAAGTATAGTCGGTATTGGACAATCGAGGGTGGGGTTAGGCTAAGACCTTGCGTCACGCAATAGCAGAATGGTATAACCTGGGGAACTTCTGCGGAGGGGAACTTATATGTTTCGCTGTGTCCGCTATCATTGTGCCTTTAGTTCTTTCCTTATAACCTCCTCCCTGACTATCTTGTTCCTGTCTCTTTCCCTTCCCCTTCCATCCCAATATGCCCCTCACCCCCCAAAGCATACAGACTGTAAAGTCCATCCTCGATGGCGCCACTTCAGAAGGCCCCACCGGCATCCCCGGCGTAGCCTTCATCGCCATCGACAAGTCTGGGAAAACCCTCGTCGAACATGCCGCCGGCACAAAAAGTATCAATTCGCAATCCCCAATCGACCTCGACACCACCTTCTGGATCGCCTCCATGACCAAGATCGTAACCACGATCGCGGTGCTCCAACTTGTCGAAAAAGGAACACTGAGCCTCGATGACCCGGAGACGGTGAAGAAGTACGCGCCGGAGATTGGGCAGAAGAAGGTTTATGCGGATGGGGTTACGCCGCAGGAACAGGAGAGGCCGGTGACGCTGAGACAGTTGCTGGCGCATACGGCCGGGTTTGGATATACGTTTTTCGATCCGCGAGTCTATGCTTTTGGGCGTCCAGCGGGAATCGATGAGTTTTCGGGAGACATTGAGGATATTGTAAATCAGCCTTTGGTGAATCAACCGGGTTCGGTTTGGGAATACGGCGTACGAATCTCTCTTTCCCTTCTCCTGCTCACCCACTAACCCTCCCACTCAGATAAACATCGACTGGGCCGGCATAATTCTCGAGCGCGCCACGTCCACCAAACTCGGCGCCTACTTCCGCACGAATATCTTTGACCCCCTCAATCTCTCCCCAGACTCCCTCTCCCTCTTCCCCACACCCACCCAACAAAAAAATATAGCCCACATCCACCAACGCTCGCCCACCACCGGCGCCGTCACCGAACGCAACCATCTCTACCGCCGCGCCTTCACCCAAGTCACCCCGGAACAACAAGACTCCTTCTTCCACTCCGGCGGCGCCGGCCTCTTCGCCAAACCCCGCGAATACATCAAGATCCTCGCGGCGCTGCTGAACGACGGCGTGAGTCCGCATACGGGCGCGCAGATTCTGAAGAAGGAGACTGTAGACGAGATGTTCACAAATCAGATCCCCGAACATCCTAATTTTGCTCGTGGGGGGTTAACGCCTCCGAATCTAGAGCTTGCGAATCCATCGCCGGAGATGTATCCGCAGCCGGGGAATCCGCCGCAGGGGTGGGGTTTGAGTTGGTTTTTGACGATTGAGAAGGGCGCCACTGGGAGGGTAGGTTTTACGTTTCCTTCTTCTCCATTTCCTCTTTCTACCTATTCGGATTGCTAATTTGTTCTCTGTGTACAGGGCGCGAATACGGCGTGGTGGGCGGGGATTGCGAATTTGTATTATTGGGTTGATAGGGAGAGGGGTGTAGCCGGGGTGATTGCGTCCCAGGTTCTGCCGTTTGGGGATGGAAAGGTTATTCCGACTTGGGTTGGGGTGGAGAAGGCGGTTTATGATGGGTTGGAGTAGGGGAAGTATAGGCTGGAGCGGCGATTAAATGGTTATGGTAAGTAGAGTAAGAGATATAGGGCTAGTTAGGATACATTAGGTAGCTGTTCGTTAGCTACAGAAACCAATGTGATGTGATGAACGCTCCATGTTTGAGCTTTGAGCTTTGCTGTTTATTTCGTTTTTGCATTCGTCGTTTTGGTTCGTGGTGGTATATTTACAATTGAGGCCATGTGGTCTTGCATACCTACCTGCCCGGTTGGAGGGTATACATATATTTGTTGTACATTTTCTACCGTCTTCTTGGCCAAGAGCATATTCCCCGACCGTCCTATTCCCCTATCTTGAAATTCTTAGTTCTTCTCCTCTCGCGATACGGCCCTCGGGAACTGGTACTCTCTGGGCAGGATCATGGGTCGTCTGTGAGCGCGCGCAAATGCCTCGGTGGCCAGCGGGGAGCTGTCGGTACGGATCGTAGTGCCGATGGCCATGAAGAAGCTGCAATGTGAGTTAGAAGCGAACGAGGGCGCAGAACCAAGTGTTGATATGAGTGTAATCGACGTACCCAAATGTTGCTGCTGAGCCCATCATGTATTGACCTAGCGTGCGCATCATACCATTTGGCCCAGGGCCATAACGAACAATATTAGTGAAGCCTGGCAGCAATCGGGTTAGCGGGGGAAACGAGTCTGGAGTAGACGGCTATGGAGGGATGCAGCGTACCGAATATGAAACCAATAATCAATCCGACAGCTGAAAAGAAGATGATTAGCAATCACTCTGGAGGGGAAAGGATGGCGCTGTGAGCTTACATCCTCCCATCATGCCACCCATCTTGACTGCATGGTGTTAGCTGCTGGAGGGCAATTGCGAGAAGCTATGCCGAGGGACTGACGCTTATCCAAGGTGGAGGGGCCGTGGTGGCCGGCTGGGATGGAACCGACGGGGACGGGCATGGCGGGCAGACGTGGGAGGGGGCTGCGAGAGGGGTGAAGGAAGAGGGAAAGAGGGAAAGAGGGAAAGAGGGAAAGAGGAGGACCTGGTTGATAGAGAGGGTCAATTGTGAATAAGTGAGAGTGGTTGAAACGGTGGTTGTGCCACTGCTGTCGAGTTCTGCTCGCAGTGGAAGGGAAAGCGGAGATTGCCGAGAGAAATCCAAGGTTTGTATCCCGTTTTGACGGAATCGACGTGCATGAATAGGACGGTGAACTAACCAGTGGGAAGGTGAACTAATTCAGTGAAGCTTGGATTTTGGTGACTGACCAGTGGACACGTGAGGAATTTTGAGGGGAAGTGAGGTCCTCACGTGACTTAGTGTTGCTGTTTACCATCCCATCGTCCAGGCCCCCTCCTCCAACTCTTTCCTCCCTCTCATCTCTGGAATGCAGTCGCTCATGCATCATATCCTACTGCTGTCCCCAACTCTCTGCCCCCGGCGTCAAATTGGCAGCGAATCGAGGAAATCGATCCCCTCGGCGGCCGCAGGACAGGACTCAGGGCGTAGTCATCCAAGCGCTTGAGCAGCCAACCAGGGCGAGGCAGCTGGTGAAGCGGAGGGACAAGGCCCTGGGGGCTTCCTGAGGTGGCCCGTGGCCCTTGCGGCCAGCCAACGTCGTCTCCCGCTCTCTCTTCGACACCAGAAACATTTCTCTCCCTACCCTATTCAACACCATCTCGCACCCACCGTTCCACCCTCCGGTCTATCTCTGCCATCGCTCATCCTCGACACTCACATCTCCTGGCCCATCCTGCCGCACCTCTCCGCCCGTCTCCAGCGCCTGGCCACCCCGGCAAACGTCACACCGTGCCTCCTTCTTGGACCAGCACACGACAGATAAACCCTCCGTCAACCGTCATCCGTCGCGACTCGCATCTTTCCGGCCTGCTGCGCCTGTGAACCGCAGCAACATCGTCGGCGGCGCATGCGAAGCACCACCACGACACGCTCTTGTGTAGTAGTTGTCGTCGTTGCTGTCGCTGCTGAAGGTCGTGACGCTTCCCGCCGCGCTAGCACTCCGACACACCACACACACGAACACGGGGGTCTGCGGTTAGGAAAAGAAAAGTAGAGAAAGACAAACAAGAAACAACAAACAACACCGCCCTCTTTCTTTTATCATCATCACAAATAGGAAAGCGACAGTCTCACAAGTCGCTCCTCGCGCATTCACAGTCAATGACGGCAGTCGCTCCTCCGCCCAACTTCCAAAACATCTCGCGCCAAGGATGGACGAACAACGGGCCTAATGGCGTGAACGGCGCTCCGATGAACGACGACTACAGGATGTTTATGCCTCGCAAGAACCTGCAACGTGCAAATTCCTCCTCCTCACTCGCTTCCTCCGCCTCTGCCAGCACCATCGTCGCCGCTCCCGCTCCCCAGCAGACAAACGGTGCCACGCCCGCGCCTGCTGCTGAAGCCGCCGCGTGGGCGCGCAAGAAAGCTCCTCGCGGTCTGTGGCCACCAGGCAAGACTGAACCTGTCTCTGGCCTCTCAAACGCCCGACCTCAGTCCATCGCGTCCGCAGGCCCAGGTCCCTCGGCTACATCTGCCATGACCGCCCTCAACATACCCGCTCCTATGGTGCCCTCACAGCACAACGGGACATCACAGTCCGCACAGAATGGCGCACCCAGGCCCCAGGTCTCCGATAACCCGGCCATATTACACTTGATTCCCATGAACGGCACTTTCGAGCGGAAAACCATTACCGTTCCCTTCTTCCCCGACGTCCTCCGTATCGGCCGCCAAACAAACAACAAGACTATCCCCACCCCGCTCAACGGATACTTCGATTCCAAAGTCCTGTCTCGGCAGCACGCAGAGATCTGGGCGGATCGTAACGGCAAGATCTGGATCCGTGATGTCAAGTCGTCCAATGGCACCTTTGTCAATGGACAGAGGCTGTCTCAAGAGAACAGGGACTCCGACCCCCACGAGCTACGCGAGCAAGATATGCTGGAACTCGGTATCGACATCGTGAGCGAGGACCAGAAGACGATTGTGCACCACAAGGTCGCTGCTCGCGTGGAACATGCCGGCATCTATTCTAATGCCGGTACCAACATCATGGACCTTAATTTCGGCGAGCTTGAGAACCAACAAATGGGTATGATCGGTTCCAATGGCCCGCAGCAACTCACCAACATGCGTGGCCGCACACCCAGCCAGGGATCTGTGAACGGCGGACGGCTGCAGGGTCCCCCAGGCGCGATGCAGAATAACGCCAATCTGCAACGACCAGCTCATCCCAACTTCTGGTTGCAGCCTATCACTATGGAGCAGGTGGTGAAAAAGCTTAACGTGAGTCTAACGAGCGACATTCGAAATGATATCATATACTAAACCAGAACAGGCAGAGATGAAGGCTGCACGACAACAATCTCAAGCACTTCAGCAGACACACAATTACATCAGCGCTATACTGTCTTCTGACCCTAAGAAGGAGGCTCCCAAGCAACCAGCAAACAACCAGACCAAGTTGTCGCCTGTTAAGGATCTCAAAACCAGGTTCTCGGAGCCTCCTGCGCCGCCGCCGCAACAGCCACTGCCAGAAAAGCCAGACGCTCACCAACCTTCGATTCGAAGAACAGATACAGAGAAACCGAAAGCAAACGGCTCGCCTGTCCGCTCAGATGCCCAGATCTCCACCCTTGCAGAGGCACTCTCTTCCGCTAAGAAGGAAATCGAAGCCCAAGGACTTCAGCTGAAGAACTTGGAGACCATGTTGAACGAGGAACGTCGGGCTCGAGAAGATGCCGAAGAGCGCGCCAGCCGCCTAGAACGGGAATCCGCCAAGGATATTGATGCAGCCTCTGAAACCACTCTGGTGAACGGAGAGGTCGATGAACCAGAGAAGGCGCTGCAACTCGAGCAAGAGGCCGCTGAGAATCTGGAAAGCGGATCGTCCTCTCCTACCAGTGCCGAAACCGCCACCACCCGCCTACAACAACGTCTAGAGTTGATGGTTGCAGAGATGACTGAAATGAAACAGCAGATGGAGAACTACCGTCTACGGGCTGAGACCGCGGAGGAAGAGAGTGCAACCCATCGCAGGACCTTGACTGAGATGGTCGAGAAGATCAGGGCAGACGACGCACAGACCTCTAACAAGACCGCCAAGCGGCGTAGCCGAAGTGACAGCGATCTAGCACGAGGACTAGCCAACGGTACTGTGGATGATTCTGGAGAAGACGACTCCGAAGAGGGCGAGATCACTATTATCAACGAGGAGGATACTGTCGAAGATGGCACAGGCGCATTGCTGCGAAAAGTTGGTCTACAGAACGGACACACCATCACACAAGACGATGCCCAAACCCTCTCCAAGATCTCGCACGAGCTGGCGGTACGCAACGCTCGCCAGAGCAATTTCGCGACTGCACACGGTGCGCCGGCTGTCTCCATCCTCACAGTCGTCGCTCTTGGTGTAGCAGTCATGGCATGGCTAAACACCTACCCCAAGGTTGAACGATGAGCACGTGAGTGGTATGCACATCATACTACCGCACAGCTCGACGCCTCCGCTTCTGGGGATGTATCGAGGCGGCACGAGTCCGGGCGCGCGAAGACAAGAGAAGAGAGTTTAACATTCGGCGCAGCATCACGCACACGTACACACAATACGTACAGAAATATGCAACTTATCCAACGGACTCGAGCGAAACAACTGGGCGGAGGCATCACCTCTTAGTGGAGTAATTGGCGCGGGGTATTTCGTTCGAATCCAGAACGTCTTGGCAACGTGTGAATGTGGCGCGCATTACCCTCTATACGAACGAAAATCGATTATTCAACGAATCAGTCCGGATTTTACATACACGCTAGACGACAACTACAAACGATTTCCAACGGCTTTCTAGAGGTGTGGATGAGGACTGATGTCCTCTTAGTGAAGTGCGGGGATTGACAGGTTGGGAGTTTTTAGGGACTGGGGAGGCGGGATGGCATTGCAGCTTTCTTGCTTTTAGGCATTGCGCTACATTTGCTAGCATGGCGGTCGGATGGGAATACCGAACCAACCTGCTCGGTGCTGCATCATTGATCCTCACACCCACTTGAAAGGCGTTCCTCTTTCCTATTGACACACGATATACAATTTCCTTTTTCTTTTTTCTTCCTCTTCTCGTTCTTCTTCTTCCTTTCCTTCTAGCGCTTTTGCGACTCGTCCACCACTCATTACCTTCTTGGACCGTGTGTCGAAAAGTCCGAAGTCGACATTCCAACTTTCTATTTTCCAATTCTCTTTCTGTCTTTCCTTTTGTGTGTGCATTCTGGAGTTCTTATGGGCCATCTGAGATAATTGGATGGCCCTAGTGGGTTCGGCGGCATAGTGGTGGGGCGTTTTTTCTTTTCATCTGTGTGTTTGTGGGTTCTGGGGAATTTTTGGGCGTATGATTTTGTAATTGGTGGTGGTGGGGACAGATTGTATGAGGTGGAATTGAGAAACATTCTTTGATGGGGATTTCTTTTGTTTTGGGGGGAGGGGAGGGCAGGGAGAGGATGGGGTATGTAGGTTGAAGATGGGATGGGATGGATTAGGGATAGGGTTAGGTGGATTCAATGATACATATTTTACTCTTCTGAGATAAGGTCTATTGAGTGTGATGAGTGTGATGATGTTTTGTGTGAGGGGAAGGGGTGACGTGAAGACATGAAAAAGTAAAATCGCAAATTTGTGAACTGGTGAACTCGGCAACTCTAAAACCCCGATTTCTTATTGTACAATGGAAAGGTAGGGGATTTATGGACGGACGCCAGTGGTAGAAGATGATTCTGATTTTGTGGGGATTTCTAAGGAGGTTCAGAGGGGGGAAACAGCTCAGAATATGTCGGAGTTTTTTAGCCGAGGTTGGTTCTGTGAAAGAAAAAAGAAAGGGAAAAAGGACGTAGAGTGGGAATTGTGGAGTTTGAAGGGGTTGAAGGGTTAATCATGGGTGGGGGTGGGTGGTAAGGAGAATGGGGATATTTGATTGTAATTATGGTGATGATGTCGTTTCTGGCTCAAAGATATCCGCACTAGAAGTTCACGATGGAGGATGGATGACATTTGGGGGTAAAATTGAAATTAATTGAAATGAATTAAATGGGGTATCTTATTCATCCTTCATCCTAACTCTCTTTCCTCTTTTCGCTCTCCTGTCTCTGAGCTGAAGATCTCCAGCATCAAAGACTCCAGATAGCAACCGTGACCGTACTCACCGTCCGAATCCTCGTCTCAGCAATCTCATCCTCCTCTTCATCCCCATCCTCACCCCCCTCTATATCTACATCCATTCTCCCCTCTTCCCCATGCTTTTTCAGAAGAACATCATCCACAGCCCTCACCCCCCCAATCTTAACCCGAACCCCACACCCCCTCCCCTCTCCCTGAAAAAAACACCCAATTTCCAACGCCCTCGGAATCGCTTTCCCACTTGCCTTCAGATAAACCTCCTCCTTTACTTCCTTCCCCCTCCCGTTTTCCACAGCCTCAGCAATAGCACCCTCAACATCTCGCGGACGTAAATGGCCATGCGCCGTCAGGCCTGGAGCGTGTTTTTTTGAGCGCGGGCGCGAGGAGGCGGATTGGTTGGAACGCTGCTGTATCTGGGACAGGAGACGTGTTATGCGGTGGGTTGTGGGGAGGAGAGGGGTGGTGGGAGTTATGTAGAGGGTTTTTGGACAGGTGGAGGAGGTAAATGGGGAGGGAATTGCGGGGTGCGGGAGGGGGCGGGAGGTGGAGGTGTGGGCTAGGAAAGATGTTAGTGGAATGACTGAGGGGATGAGAGGGAGACTTACTGGGTGGGAGGCGGGGGCGCTTGCGGGGGTTTAGGGTGCGTTCGGAGGGGGGCATTTTGAGGTTGGGTTGAAGTGGTGAAGGTGGGAAAGACAGGAGCGCTGATTTGCGATGGTAGCGGTGGTTTGTTAAGTCGGGAGAATCTTATAGATGTGGGTATTGGAGCAAGATCATATCAATCAGATGATGCGTGATTTGTGTCCTCGAGGTTGTATTGAGTTGACAATTGTGGAAGCAAAGCTGTACGTTGTGAAGGTGAACGAACATGCACGACGCGACTCGGAACATTTTTGGAAATTCATGTTATCGATAAGGCGCCAATGGCCCGAGCTTAAGCTCCGAATTTCATCCCATCATCTATGGCTTGGCCCACTACCACTCTACCACCATGTTATCTTCATAATGCCTTCTCTGAAACTAATACACACCCATTTTCCATCAATTGTATCATATCAAACAGCCTCTCATCTCCAAGCCGGCCTCGTCTCGCGTTTCCTGGCCTCAAAAGCCTCATTCACAGGCTCTGCGATACCCCCACCACCACCTCCCCATGTTATAACCGCCGAATTCCACCCTGTCTACACTTGCGGTCGACGCGAGATTAGCACTATATCTCAAGAGCAGCAGATATATCTCCGTGCTAATGGCCGTGCGGAATTCATTGAAGCGATGCGAGGTGGCCAAACAACGTTCCACGGACCTGGACAGTTAGTCGCCTATCCGATTGTAGATCTACGTGCGCATAAATTAACGCCACGGAACTACGTGTGTTTGCTAGAAAAGAGTATCATTGCGACTTGTGCGCGATATGGGATCAAGGCGATGACGACAGAGCATACGGGGGTCTGGACAAGTGAAGACGATAAGATTGCGGCGATTGGAGTGCACATGAGAAGAAATATAACGAGCCACGGTATCGGGTTGAATGTGGCCACGGATTTGACGTGGTTTGGAAGGATCATCGCGTGTGGACTGGAGGGAAAGAGAACGACGAGTTTTGAGAATGAGGGCGTCCAAGGAGCCACAGTGGAAGAGGTTGGGGATGCATTTGTGGAGGAGCTGGGGAACAGACTGACAAACGTGGAGGGCGTGGAGAAGAGGAGTCTGGAGGAAGTGGAGAGGTATCTGGAGAGGGGATGAGAAGAATACTGGGGATTTCGTTCAGGTCCCCCATGGCCGATGTCGCGATATCCAAGTCGTGCTGCGCGCCGCCCACTTCAACCCACCATTCCGCCAACATTTTTGGGGTGACTCCACATATAACAGCCTTGACCTGCCGTAAGCGCCATGGTGCGAGACATCACTCCACTCATATCACCGTCTGGATGCTGGAGGCTCACTTGAGGCTCAAAATTGGACCCACACCATGCGACGAAGCACTCGATGGTGATGCTTGGCAACCGACATTCCTCCCGGAGCGTCTGTGCGTGATGCAGGATTTCACAAAGTCGCTCATCAGCGCGCCCAGCGAACTCAGCCGCAAGTCCAAACACTGAACCAAGACCGACGATGGCCGCGTAGTGCGTCTTTTCTCAGTAGGTTATTGGCTGGATTCTTCAGACCAGGCATCGTTGCTGCAAGCCGCCTGGACTGCCGATACAAGGATGCTCCTTCATCCAGCACTCTACGGGAACACTTCGGCGGAAGAAATGATATCAACCAGTGCCATCACCACCGCGTCCAGCAGCCATTTGCAACAATTGCGTCAATAGTTGCCTGTGAGATAAAGCGCTACTGCGAGAGAAAAATCCATCCTGCTTCTAGCGCATTACGCTTTCAGGATATCACTTGCATGCCGAGCTTCATCCTGACCACTGGGTGTGGCCATTGTCGCAGGCAGCTGATCGCAAAGTCCACCTCCATCCAGACTGTGATGATGGGATCTCGAGTGTGCCTGATAGTTCGCCTCCGGGGGCTTCTGATTGCCCCAAGTGCTTCACATTTCCTCTCGTCATGATGATCTCTTGGAGATTTCATCACAAGAACATCCAGCGATCCCTTGGCACGATCAAGCTCTTTCACGGAGATGCTTCCTCTCCGCTCCCAATGGGCTCCCCGCAGTCTCGACAAGTCTTCTGCTCTAGCTCAAGCTCAACTGATGCTGTCAAGCATCGAGCGGAGCGCAGTGCGGGGCTCCAAGCCAAGATCCCCGACCCCCCTGGGCCTCCACGGCCACTAAGCTAACCGGACCACCCTCCACAATTCACAGAGCCGCTACGAGCTCAGTGGCCAAAGCGCCCAGTAGTCGGAAGGCGACTTGTTGAGCAGCAGGGGCGTTGCCCAAGTCAGGATCTGGTGTGCGAACGAGACAGGCCTGGTTCTGTGCTGCTCTCGGTCCGGTCTTGTTTAGCGCAGGAAATGCCGCATCGGATGGCGGAGCGCCAAGCTTTGGGGCAGTTCGGGGGTTGTGATTGGTGAAAGGGACGACCAACGTAGGAAATGAGTAGTGAGTTCGCCTTGCTATGCTTTCTCCTGCTGTTGATATATAACTGTTCAGCATCGCCTTTAGAGGATCAGCAGCAGCAACGAGTTCTACAGCTTCAGCTCAGTTCAGCATTCTTTGAGCTTCAGACAATTGTTCGGAGTCAAATAATCGTTGTACTCTTTCTACTCAACATCACATCCTTACTACTATTCAACAAATCGCCACCTACCACCTAACACCATCATGGCCATCAAGTTCTCTTCCCCCTTCTCCTCCGACCCTCCTCGAAATGCCTCCATCACCACCAACGGTAGCCGTCGTCCATCGGCTGTCGAGGCCATGGCCAACGCTCGCCGCAGGAGGTCGGTCGATGATCACGAAGTCACGGGCGCTGGTGAAATTACAGTCCGCCAGTCGATCATCCCTGTCTCTCTAGTCACAATCCTCTTCTTCATGTGGGGATTTGCTTATGGTCTTCTCGATGTCCTCAATAAGCATTTCCAGGAAACACTTCACATCAGTGCTGCTCAGGCAGCTGGTCTCCAAGGGTATGTTTATTTACTCTACAATTTTCTACAGTATCCAAACTAACATTTCTTAGTGCCTATTTTGGAGCTTACTTCATTGGTCCTCTCACCTACTCCGGCTGGATTGTTCGCAAATTCGGTTATCGATGGACATTCATCACCGGTCTCTGCATCTACGGCGTTGGAGCACTTCTTTTCTGGCCCAGCGGTGTAAAGCGTGCTTTTGGCGGCTTCTGCGGTGCCATGTTCGTCGTCGGCTCTGGACTATCCACGCTCGAAACTAGCGCCAATCCTTTCATTGCTGTAAGTGTTTCCAACTACTATCCTTGAAATCTTCACATACTAACATATCAAAAGACATGCGGTCCCCCCAAATACTCCGAATTCCGTCTCAACCTCGCCCAGGCATTCCAGGCCATCGGCTCCGTCGTCGCGCCTATCCTCGCCTCCTTCGTCATCTTCAAGAACGTTCACGGCGAAGATTCCAACTCGCTCCAGTCCGTCCAATGGGTCTATCTCGGCATCGCCTGCTTCGTTTTCCTCCTCGCTGTCGTCTTCTTTTTCGCACCCATCCCCGAAATCACCGACAGCGACATGGCTGACCAGTCCGAGCAATCGGCCGGCATGACTGGCTACGAAGATAAACCGCTCTCCCGCCAATTTACTCTCTTCTGGGGAACTGCTGCTCAGTTCTGCTACGTTGGTGCCCAGGTTGCTATTGCAGGATATTTCATTCACTACGTCACTGAGGCCAAGCCAAGTCTTTCTTCCGCTGACGGCTCGAACTTGCTCGCTGTCGCCCAGGGTCTCTTTGCCATCGGTCGCTTCGTCGCCTCCTTCGCCATGCGCTGGATCAAGCCGCGTCTCATCCTCCTCGTCTTCATGACCGGCATTATGATTTTCATCTCGGCCGCAATTGGCACGCACGGCAACACCGCAATCGCCATGCTCTGCTTGGTCTTGTTCTTCGAATCCTGCATCTTCCCCACCATTTTCTCGCTATCTCTCCGCGGTCTCGGTCGCCACACCAAGCGCGGTGCCTCTTTCCTCGTTGCATCCGTCTCCGGCGGCGCCGTCTTCCCTGTCATGCTCGGCGCTGTTGCTGATGCACGCAATACGCGCATTGCGATGGCGGTCCCGCTTGGTGGATTTATTATCGCATATTCCTTCCCTATCTATCTCAATCTGTGCAAGGCGAAGGAGCTTGATGCTTTCACTGAGGTCAAGACCGGAACTACCGAAGGCGCTTCCGCTGAAGAGATTACGGACCCCGAGAGCTTTACTGGAAAGGATCTTGAGGCTGGACGGGTTGAGGAGGTCAAGAGGGTTTAGAATGTTCTGAGGAGGTTGGAGATGTTAAGGCTGTAGGGTTTTCTTTCTTTTCTTTTCTCTTCTGTTGTGAATATTTGTTTGGGGGAACGGGTTGGGGATTATACCAGAGGTGGGGCGGAATGTATATATGAGTGATGAATTTATGGGTTACATTGAACTTGCTTTTTTGGTGCGGTATGATTGTGATATGTTTCGGTATCATGAAGAAAAAAGGGTAAATTGCTATGAGGGGTAAAAGTGATGTTTCATTGAGCGAATAGGGTATGTTCCCCAATGATCTCTCTGAAGTCTTCGAATACTAACTTAGAACCTAGGCCTCGCGCCTTCACTGAGCGAAGTGGTAATTATGTTATTCCATCCCAATAGACTTGTAGCGTAGTGAATCATCGAGTGTCCGAATTCAAGTTGTTTGATTCGTCGGGTTGGTACCTGGATTGCGACCATACTTTTCTTTATTGGGCTTAGCTCGGATGGAAATAGTGGTAAGAAATGGACTCACGGTGGTAGCTTAGAAGGCACCAAATGCTACTGATAAGCGCGATGATGACGGTGGCTATGAGTTGGAGCAGAGACAAGATCTCTTCACGAGACCATATAGCCGAGCTGGTTGGAGATTGCGTGGGGTACATGATGTTGGAAGCGTCGAAGTTTGGGGTTGTTCGTGATGGAGGCATTCTTCTCATCTTGATAAGTAGCCTCATATAAGTTTAGAATTGAGGGGATGAGGTTGCATGGGCCTCACAAGCTCTTTCCGACGACTCGATTGGGATGTCGGAAAAATGGTCAATCTCATGATTTAAAGTCTTGTTTGCATTGGGACATCGGAAGTTCAGTGCCAAGTCATACGGATCAGATTGCTGTGACACTAGTCTACTTTGGGTTGTCGGAATTTCTGTGCCAAGGGAAGAAGCGCCACGGCTGAGCGATCTATCCTAAGTTGGGACGTCGGAATCCATTTCTCGCTAACCGGTTCGGAGATGGATTGAATCCAGCGAATCACATTGTGACTTCCTTCATCCTCACCGCTGATGAGAAACATGCACAGGCTCATTCAAATGTTGACTGACAACGACACGGAAGGCTACTTAAGCCCACCTCCCTCTCGATCATGGAAACAACTTATGTCTCGGTCAAGAAACTTGTTCCATAATTTCCTCCACTCTAGTTCTCTCAAAGCCTTGCAAGCTGCCCAGCTCTTCAGCCTTGTTGTTCTATTTCCCCTACTATGACTTCATTATATTTTTACCTTGAATCATGATGTCTCACCTCCAGGGCAACGTCGGTCAGACAGAAGAAGTAGACCTTCGCACCGAGAGCGATTCTTTTGAACAATTCATCAATTATAATGGTACGGGCGACCAATTGGAGAGCCCTCCCTTGGCAGATGACCCGACCCATTTCTTATCGGAGACTGCGAGCTCTGTTGATGTTCTCGATCCACCAATTATACAAGTGCTCCAGCCTGGTGAACCCGAGCTTTCACTCCAACGATGCGATGAAGCAAGTGGGGCGAGTTCGACTCTGCCTGCTTCTTATATGCAGATTCACATTGGTACGAAGCAAAGCCAGACACATTCTCTGTATGACGGTGAGGGATCTACCTCATCCTCATATCCCGCAGGGCAGAATTGCTGGCTTGAGGCTTCCCATTCTTCGAAAGCTATGCAAGTAAGTAGATCACTGTTCCAAATTTTGTACGCATCAATCACTTATCATGCTTATCAGGACCAATCTTTGCCGCCACTTGACACCAACTTGAACGTTACTGACTGGAGCCTGATGAATCATCAGACAGTACCATCAGATGTATATGTGATCGATACTCCTGCAAATTCTGACTCGATTTACGGGACACGGGCTGATAGCTTCCGTCATTTCGCCTCGGAAATAGTTTCTCAAACCCTCCCATTCAGCAACATATCAGTAGAAACCACCGATAACAGCATGATGCAATCAAGTCCGCAATTACTCGCACATTATCAAATGCCCGTAACCCAAGAGTATTGCACGAACACCCCATTTCCTCACCCTCTCCAAGCAAGTATGACTCCCGACTTGGTGCATCAATACAATACAGTCAAGCCCTACTCAGCACATTCAATTGTACTTGGTACATCGGAGATTCAACCTCAAGTCCCGCTTTTCAATGCATGCCTCAGTGTTGGATCGCAAGACGAGTTTGGGGATCAGTCTGCATTATCCCATAATCATGCCCAGGGAGAAATATTTCCGCAACAGACTATTCATGCTCAGCAAACGCACAATGTAAATACCGACGTAATTCGAACTCTACCTGTCCGGAATTCAGAGATCCAAAAGGCCGACCCTCCTAGAAAGACTAGACATTCCAAGTCCTACAAACGTATCCAAACTGCACAGATCCAGAAATTTCGTGATCATATGCAAAAGAAGAAGGCTGTTCCATCGACTATGGTTGAAGCCTATGTCCTCGCGAATTGTCAGGCGTCGAACCATGAAATTGTGCGGGACAAAGCCAATATTCGTGCAGTGAAGCAGGTTGGGGGTCCATGCATGCTGTGTATATTCATGAAAAAGAAGGTATGGAATCATTTGCGAGCATTAAATGGGTTGAATATTGATTAGATCCCAGTGTTCCGGCGAACGACCATGCGCTTACTGCAAAGCCTATTGGGGCAAACGTCAAACATCCTCGACCAGCTTTACTTGGACCTGTGATGTGAGATCGAACATCTTCCAACTAGCAAAGAACTACTTTGTGGAATACTTTGGTATGTGTCTACTAGTCATCTGAACAATATCTGTACTGACTACTATATACAGACCATTTTTATGGCGAGTGTCCATTCCGTAGCCAGCCGTCAAAACCTCGAGAGTCCGATGTTTATTGGGCTATCGCTGGGCCTGAATCTGGTAGGAGGTTGATTGAAGACACTTCCCTTCAGCAGCTTTTGAACATCCTAGAGCCTCATAAGCGATTCCGACACTTTACGATCTCAAATCCTTATCCCCTAGCAGATCGTATGTTTAGCTATGGATATGCTTTGTCCAGGCAGTGGCTAGGTCTGTCATATCTCGATCACGATACCTCGAACCTCTTGCTTAAAGGTGTTGAGAAAGTTTACGTTTTGTCATGCTTATTGCTTTTTGGTCGAATTGAGGATAAACTATCCAAGCGCACAGGAGTAGATGAGCTCCTATTGGCAGTAAACTTCTTACAAGAACTTGCTGACATGCTAGTGGGTCAACCCCCACGAATTACTTTTAAGAACCAGTTGCATACTCATCTTATTTCCGCTTTAACGAGTTTTACTGCGATAATGGCTTCATCCTACATCAATTCGAAGCCGGATGAGTTGGAAGTGCGAGCTTTTTTTAGAGATTTTGCTGTCGCACGGTACGTCCTTCCTTTCAGCTACGAAGGACCAGAAATCTCACCTCTCACGCTCTCTCCAATTTCGAAAGAAGAAATCCTGCGGGAGCCCTGCTTACTCCGCTTTCATAAATCTGGCGTTATAGATGACAAAAAAGTACACAGAGAATACTGTTGTTGCAACCTTATGTATAACTCCATTCCAACTGGTCTCTTAGGATATTTCGAATGGAATGAGGACGACTTCGTTCAAATGTTAGGTGATGAGATGAGCGACTCTATCGACCAGGTCAACAGATGCTTGTTTGATGCAATTAAGAAGAAAGATATGAACTCACTCCTCATTTTCCTAAGGGAAGTCATCAAATGGACATTCACGTCATATGTGGATTGCATCCATCAGATGCAATCTGACCCAGATGTGAGATTGAGCGAGGAAGATCTCAAAGCGGAAGTGGACATCGCCTATTGGAAAGGCTTGATATTAACAATTGTTTTGAAGTTAAGCTTCTCTTGCTTCCCGGAATTCTTGTACTTGTGCCATCTCGAATGGAAAGAATCCGGCGCTAGTAGACTAGGCTTAGTCATGCACAGCTGGGCGACGCAGTCGGACCACGAGTTCATCAAATTTTACAAAAAGGGCGTTCGGAATATAGCAAAGGTTCTTCATGAAATTAGGAGAGGGATGGCGCTGGAGGTTAATAGCTCTTCGGACTCAGCGAGTTCTGAGCTGGATGAGGAGATCCCGAGGTCTCTGATGTGAACTTTCCAGGTATGAGAAAGTGGATAAAATTTCTCTTGTATGACAAGATCGATGTAACCACATATCATTCCCATATAGCCTTCAGTTAGATTGAAATGCATACGCGACTACTGTTGTTTGAATATCAAAACCATTCACCAGTTGCGAAGTTTTAGTCGGATTCTCAGCCGAACACCAGTTATATTTTACCAGGCCAGAACCATATGTACTGAGATTCCCGAACAATATATGACAACAATCCAGTCCCATTAGAGCTGAACAACCCCTAAAACCCATTCCCATCCACATGGATCCAGAATCCACAATTTAAAATCCCAACACCACACATCCCCACTAAAATCTCTACCATAATCCCTCAACAACCTACCTTCTAAACCTTCGGCCCCAAATAACAATACTTTTCCCTACAACCCGCACACCCCGCGGGCCTCTTCCCCCCACTCTTCCCCGTAACGGCACACGCCAGACAAAGCGGCCAATCCTTCTCCCCGCCCGCATTCGCAACCGCATTCCCATTCCCCACAATGCCCTGAATCTCGCTCTGCAGAAAGTCAAACTTGACCGTCGAAACTCCGCTATTATACGTGAAATTGTTATTCGGCAGGTAGACAATCGTGGCCGCATTGGGTTCGTCGCAGCCGAAGATAGTGGGCAGG
Organism: Dendryphion nanum; assembly: GCA_020744415.1. NCBI lineage: Eukaryota > Fungi > Ascomycota > Dothideomycetes > Pleosporales > Torulaceae > Dendryphion > Dendryphion nanum. The sequence goes on along the minus strand of JAGMWT010000011.1, from coordinate 1,305,240 downwards.
GCGCTCCGGACGGAAGACGGGATCACAGGCATTTTTGTGAGTGCGGGAGAGACAGAGCGCGCACGTAGATAGGTGTTGTAGATCTGGGAGCCATTGGGATAGCCGCCTTTGAACATGCCGCCTGTGTCGGCGGAGTTGTCGTTGACGATGATGACGTCTATTTTGCGTGCTGGTTGGATCAGGGGCCAGATTGGGTTGTTTTGGTTTGATTCGCCGCCGTCAACAAGGTTGAGGAGGGGGTTTTTGTTTACCAGGGGAGAGTTCTTGTAGGCGAGGAACGGGTTTTGGTAGTTGGCGTAAAGGGAGGAACCGCCGGCTTCGCCGAGGAGGGTTTGTAGTTCTTTGAAAATTTTGCAGACGAGTTCATCGGTGCCGGGGGGGCAGAGGTTGAAGGTTATTATGGCGTTGAAGAGGGAGGAGGAGGTTCCTAGGATGTGGCCGAGGTTGTCGGCGGCGGTTACGCACGATTTGATGTTTCTGGGGGTACCGGAGGAGAAGAGGGTGCCTAGGTATTGGGTCGGGGCGAAGGCGGAAATGCCGGTGTCCCAGGATCCAAATTCGTGGGGGGTGAATTCGTATTGGGTTCCTGTGGTGCCGGGCATAGTTTGGTTGTCGTAGGTATCAACTCCTAGTGCGGTAATGATGGGGTATGGGATAGCGAAGTTCTTGAAGCTGGCGAAGTTTGTGACAGAGGAGAAGTTAAGACTTTGGCCTGGTACGCCCGATAATGAGTTAGGAAGCAGAGCCCAGGACAAGAAACGACCCCATGGATCAGTCAAGGTAGGGTCGAGGCCAGTAAGTTCCTTGTTCTTATCGTAGACGGCATATTTGGTCAAGATGTCTTCTGCAACTTGGAAAGCGATTTCCAACCATTTAGCACTATCGAAGTCAGGAACGAGCGGGTTCTTAAAGTTGACGCTTTGTTAGTTCAATTTCGATTCCTTGATATATGGTATCACTTACATCAGGGAGAAGTGGATTCCAATAACGCTGAATCAATGAGCTAATGGTCGGATTGTCATTTCCTGCAAGCGCAGACAACAACCACGATCCACCCGAAAGTCCCGTGTGATATGTGAGTGCTTGATACAACCCACTGATTGGTGTTTTACTATCTCTTGCATCGAGTGCTTGAACGACTCCCGCTCCGCTGAGCATGGAACGATACCCACCACCGGATGTAACGAGACCAATAACTGGTGAAGTTGGCACGTCAAACTCACTACTGATTGCTTTCAGCCATTTCTGGAATGCTTGGGAAGCGGGGACTTGGCGTTTAGAGATGTATGCAGATTCTTGGGGGGAAGTGCTGGAGCCAGGACGGATTGTAGGAAGTGTCGCTGGGCATGACGCAACGGTTGGCGCGTAACCTGCGGCTGATGTGGGTATGATGAGAGAAAATAGGATGGTCGAAAGGGCCGCGATGCAGCTGATGGATAGCATGTTGGAGTCCGTGAGGGGGAGTGATGGAGATCCCGGTCTGGTGTTTGTATGGCGGAAATGCAGAGTATTGAGGACCTATTTATCTTTTCGTGAATACGGGAAGTGGCCCGACACACTTGAGCGAAGAGCAGTCGAGATACGCTCCGCATGCTGTATGGTATGCAGGAATCCCGTTGTGGAAAGCTGAATCCATCATGTTGGGCTGCGTGTGGTTGTCAATGTTTAAAATGTGGGTTCTGTTCCATAGTTCTTCCTGTAGACACCCACCAAAGCCATTTCGCCAGCCCCAGACCGCTCGTCTTCTATGGCAAGGCAGCCAGTTTCCGATGCGAATATGGTTTGCTTTGTATTCCAAGTTTGATGGCGTGGCTGGAAATATGGTGTTCATCCCTGTGCTGTAGCTGAATAGACAGAAAAGTATCCCGAATACGGATAAAACTGGCTCACCTGACTGTAGAAAGCGACCGGAAGAAGATACTTCGCCAGACACGACATGTCCGGACTCGTTGCATAGATTCAGGCCTCTTGTATATAGTATTGAACGGAATAGAAAATAGCCTTATAGTATATACGGACGCAAGCCACAACGTTGCGCTGACGCCGCTCGCTGAGACAAGGACTAGGGTCGTTCGTGCAATGTGCCGACTCGTCGCCAATAGTAAGAGAGGGCAAGCTGAGTGTGTAACTGGATGGGCTCACGGACCAGTTGAAATGAAACTGACAGTCTAGATTTGGCGATGCATATGTAAATGAGGTTGCAGACACGAGGCAATGCTCTGCAGGCCCCTTACACCGTATCCTGCTTAGGTGCGACTTGCGTTGAACAACTCATTCCCACAGCAATGTCTTGGCGAGGCGAGTGTAACACGAAGGCTCTGGGTTGAAGATTGTCACTCTTTTGGTAGCCAAATGTGAGATCTCAAAATAAATTTGGAGGTTTCTTCGCCGTAGTTTGCTAAGATTTAGTTGTGAACGAATTGATAACGCAGCATTGGGCCTTCCGATATCGCGCGTCTTTTGTCAGTGAAAGTGGCCTGCAAGATGTTGTTTAGTACCATACATTGGACGAAGAATGAACTGCTGTACGGGCAGGACATCAACAACTTGAACCCTGATACAAATGAGAGGATAGAACTCTTTCGTTGATACTGTACACTGTGATGATACTGGGGCGATGTTCCCATTCAATAACAACTCACTACATCTTTCCGCCTGTGAGCTCCTCGGCCACTCTCCGAACCCTCTCCTTCGCCAGACCTACACCAGCACCGCCCTTCAGCTGTTGAAGTTTCTCCTGGACACCCTCCTGTATAGGTCCAGACCAAACACTCTGGCCTACCTCGCCTGGCACCTTGTTGCCCTTCTGGTCCCAGCCGATTGGCTCATCTTCAGTGCCAAATTCCTTCTCAATTGCCTCATCCAACTGCTCTTCATTCACAATGAACTCTCGCGCATTGATGTATAGATCGTGTAAATGGGTGCGTCGTGCAGCGTCGTGCTTCGCCATTTTCCGGTGGTACAATACTCGACGTGCTTGTGAGATATTGCTGCGAGAGGTGGACGGCAGTGCATCTGCGAGGAAGTCGCGAACGCCCTTGGATATAGTCGTTTGGGTGAGGACATCGACCTCCCGTGGTGGTGCCATTATTCTCGTCTGTTTGTCTGCCGTGAATTCCTGAATAGATGCAAGTGATGCATCTTCAGTGGTAGTCTTTCGCTGATGTAGCTCTTTGATACCACTTCGTAGAGCTTGTCTTCGCGACTCGGCAAGTCGCTGTTTGTAGAGGCGATATTCTGCATCTTTACTGTACGCGCCAGGGATTTTTTCTTTTTTTGGTTCCCGGGTTGTTGCCTTCAGAAACTCCGCAGATTCTTTGGGAGATGGGTTCCTGGTTTTGAACACATTGCGAGGCGTCGGGAGTACACCCTTTACCCACGGCTTCTTTACCAAAGTCGGCTGGACGGGCTGGGGGACTTCTATGTAGTTGGGAGACTCAGGACCGAGGGCGAAGGCAGGTGTAGTGGAAGTAAATGACCGGACGCACAGCGAGGTATTGAATGTGGTAAGGGATTGGCTCGGTCGCCTCGGCAGGCTAGAGGGTAATCTTGGAGGCATCGTGACGGTAGCGACAGCATACAGCTAGTTCGAGAGCGGTGCTGTTGGTGGTGTTGTCTTCGCCTGTCGATTCAGTCTTCCGCCATGCTACGCGGAGGTCGGAGGAAAAGTGCAACATGCCAAGAGTTCGAGTGCGCACGGTCCCCGACCTAAGAAAAAATATCTAGACTTCGACCCGCCTTCCTACATTCTACGTCCTACAACCTTTTCACGCCCCTTCACGGCGCTTACCAAAGTGATCCTATTCTTTTCTCCTTACTCTCTCGATTCTTTTGCAATTATTTCGTGGACATTGGTTGCTGTTGCGACACCACTAGAACCCGCCACACTACCCTACTTTCACATCCCAATCTCATCATGGGTACCCACAAGAAGGAGAAGAACAGGAAGGAACGCGAGGGCAAGACCGGCGATGGAATGGCCAATGTCCGCGTCAAGGGAGAAAACTTCTATCGGTCGGCCAAGAAGGTCAAAGTTTTGAAGCGCCTGACCGATGGTAAAGCCCAGCGCAACGCTGCTGGAGACATTACCAAGGCCGCCAGCTATCAAAGCAGAGATCGTCCTACCGCGCGCGTCGAGCCGAACCGAAAGTGGTTCAATGCTACTCGTGTCATTTCACAAGATGCTCTCGAGTCGTTTCGAAGTGCTGTTCAGGCTCAGCAATCAAACCCAACCACATACCTCATGAAGCAAAACAAATTGCCCATGAGTTTGATTGAGGAGAACAAGAACGTCAACGGATTGAAGGAGCACGCGGCCAAGATTGCCGTCGAGTCGCAACCATTTGGAGAGACATTTGGGCCCAAGGCTCAGCGCAAACGCGTGAAACTTGGGTTTAGTTCTGTTGAGGACCTTGCCGGCCGTACGGGAACCATGCATGACGATTACCTCGATCGCCTCGATCAGGCGAGGCTCCTGTCCGGCAAGTCCGGGGAGGAGGAAGATGACGAAGAAGACGGCACACTTACAATTGCACGCGAAAGTATCTTCACCAAGGGTCAGTCGAAGAGGATATGGAACGAACTATACAAGGTTATCGACTCATCAGATGTTATCCTACACGTCCTAGATGCCCGAGATCCCCTCGGTACTCGGTGTCATTCTGTCGAGAAATACATTAAGACAGAAGCGCCGCACAAACACCTGGTTTTTGTTCTGAACAAGGTCGATTTGATCCCTTCAAAAGTTGCGGTATGTACATTGCATTTTTTTCCCATCCTCTCCACCCACCCCACATCTATGTCAAGGATCGATTCTCTACCCATAGAACGATTCTGTTACAGAAGTGGGAGATTAATGACGTCTCGCCCCGTCTGTGATCGTTTTGATTTCCAGGCCGACTGGCTCCGTTTTGGATGCTGGTCATAGAGTCCGCGTGTGCCATTTGAGTTGAGGTTTAGCCTGCATTGCAGCATTGATGCTAGTCCTCTTAGTTTTGGTGCACACATTCTTTCCAGTTTCTTTCCAGATTCTTTTGAATATTGTTTTCAACAGCAGCATCATACTGACTGAAGTTGGATAGGCCCAATGGATACGACACCTCTCGAAGGAGTACCCTTGTCTCGCCTTCCACGCATCGATCAATAATTCTTTCGGCAAAGGAAGTCTGATTGCGCTACTTCGACAGTTCTCAAGCCTACACAGTAAGTTTCTAGCTTGTCGCTACGATCACTATCTTTCAAATGCTGACCCACATTCTAGGCGATCGCAAACAAATATCTGTCGGTCTTGTTGGATATCCGAACGTTGGCAAGGTTTGTTTACTCATTCTCTATCAAGGACCTCACTAATCATTTTCCCAGTCATCTGTCATCAACACATTGAGAAACAAGCCTGTCTGTAAAGTCGCGCCCATCGCTGGAGAAACCAAGTGAGTGATAATGCAAAGGCTCGACGATCTGTAGTAACTAACATATGTAGGGTTTGGCAATACATCACACTCATGAGGAGAATATACATGATCGACTGTCCGGGTGTATGCCCCCCCACACCCAACGACACTGATGATGTTCTTCTTCTCAAGGGATCGATACGTGTCGAAAACGTCGAGTATCCCGCGCAATATGTAGAGGCTGTCTTGAAACGAGTGCAACGGCGGCACATCGACAGGACATATGAGACCAAAGATTGGACAGATGCGACTAGTTTCCTCGAGCTGATCGCTCGAAAGAACGGCCGGTTGTTGAAGGGAGGTGAACCTGATCTCGATGGGTGCGCCAAAATCATCCTGAACGACTATGTTCGTGGCAAGATCCCTTGGTTCACAGCTCCTCCTGCTAGAGAGGGCGATGATGCTGTGGCGCCCAGTGGCGTTGATGGTCGGGAAGGTCGATTAGGTGAAATGAGCCGAAAGAGGAAACGCGATGGCGAGACGGATGCGACTGAGAGCGTGGCAGCCACTGCCGATACCAGTGCTATCGACGCTTCTGAAGTTGCGGAGGACGAGGACGATGACGGCGAGTTCTCCGGGTTCAGCGACGACGATGGCGGGCTTGAGCTAGATGTCGATGTTGAAGAAAACGACGATATGGATGCTAGCAACAACAGCGAGAGCGATGATGAGGCGGTCGAGGAGGAAGTTCTTGCAATTTCGGAAGCCCTAGCAACGGCCAAGAAGGCCAGCAAGGGGAAGAAGTAACGACGCACAAGATACCCATGAATCTATGAATGCAATATGCCATACGGTTTACTCCTGAATCATTGTTCTTTTCAAGTTTTTGTTGTGCCACACGGATCCGACGATAGATACAAATTAGAAATTTGTAGTGAGGAGTGCTGGTGGGGGAATTGAAAATGGAACTGCAGCCTGGAAGAAGTCACAAAATGCCGCTATGGACCGGAGAATGTACACGGCAAAGAAGTTCGTACAATAAACTTGGCACCATTGTAAGTATCCTGTCAACAAAAGCTCCGAAGTCATCGGCATGAAGTCGCGGTGGAAGAGGTCAGCCAATAGGAAGTAACCATCGGAACTAGATGAACCTCCGGGAGAATCCCCATCTTCCCCCACCAAGGGTCCATGTTTCCCTCCATTGACTACCGACATCGTCTGTTGTGCAATTGCCATCATCGACAGTACAAGCCCCGCACATTTAAGAAGCATCGCGCCGCATTGAATTGAAAATCGAAAAGAACCATCCGCCAACCCATCATGCCTTCCTGGAAACGCCTCATTCGCTTCGAAGCCACCGACGGCCGCATACTGCGGGGTGAACCAATCCTGCCGAGCCCCGATTTTGACGTCGGAACCACGACGGAACAAACAGGCCTCAGAGCAAAGGTCATCGATGTCGCAAATGCTGACATTTTTGATGCTGCAACCAAGGTGACGGATGAGGAGGCCACTGTGAAGAAACTGTTAGGACCGGTGACGACAGACGAAGTGCCGATTATACGCTGCATCGGCCTGAACTTTATCAAGCATAGTGCGTACCACCATAATCCATGAAGGGAAAGAAGCAATATGAGGGCCAATTCTTACAGCCATTTGCAGTTAAAGAAGGTGGCCGCACCCTCCCACCATATCCCTCGACTTTTATCAAGGCCAACACCTGTCTCAATGACCACGGTGCAGATATAGTCATTCCCAAGCTGGCGCAAGACGAACAGGCCGACTACGAAGGGGAGCTTGTAAGCAAATAGAGACTTCTCTACCAAATGGAAGTTCACTTAATTGACCCCTCTGCAGTGCTTTATCATCTCCAAGGATGCCAAAAACGTGCGCGAGGAAGACGCCTACGAGTATATCGGCGGCTACCTCTCTGGCAACGACGTTTCCTCTCGGAAGCTCCAACGCAAGCCCGAACTCGCCGGTACGGTGCCTCAATGGAACTTCTCTAAAGGCTTCGACACTTTTGCACCTCTTGGCCCTCAAATTGTATCGACCTCTGTGATCCCCGATCCATCAATTCTCCATCTCACCACCACAGTGAATGGTGAAGTCAGACAGAGCGAGACAATTGATGATCTATGCTTCCGAGTACCGTATCTCGTGAGTTATGTCTCGCAGGGCACGACGTTGAAGAAGGGAACGGTCGTGATGACGGGAACGCCGAGCGGAGTCGGGTATGCGATGAAGAACCCCCAATTCTTGAAGCCCGGAGACACGGTCGAAGTCAAACTTTGGCCAGAGATTGGCACAGTGAGGAGCGGGGTTACGTACGCTGAAGAAGGTTTCGTGGTGCCACCTCAGGAGAAAAAGTAAGCATGACTCTTGAAGGTGTGAAAAAAGGGATGGGTATACTTTGAAGCACTTTCTTTCCCCCACAACTCCGTACAGTAATAGAACAGCTAAATACTGATTCAGTTTTCTAAGATCCGGTGTTTGACCATTGAACTTGAAAGAGAACAGTTCGGAGCTAAGTCGTCGCTCCTTCCCTCCGAGCTTCAGCTGTCCATCGTCGAATTCCGCCACTGATGGCCATCGTCACCTTATCCTCACGTCTCTTCCCTCATATGTCAACCTCAATAATCAACCTTGTCTTCTAAATTGCCCCCATTTATCTTTAGAGCACAAAAGGCAAGCACAGCAGTCCCTTTGGGCTTAACCACACGATAGGGGCATGCAGTTCACGCATTTCTCAAGTTTCATCCTACGCCATTAGAACTTAGGAAAATCTCTGCAGCGAACGTCACTCCTCATCACCACTATGAAACGCATCCCAAGCAGTTTTGCTCCGCTTTCTCTGTGCTTATTCAGTTACCAATGGGACTGTTGTAGACGAGCCCACATCTCGGGCTGGTAACAGTGACACTGCATCTTTCTGCAAGCTGATGCTGCTGTATCTCGCCCACATTCTCAGGCGGGGATATATTAAGCGTCTGGAACAGCGGGATGTTGATCTGTATTGACCAGAACATCCTAAATACCTGTCTCAATGCTCATCAATACCCCTTCTATCTTGCATACGACCATAAACACCGGATCAACGCCGATATTCAAGCGGTAAGTAATAATTGTGCATGAAAAGTAGGCAGAGACTTGCAAAGTAGGAGAGCTGGGTATTCTTCCAATTGGATACCGATTGACACAGTAGCAACGTCTGGCACAATACTGTGTCGTCAGAATGTCTCAGGTTGGATCTCGGTGATCCATTCCGTGGTCGTCGAACCCTCAACATAATCAAGCGGAGCTGATTCCGGAAAAAATAGACTGATTGCAATTTGCTGGTTCTGGTATGTTGAGTGAGATTGCTGTGCTTCCTTACATCAAGCTGACATGTTCACTTCTAGATGCTGGGATTTTGCATGACGACTTCAGAGACCTCAAAATTATCTGCCACACCAAACCAGCACCATGAGTCTCGCAATAGGATTTGTGTTGGATCTCGAGATTGAAGGATGCGCCTCAAGGTTGTTGATGGATGGAACTGAGGGCAAGGAGCTTGATTGGGAACCAAGTTTCGCAACCTACAGGAAATTCCCTGTTTCTCCAAAGATTAACGCAACCACTTCATCCTCCAGATGATTACAGACACAACACCATTGCCCATAAGAAATCAGAGGCGGATATCGGATGATATCAAACCCGTATCCATACTCTTTGAGACCTTTGGGACAATGAGGCTTTGAATATAATATCCCCCGGCTATTATCTAATGGGAGACTTCAGAACCAACTAAAGTTGTATATCACATATGGCTTCACTTCGCATTTCTCCAAGACGGATAATCTACCAGTTCTCGACAAAGAAGTTCTCCTCATTTTGGATTTCGACACTAGTTCATTATCCGTAAGCCTAGGAAGCAATTGCTCCTTCACTGGCGTAGCGATGATCATGGCTTACAAGCGGAGCACGAAGCACCGCCCCCCTTTCAACATCCTGAATGCATGCTGCAGCGATATAGGTCCAATCATTGCACCTGAAGCTGAAGAATCTGGATGACTGTGCCAGGCTTTCGTATGTTCCTCAATATTGCAAAGTCCGGAAAGGGGTGGGGAAGAATGGAAACACCACTCCCATTACAACGTGCTGTGAATGCGCCTACAACCGGAAGGAACCATGTCAAAAGAGACGATACTGTTGCTACAAACGTTTCATTAGACGCAGATACAGTATGCAAGAACAATATCAGTTCGATCTGCTGCGCCTTGGACATAGTACACATGATCTCGAAGGACGAAACGCGTCACTCGCGTAGGTGATGCTTCTTCGCTATCACTATTAGCCACGCAATCTCGATTCTTTGCTCTATCATGATGCAAATGCAGCAAAGTGGCTCAGTACTATCAGAAAGCACATTGACAGTGTCTTTCTATACCTTGGCTGCGGGAGCATCTCCATCTGGGGAACTTCGGACTTCAGCAGTCAGCAGTCAGCAGTCAATTCTAGATTTGTTCAACAACAACCAGCTGATCCGCGCGCCTACCATGAAGTAGATACATGTGTAACAACAACACATGCTGTCGATACGCATCTAAAGTGTGTTATCATGCGGTTGTGCTGCGGTCAACCGAAGCGCTGGACCAGTGAGAATCCTGTGATTGGGGATTAGCGGGCACTGTGGGCCGTTGAAGTAAATCGTCGAGATTGGTACCTCCTGCTTTGTAGTCACGCGCGACTATGTTGGCATACTTGATACCATCCAACTTTTGTGGAAGCAAGGAAAGAATTCGGTTTCCCCAATGACTGCGCAGAGAACAGGAATGGACTTGTAGCCGGCCTTCAGTTCGACCACACAAACACATGCTTCCGACATCCTCGCCGCATCATTGCCTGCATTGCATCTATTGCAGCCGCTCCCACGACTGCATACATTTCCCCGCATGGCGAGATCCGATTACGACGTACGTAGGGCTGTCACATCTGCGCTGCGCCCGTCACCCGTGACCTGGTCCCCCCTCCATGAATCTATCCAGGCTACACAGAAAGGATCAAGAGTAATGAAGCTTTCGACTGTGCCGCTCGAACGCATGAGATGACGGATTCTGCCTCAGATTCAGCATTCCCAGTGTCTTACACATCTCGAAGTCCAGATCTATGTTTGCTCTCCCAAGGCCCCACATACTGCGACGAGTGAAAATGTGGGGAAACAGTAGATCAACTATCCACATCCGTCGGGCTCACAGCGGGTTCGCCGTCAAATAAAAAAGACGATGATATCAGATAGAATAATTTTGCAGGTTCTATTTTGAGCCCCATATTTTGATGAACAGGCTAATTCAGGAAGCCGTCGAAGATGATGTCCAGGCATGGCCATACCGTCGCAACATTCACGATGCATGGCAGCACGCGCACCCAACGACACGGGACGCTAAAGGTCGCTTGTTCCGAGTCAATTTGCACCTCACCTCTTAGTCGCCTCGTCGGATTAGAGCGTGCCGGGATGCCTACAATGAAAGATTTGCTTTTCTTTGCAAAGCCAGGCATGTGGCTACGCGCCGGCTATATTTTACCACCACCAATAATTGCCCCATCAATGCTATACGCCAGTCACTATACGGATAAATGGCCTACCCATTCACAGCACACCAGTTCAGTATTACTCTCCCGGCCCTGTGCTTCCAGAAACGGTCATTGCACTGCGGCACCTTGTCCGAATCTTGTCCTGCTAGCCACAACCTCGATGGTAAACCGCATCGTAAGCAATCAATCCATTCACAATGAACGAAGACTTCGGGCTTGTTGACTATCTTCGCCTCAGAGCTACAGGCGTGGGTAGTCTCCTTCCAACCCGGGCGGGATTGGACCTAGTCACGCGAGGGCGGCGACCACGACCTGGATTTCTATTGTAGTATATCGTGCACATGGCCTTGTATATCGCAGCATCACTCTCCCCAGGCGACCCGGAAAGGAAGGGATCATGACAGATTGCTCCTTGGCAAATCCACTGGCTTTTTCTAATAAGTTCATCTTGCCTGGCCGCCCCAGAAACGAAACAGTAACGCGATTGCTCCTCTACAACTCCCAAGCCATCTGGATATAACAGGCATCCGCTTTCTACTATCGTTGTGTCGCCGATTGATTGACTGATCGCCTCTTCTTCTCACGGCTCAGCTTTGTCTAGCTCACAAGGGGTAATCCATTCTCCAAGATGCATTTCACCTCCAGCCTTTTGTGGGCAGCGGCAATTGTCGGATCTGGTACGCACTCTGCAAGCCCATACCCCCACAAGAAAAAGCTTCAGTCCTAACACTCAATCTGCAGTCCTTGGCAAGCCCGTTGCCGAGAAGCGTGACACCGTTGCCATTGTCGACAACGAGACGGGCTTCACCTTCTCTGAATACAAGGTCGCCTACTCGTTGACTGGAAATGTCATCTTCCGTGTCGCTGTCTCTGCCGATGCTGTTCAAGGTCAACCCTTCGACATTGTGCTTCAGATCATCTCCCCCACCTCTGGTGGATGGGCTGCTGTCGCTTGGGGCGGCACTATGTCCAAGAATCCCTTGACTGTGGGCTGGGCTAACGGAAACACACCTGTTGTTTCTTCGCGCTGGGCTCCGTAAGTACAATATCTTCTGCCCTACATTCCAAGCCTTTTTCATGCATTCATCAAGATGATTACTTCGAAATTCCTTCTACTATCCTTCTAGAACACTGTCATCTACTCACTACCCCCTGCCAATCTCCACACTAATCCACCTTTTTATAGTGGCCGAGCCCTCCCAGGTGCGTACACCGGCGCCACCTACACCAAGCTGAGCAAAGGCAATAAAGTCAACGGCACACACTGGACTTTGACCGTGAAGTGCACTGGATGCTCCAACTGGGATAGCTCCCGCCTGAACCCCAGGGGCACCAACCGTCTGGCTCTCGGCTACTCCAACACCAAACCCGCGAACCCATCAAGCAACTCCAGCTCCTTCTCTATCCACGACGTGCACCCGTACTGGTCGCAAGACTTCAACGCCGGTGCTAACCCTAACTGGAGTCAACTTTTGGCAGCAAATGGTGTTTCGTAGAGGAATTGCGAGATTGGATAAAAGGCTGGTGCGAGAGAGAAACAGAGGCGATGATGAGAGAGATATGGTTGTGTGGAGTTGGAAAGATGGGATTTAGGGTTCTGTCGATATTGTACTTTCGTTTCTCCTATGCATAAATGATGAACAAGCATGCTATTCACTATAAATGTTGTTTCCTGGTGAAGTTGTAAAAGCGATGATAAATGCTTGTGTAATGATCCAACAATCCCTAATCCGACAGGAACCTACAGGAAAATAGAGAGGTTCTGCCAGTGTCTGAGAAGAACACGATATGAATCACTCAGTCTGAAAAGGTATACGGCGCAATGCGCGGGTTCGAGCATGTTGAAGTCAAAGATGAAGCAGGGATAGGTGGTTGGGTCGGTGTCGAAGGAAATGATCGTGAGGGGATTTCTGCCTGAAAGTGTTTTCATTTTCAGAGAAGAGTAAGTACTTTAATTGTTGCCAAGCAAAGACAGGTATTCCACCGACGCAAGCTCTCTCAAAAGAAGAAAAAAGGGTTGTTTTGGCATAGATCTTTTGCACCGTTCCTACTCTCAGTCTCCTCAGATATAGAAATCGTGAATCGTGAACACGAAAAAATGAGATGATTTCTTGTCTAACGCAAACGGAGTAAGACAATATTGAGATGTGGTGGACGATGCGATATTCGCCACTTTACGCAGTTTCTGTTTTTGGGTTTTCGGTATCCGAGATAGGGAATCGGGAGCTGGGGAGGGTACGATTTGGGAGTAGATGGTGACTGTTTGGGTTGGATGGGGTCTTGGGTTCGGTCTTGGGTAAGGGTCTTGGATGGGAGGGCTAAGGAATTAGATGAGAGGAGGGAGGAGAAAGTGCAGGGGCTGAAAATTGAGAGCGGTCAGGGAGAAGAGGGTGGAAATGGAGAAGGGCAGGACGGGCTTGGTAGGGATGCAGATTGTATGGATTTCGGAGCCGCTTGGAATTGAGCAACGAGGACAATGTGCGCAATCCTTGAAATCAAGATAAGTGGAAAAGGCCTAAATGTCGGCTTACAGTGCTCATGTGACTAGAGGTTTTGGAGGAGCTTTATGGTGGATCGGATGTAGTGGATATAGATGTGGTGGACGAGTAGGTATTTCTGGATATCGTGATGGTGAGGAGAATAGGTGTCTGAGTGGGTTAGTGACTGGATGGGGAAATCACGTGGTGAAAGTTGAATTGTCATCCGCTCGAATCTCTCAATCTCTATCGTGAGCCTTTGAATCACCAAATACTAGAGAGTGCATCTCATCATATCATCAACCAATACAGCACAGTAGAGCACAGTCCAGGGCAGCAGAACACAGCAGAACACAACAAAGATCAGGGTCTCAAAAATATACATATACTATTCATAAAAATGCAAAACTTTCATCTTTCCATCCTCCTGATCTCCAGCGAGCGATAAGGCGTACTAAACGAGAAAATTGCGCACAGCTCGTAGATCAATCAAACCAATCTAATCACCCACTAAGATCACTCGCTCCCGCACCCACTATGCAAACCAAAGTAAGTGAAAAGCCAGAGTCAGTCAAAAACAACTCTCTATGCCTTGATTAACTTGTCGCCAACCGGCATCTCCTTGAGCCCTGTTTACATCATCAGTACATATCCTCAAAATTCTACAATCATCAATCTGGAGGAAGCAACTTACAGCCGTTAACATCCTCAACAGCCTGTTGCGGCTTCTTGCAAGCATTGTATGTAGCGGGTTGTTGCTTCGTCAGACCAGCCTTGGCGCAGTCGCGGTCGAGATCGCACTTGTTGTCCATGGCCTTCTGGAGCGAATCTCCCTCCCAGCCGAAGACGTAGTCGCCGTGGGCGGCGGGGCCACTGTCATTAACTCATCAGTGTCCATTCACAACCACATCCACTCCCACCAAGATAGATGGCCGAGGAAGGGGAGTAAGAAGAAGGAGGACTTACCCAAGGTTCATGGAGTACACAAACGGCTTGGATCCATCGGCGGGCCAGTCGTTGCGGTTCGAGAAGTTGGTGATGTTCCACATAAGCTCGTACATAACCTGCGGCAGCTTAACGGGGTGTGTGGACGGGCATGCGCCACCGCCGTTAGTTCCCTGTCCTTGACCGTAGGAAACGTGAGAAACGTGGTCGGGGGAATCGAGGTTGACGCCGTCCCAGCAGCTGCGAATGTGTTAGTCACGTGAGAGGAAAGGAATAGAAGGGAAAGGGGGCATTTACGTGGGGAAGATGATGGTTTGGCGGATCATCTTGCACTTCGGGTCCGAGGGAATGTCGACTGTGTCAGAGCCGGAGCAGGGGGCGCCGCCGACGAAGGTGGCTTCGTTAGGAGAGGTCCAGCATCTGTGGCAGATATCACCTTTACGGACTTTAGAGGAGTCAGTGTTGGTAGCGGCACCAGCCAACATGCGGAAGCCCTGTTCTTATGTTAGAAATCGCTGTCAAGATGTAAAGATTCTGATGTCGGAGAGTTACTTACCTTCTTGAAGGCAGTGACTTTGCCAGACGATGGCTGCATGTAGTACACATCCAGACCACCATCGTTGATCAATTTACCCTGGGGACCGCCATTTCCGACCTGGGGGACACGAATGTAGCTTCCATTCTTGTGCTTGAAGAACATGACCGCAGTCCAATAGTTAGACTTGTCCTGTGCGAAAGAGCAAGACGTGCACTTGGACAGCTTAGCCGGGTCGTTGACGGCCGGGTCCATGGTGACATTGAAAGCATCACCACCGACAATCTGGTGAAGATGTGGTGTGTACTTCATGCCTGGGTTGACGAGGGGATCGGTACGCTCGACGACGAGCTGCGAGCAGGCGAAGCGCAGCATCTGGGATGCGAGTCCCTGGGCGGCGGCATTCTGCGCGAAGAGCGCGGCGGCAGCGATGTTGGTCCACTGCACCATTTTGGAGGAGAGAGTGAGGTGTTGTGTTTAGATGTTTGTGTTTTCCGGATTCAAAGAGAGAAGAAGCGGAAGTGGAACAGAAAAGAACGGCCTTGAGCACGGCAATGGCAATGAATGGAGACGCAGGACAGAAATTCAAGAAATCAAGCTCTATGTATCGCAGGATCTCCTTATATCAGAACTCCACGGCTGCTCAGGCAGGGAAGTCCAGTGCCAGTGCGCCGCGCTTCCAAGGTTGTTGCTGCGTCGTGGCCCCTCCTTCTCGACCACTCCAGCTCTATCCATGTTCGCCACACATACACTACCTAGACCACTCAACCACCATACACATATTGTCACGGCGGCATAGAGAACTGCCGGCTTGAGTGCATCGTTCGCTTTGATCCGACGCCTTTGCTGTGAAATTACGGTGGGGTTAATCTATTTTAGATGGTGATTGGGCAGAGTCACTTCGTCAGTGCTCGATTGCATATTAATTCGCACGTCCCGATGCGGAAATTCGAAGACCATCTCAATTCGGGTACGATATTTAGTCAGGCGCAGACTTAGAGTGGTCGAATAATCACGGCGAATCGTGACATGCTGAGTCGATGGCGGTTTCCGGTCTCCCGGCTGGAGGTACCTGATATGAGAGATATTGGGTCCCGTGATGGTGACCTTGTGAAAGGGAGAGTTTTCTTCTGGAATTGCTGCCAAGTACCTTGGTATTTGGGGGCAGTGGCGGGTAGCACTACTGGGCGTGTGTTCTGGTGACTTCTGAAGATTTACGGCGCAAAGCCCGGCGCTTAGTGGATGCATTTTTTGGATGTTGTTGGGTACGAGTGCAGGAGTCAGCGTGGGATGATTCTAGAATGGGATTCAGATAGTGAATGTGGAGAGATACGTCACTGAAGTGTTGACGATGAAATCGGTGCCTGATGGGAAATGCAGACTTTTCGCATCATGCTAAAAGATACGATGTACAGGCCCGCTTGATTCCTAGAACGAGTCGTGTCAGTCCAAGGGGTGCAAGCAGAGAGCATCATCTTGCTCACGACTTCCTGTGAGTGAAAGTTTTTGCGCATAGCTTCCAGTGATTGATCGGCTGGATTCGACCATCCGAAAGTCCAACTGTACTCCACGAAAACAAAGCAAAGCCCGACGAGAAGCTTTGCTCGCCGAGACATCAGATTCCAAGACCGATGATAAAGGTCACTTCGGAAGCTCCACCATAGAAGTTGCCAGAAGCCTCATGGAATCCAGACCGCCGGATTCTTCGAGAATCAAAGCATGCCCGAGCGGCTCAAGCGCCTACAGCATGCCAGCGAACTGAGGCTCAAAATCATGCCTGACATGAAGAGGCTCCCAACGTCGCCCGCGGAGGAATGATGCATGGAAGGTGAAAGGGAAGGTGTGGATTCAATGTCCGATCAACTCCGGCATTCGATGCGATGCGATGCGATTCGACTCTCCACGTCCATCTCTTTCCCCAAACATCCCAACAATTTAGAACCCCCATCGTCCTCAATCCTCTCTTCCCCACAACTTCCATCTCACCCCATCCGTCGCACAGACGCTCCTTCACCGCACTGCATCGTATCCTGCACCCCGCGACGCCTCCCCCCATAGTACCAGTCACACATCCTTCCCAGCCCTTCACTGTTCACCTCTCAACCATTCAACGCCCTCTTCCCCAACCATGTCTCCACAATCCTCTTCTTCCAGTCTTTATCCCCCACAAACTTCCCATTTCCCTCCCTCGACGTCACAAAAACCTTTGCATCCAAGCCTTTTCGCCCCGGCACCATATTAAGTATCGGAACCAGCGCGCATGGTACCTAATTTGTATCCCTGTCTCCCCCCCCTTCGTGTTCCGGATCGAGGAAGCTGCCCCACACTCATCCCATATCTCTGCCCTGTTTCGTAAATGTTCAGACGAGAGAATGGGAGAGGATGATTGTGGGTTGTGGAAACGGGTTTAGTGTAGTTTAGTGTAGTGGATTGGTGATGGGATGGGATGGGGTTGGATTAACCGTCGGGAAGGGAACTACAGTAGTCTACGGCGATCGTTATCGGGGACTTTAAAATCCCCCTTGCCTCCAAGTCACACCAAACCTAACCAAACAAGACCAAGTCACTGACTAGCCAGAAACAACGGAAGAGCGAAAGAAAAGAAAAATGTTCTATCCCACATGGTCACCGTACCCCTGTCCTTGACCTCAATCATGCATGCAATTTCTCGACCGGCAGAAGAGGCATTACCCGATTCGACCCCAGACAACCCGAGACGAAACGAAGGAAAATCAACCGACTGCGACCCCATGGGGTCATGCGTGGCACATGCAGCAGTGTCACCGATGATATTTGCCGATGCTTATAACCTTATTGCAATGTTGTTGTGGATTGCCTTGTCTTTTGGCACTTCGCACTCTTGCACACACACACGCATGTCCCAAATTGCCAAAGTGTGCAGCGCTGGGGTGCAGATTTTAGATTGTAGATTGTTGATGAGTTTTGTGGAAGTGGATGTGGGTTGCGGGGCAGAGGAGGGTGATGTTCTTGGGTGACTGCCGGGCTGGGGGCTGATGAGGGAGTGTATGGTTTCGAGAGAGGAATGGGGATTGTGTTTGAAACGAAGCTGAGCTGAGGTAATGTGAGGTGAGGTGAGATGTTTTGCTGGGAGTCGGCAGTTGTGGACGAGTTGGGGATGAGTGTTTGGAACGTAGATAGGTTTGGGGGATAAGTTATGTTGTTTATTTTCGAATGAATGGTTTTTGTCATGGTTTTTTGTTATGTTTTATTGTTCTGTTTCGGTGTTGTGGATCGACGGTTGAGTGTATGGAAACCCTCTCGAGGCCTCATGTACGAGGCGCACGATGCACCAGTCCAACGACACCGTACATACCGCACCTGAACAAGCCCATTCCATGTTCAAACCCGCAATCGCGACCACAACCATGTCACTCTTTGTCCACCTCAGACCAGAACCCAACACTTCCCCCCAGTACTGCAGATCTCCATCCTCTGTACCACATACCCCAACTACCGAATCCCTATCCCATCTCCACCTTCTCCAATCCCTGAGCAAATTCACGATTTCTCAAACAACCATGCAGACGCCTAGACCTGTGCTGCTGAAAAATACTTAGATGTGAGGAGGGAAGTGTCTTGGAGATGAGTGAGGGTTTGGCCGGCCAGTCCTAGCTGGTCGTGGAGGGCTTACGTCAACATCCAGGGACTCAACCAGTTTGGGATAGGTGCGATTACGATTACGAATACGATTTGCCATGAAGGGTCTGGGATGATATTTGCTACGGGCTTTGCTGGGCTTTGGTTTCTTGGGGGGGAAATGCCGAAGGGGAGGTCGACCGCCGAGGATTGTGCCCAGGGAGAGTGAACTATGGACTACCGTCATCGTCGCCCAATGCCAAAGAACAGTGCCCAAAGAGATGATCTCAGGGGGAGCTGAGTCAGATGAGAGTCTCGGCAGTTCACCGTTGCCTGTTCTAGGTACCTCGCCTCTCCCGTTTCATGGCCGTGTCCATCGAGGTTACCTTCGAGCTCAACCGATCAATTGAGTGGAGACCATACTCAATGTTCAGTGCAGGTTTCGACTTGTTGACGGCTCTCACCATGCTATCCGCGCGAAGATACCTTTGGGATATGTCCTGACCATGTATTTCCTGCCTTCATCGAGGATCAACAGACCTAAGCCAAAAGCTGCAGGAAGGAACCAGTATTCGACAGGCACTTGGGTAGTGAGAATTGTGCGTTGAAGGGATGGAATGTAACAGACTGTTATAACGTTAGCCAGCAAGGTTTAAAAGATGGATTTGGATTCATAGGATCTTGTGCTGGGGTAGAGATCGAAGACCTACAGATGAAGACAATAACAATAGCAAAGATCATGGCAGGGAAGAGGAGTAGATTCTGCGTAGCCTTGTTGAAGATCGGAGGTTGTTGGAAGAGACTCAGGCGGCGAGTGCGTGTTGCTAGGAGGTTGAAGAGTTGCCTGTTGGTAAATCGTTAGCCTTGCGTCCTTGAATCCAAGAAAGGAAATCCTTACATCACCACCAACGTCACAAAATAGATACTCGATGCCTCGTTCGTAACCTGTGCGACGTAGTCCTTGTCGTAAATCGGATCCATATCACCAAACTTCAGCCACATCGCCGTGAATGGAATACCCCGACGTTCCATGTACCAGAAAGCCATAGTGAAAGAGAGGAAGCATTCGAGCATGCCAACGAGGAAGTAGGCGTGGAAGATGAGCTTGGTATCGACAAGGCGATCTTTCTTGATATTGCGAGGTGGGCGAAGCATGACGTCGGCTTCCGGTTTCTCGTACGCGAGCGTGATAGCGGCCGCGCAGTCGGTGAAACAACAGATGATGATCATGAGGAATGAGGACAGAATTTGAGGGATACCGAAGGCGACATTGGTGACGACGGGCCAGAGTTCGGAGAAGGAACCGGCGGGCAGGAGATACACGATGGTCTTCTTAAGGTTGTCGTACACGAGTCGGCCATATTGCACCGCCTCAACGATAGCAGCGAAAGAGTCGAGAAGTACCATGTCGGCAGCTTCGATGGCAATATCAGACCCACTACCCATGGCGATACCGATGTCAGCTGCTTTGAGAGATGGGGCATCGTTAACACCATCACCAGTCATACCAACGATGTTATCGCGAGCCTGGAACTCCTTGACAATACGAAGCTTTTGTTCAGGCGTTGTGCGGGCGAAGACAATCTCTTCGTACTCGCATAGCTGATTCCATTGCGATTCGTTCATGGTCATGAGTTCTGGGCCACTAAGGACGATGGCGCGACGAGTGAACCCATGCTTGACTTCTCGAGCGAGAGCAGTAATGTCGTCGACCATGGAGCTATTAGAGATGATTCCGCATTCTTCGGCAATGGCTTGCGCTGTGAGCTTGAAATCGCCTGTGACCATGAAGATACGGATCGAAGCATTGCGGAGGATGCGCACCACTTCCGGAATCTCATCGCGTGGAGGATCGACGATACCAACCATGCCGACAAAAACAAGTCCTTCGCGGGCGGCAACAAGAACCTCCCTCTCTTGATTGTTGGAGGATGGCACCTTGGTCGTCTTCCGTGCCATAAGAATTACACGTTTGCCCTGACGGGACCAGGCATCTTTCGTGGCTTCAATACGACTCACTTGGGCTTCAGTCAAAGAGATAACTTCACCCTTATCCGCAAGAATGTGGCTGCAGCGAGGAAGAATGATATCAGGAGCGCCTTTGATCATAAGTGTGCTGTAGTAGTTAGCAAACGAATTCAGAATTGTAAAAGTAGGTAAAACATCAAACTTACGCAGTACCCGTCAACTCATCTTGCTCCACTGGCGCCATCACCCTCACCATAAACTTATTCTTACTGTTGAATCCAATTTCAAAAACTCTCTTCCACCTCTGTTTCAACTCCGCAATAGACCCAAGACTCTCCGACATTCGTAGAATAGCTTGATCAGTAGCATCGCCATTGATCTTGCGTTCGTGAATGGGCATGTGCATGGTGGACGCGTCGAACTCTCCGGCGTTGCAAAGACCGCCGAGAATGCGCACTTGGTCTATGACATCTTCTCGTCGCTTGCTTAGGGCCGCGATGTTGTTTTCGGAACGCAGGACGGCCATCATGTCGCGGGCCGCTTCGGGGGTGTATTCTTCGCCTGCGGCGTAGATGTCGGTTACGACCATTTTGTTCTGGGAGAAGTTAGATAGAACGAATGCAAAGAATTTACTAAGGCGTACCTTGGTTAGAGTGCCTGTTTTATCAGAACAAATGACGGACACTGAGCCGAGAGTCTCTACAGTCTTCAATGATTTGCACAGAATCTTGTTCTTCCTCATAATATTCGCCACGATTGTGAGACTAGTAGTCAAAGCGACGGGCAATCCTTCGGGAATAAAAGCCACTGCAGCAGATACACAACTGACGATGAGCAACGGAACATTGATCCAGTCGGGGTGGTCTTTTCGTAGCCAAGCAGCCCTGTCAAACACATGTCAACTTAGTCCGTATCTTCGAGACAATGATGACTTACCATAGGACGACAATAAGTACAACAACACATGTAATGAATATAGAAATGATGAGTACAAATCTCAAGATCTCTTTCTGCAATGGTGTCCTTCCAGTCTTGGGCTCGCTTGTGAGTTTCGCAATGCGACCAAATATTGTCTTGTCTCCGATGGCGACACAAACACCGAGACAACTGCCGGAAATGCAATGTGTGCCTTGAAGTCCTATGTTGTGTGTCTCGAGGTAGTTTTCTTCTGTAACATCGACTTCCGCAGGAACAGGTTCGGATTCACCTGGTTCATATAATTAGGGTCAAGGTTGAAAATTGCGTTGTTTGGGCTGTAGGGAAGGGATGAGACTTACCAGTCAAAATAGCCCGATCAAACATAGCATCACTCGAAACTTCCACAAACCGTACATCAGCCGGAAGTTTATTCCCCTGTTTAATAACCACCACATCTCCCGGCACAAGATCCAAAGCCGAAATAGCAACCTGTTGCCCATTACGAACAACAAGGCATTGATCAGGCAACATAGTCCCAATACCTACACATCCAACCGTCAATAAAAAGTCCGAAACCCGTTTCACAGAAAACAAAGGGTTCTAAAAACTTACTCGCCATAACCCGACTAGAGCTCCAATCCTGCCAGGCATTAAAGCCTGCTTGAATAGCAAACACGGCCACCAGCACTGCCGCCAGCGCCAAATTCGCATCCGCCGGCGGATCACCTAGTGGTTTCCACGCAATAAAGACAAGCACACTCGCAACAAGCAAGATTGACCCAAAGCCTCCGAAAAAGTATCCGAACAGACGGCTGAGTAGGTCCGAGGGCGGGGGTGTCATTTTATTGCGTCCATACTCAGCGACGCGGCGCTTGATTTGGTCCTCAGAGAGACCAGCGCGCGTGTCAACTGAGAGGCGGAGGGACAGTTCCGAGGTGGTGATGGTGTGCCATTGGAGATCGGCGAGGTCTACAGCGGCTTTTTGTTTGGCTTTTTTGACGGCTGCCTGGGTTTTGTGAGATTGTTCGTCGACTTCGATGGAACTATGGAAGAAGAATGGGAGAGTGAGCAAGGCTATCATAATATACGTGTATGCATGTTTGCACGAGGTCGAGACCTGCTTACAGTGTGCGATATGTGATTGGGAGCGCAGTTTCCGGTTGGACAGTTCTGTGCACACTACGGATAGATAGACCTGAGGCACTGGAAGCGCGCGAGTGACGTCTTGTGTGGTCGGTGTCACGTTGAGCGTGACGACCTACGCGGACATCTTCCTCATCGCCAAAGCGGACTCGGGGACCTTCTTTGTCCATAAATTGGAACGATTTTGGGTTTCAGGGGGTATGTGTGTGTGCGGCAAAGGGCAGTTTCGGAATAGGGGCACACTGGAGAGGAGAAAAAGACGAGAGGAAGAGAAGAGAGCAAAAAGAGTAGGAATGAGATTTTCAAAGCATAGGGTTGCATGCAGGAATTTATATGTGTGCGACAGAAGAGGGAATGTAAGTTCCCAGTGTCCGCATGGCCAGTCGCGGCGATGCTTTGCCCAGAGCGTGAAAGCAAGTCCAACACTGAGCTCTGAAGGACCGAGCAGGTCCACGTGTTGGTTGTCCCAGCTCAGGAGTTCGTCGACATCACAAAAAGCGAGCGTATGGCGCGAAGGGCGGTGTCAAACCGATCCACCTTTCATGACGGAGACAAAGCCATGGACACTCCAGTTCTCGCCCGCATCCAAAGCTCGCGATAGGATAGAAAATGCCTCAGATAGTCGCATAAGCCACCTCGCAGCGCGTCACTCCCTCGAACAAAGCAGGACATGAACAACGCCTTCATGTGAGATGCAATTTCGGACGCAAAAGGGTGGGATTAGCCATGATGGAAAGACTGGAAGACGAGTTGAGCCATGCTGTTGATGGCTAGCCATGAGGGATATTCAGTGAGGCAGTGCTACGTGGTCCGTGCTGCCGATCAAGCTCATCCAAGCGAGCCACTGACGGCGCGGCATTTCTGACGTCGTGCCTTGCTGGAGCGGCACAGAAGGAGCTGTTTTGAAATAAAGACTCCGTTATCCAGGGACAGGAGACAGTAGAATGGCCTTTGGCAACACCCAAAAACATTCTAGAATACTCGAAAGTTCCAAACATGTTCATCCGTCGCATCTGAATCCGTTGTCAACGTATCTTTAGGAGGGAAACTACAAAGAACCCATCCTCAATAACCGCAAGCATCGCCGTCACATTAAGCTTCCCACACACGGCACAGCCGAACCGCTAAAAGGCTCTACACAACATAACGCAGCCATACAGAGTCCGTACAGCGTCGCTAACCTCACTATCCCGCAGATCGTTAAGCCTGTCAGGGTCTGTTGCACGGCCGTGCACCATGCAAAGCGCGGTTGTGGCCGTCTTTTCGGGATGCTGGATCTGGATAACGGTTCAGGCATCTAGGGCCATGAGGGATGGTTTGGACGAATGAAGAACTCTTGCCGCGGATGTGCCCAGGCGGAATCACATTTCCGACCATTTTGTGATTGTTGATTGCTCGGGGTACCAGGATGGACATCCCACGCGTGGTTGACTAGGCGTTGCATTGCAGCTACTCACCATCCTCCTGGATAATACCCAGTCCGGGTCTTCAGTTCTTGTTTTTTCTTGAGCGATGCTTAGGCGATAATGCTATCTGATCTGGTGAACGATACGATGGCTGTCGTTGAGTGGGGGTCCTCTGTCTGCACATTACGATGTGACTCTGCAGCCCCTGCAGCGCCAACACTCATTAAAAATGGTTGAAAGCTACTCTGGTGTATTTTTTAGCTGGTGTCTATCCCGCATGGGAAAGAGATAGAAAATCACTCATCGACGCTTGGATTGACTGCGGTTTCCTGCGGCAAAGTCTGCATCCCGACTCCACGCCGTCAACGTAATGTATTTCCTCATGGTTTCAATTCTTGAAATCTGTGCCGTAATATCAAGTCAAGCCTGTGAGAGTTGGCGATACCACATGCGGCGTTTTCGTTGTGCTTACATGCATGTCCATGTGGGTTGGGGTGGTCATATCGTGCAGCAACACTTGGCCCCTGCTCGTGTCAGCGTCCTCGGGTATCGAAGCGGGCATTCTTACACCCCCGCTTGCAGAACCCAGGCCATCTATCACCGATACAAAGAAGCCTCGTAGTATTGCAATTTCCAATATTTAAACATTTGTGAATTTATCATAGCTTTACATCGTTGTCAGATAGCCCAACCTGAAAACTATCTGACTGTGCAGACCACGCCCGGTCTGTTCCCGTTCATGAACTCGTACTGTTACGCCGTCGCTAAGTGCTCTAGACTCAACGTTTTTAGACGTCAATGGCATCGACCGTAACGCCCTTGACCCAAGTATACTGAATGACACGAGCGACCTCGAGAGCCGACTCGTGCGAAACCAAAGAACCTACCAAGTACAGAGAGGCATCCAAGCCAGCAGTGACGCCGCCCGTGGTAATGACACGCATACCTCCAAGCGGCATGGATGCACGCCTCGCAATGGATTCGCGGCGGCGAGAGTCACGCCAGGCGTTACTGCCCTTGCGAGCGATCGACTTTCTCCGACCATGCTGGGTATTGGCGCCTTCTGTGGGTTCTTTAGCGCTGCCGTCACGGCCCTTCTTTGTAATGTATGGGTTCTCATCGGGGTTGTCGCCCAAGTCGAAGCGAGCGTTGTTGACCACATAACGCTCCTCCATGACATCGGTACGAACAGACATGTCGCGGGCGGACGCCTCCTGACAGATGGTCTCGAGACGGGCATAGTAATCGGGGTGTGTGGTGGCAGCGAGACCCTCGAGGAGACCTTGCTGGGCGAGGAGGAGAGAGCCGGTATCGATTGTGAGGATGGTACGTTCCTTGGCAGGATTCTTCTCCTGGAGCTCAACGTACTTGGACAGGAGGCTAAGGGGCTCTGTCTTCTTGTCAAGGACTTCGAAGACACCCTCGCCGCCAGGGACGATGAGCACATCAAAATCTTCGAGTTCATCGTTGGCATCATCATAGTCCATGTCGGCCTTGATGGTGAGGCCCTGGACTGAAGTCATGGCAGCAGCAGTGCCCACAAACTGGCATTCGAAGCCCTTGGTGGCTACGAGGTGCTGTCAGTACCAGAAGACACAGCATAATGGGAGATACGAAGTTGATGAGGTAATTGTGGTTTCCATTGCTGAGCAATCACGAACAGTAGAAGAAGCAAACAACTAACCTTTGTCTTTGGGATTATGGAGTGAGCGGTTGAGCACCTCGAGAGGTCCGGCGACATCCAAGGTGTTGTATCCGGGGAAGAGGGTGAAGAGCACCTTGACCACCTCAATGGGGCCATCGGTGTTGTCGGCGATTGCACTCATCGTGACGGAAGTGATTTTAGTAGATGGAATATGGGGAAAGGTGAATGAATCTTGATGGTTATGATGGAATATGAATGGGCTTGGTGTGTAGGTGGGAGAGAGAAGTGAGGGGCTTCGAGAGAGTCGTGTGTGCGAGGGGGAAAAGGTGGTGTGGTGGTCAGACTGGGCGAGGGGGGTTGCAGCTGCCCAGCCAGTCGCGTTTCACAGCTCTTTCCCCAGAATGAGCTTACCCCGCATCGCACGGGCCACCTCACCACCATCACGAGAGCTCATGTGGAGCCAATGACATAATGGCGCCGCCCTAGTGCGGAATCGGCGGACCCTGGATCAGGGGCAGAGGCAACACACCCGAAGAGCAGAAGAGGATTGATGTTAATGAGAAGATGGTGCTGCACTCTTGAAGAGCTGCGATGGTCAAACGAAGACATCGATAAAATAGGTATGCGTTGATCTGAAAGTAAGCGTCCGTCTTGCGATTGTTGTTCACTTACGTATTCCCTACTCCGACGATAATCTCTCTTGCTTTCTAGACGATGAAGTGGTCTCGCAGGCTGGGTTTTGAGATTCGCTGATAGCAACAGAATCACTCGGCAAAAGAGCTATTTTTACCATGTCAATAATGAGGGATGTTGGAGTTGATCGGATAGCTAAATCAAGATGTCGGAGCTGATAAAATGACAGGTCGCAGGACAGATTTCGCAATCTGTGAATCTGGATGGCGAACTTAACGCTAGCACATTCTCGGCGTAGCATCCAGTCTTCGGAGTTCGGCCTCTCGCCCTCCGAATTTGCCATCCCTCATTCACCTCGATTACCAAGACAACTACTGTCATGACCCTTAACATTTCTTCACTTTCATAATGTCCTCTTCTTGATCCGAACATTATCTCCTGCCCCCTCCCGCAGCGGTATCTGTCCTACAAAATTAGCCTCTTTGATTATTTGTCTTCATTTTTGTCCATTTTCGCTGCTGCTGCCTTTTAAATCCAAGTTTAGATTCATCAATCCGTCTTTGATATTGTCCTATCATTGTCGTGATTTCACGTCTTTGGAAGCTTCCCACCTGTGCGCCTAGCCCTCCTGGGCCCACGTGTCTAAGGTGCCACTGAGGCTGCAAGTCGCCATTCCACGTGCTAATTGTGGCTCAGTGCGCGGGTTTGAGGCAGTTTTAGCACCTTGTTGGCTCTGTCGTCACCGACGCGACTACCAATTCCGGAAGTCCAGAGTGTTGCAATTGTCATCAAAGATGAGGGGCAGCGCGGGGCTCACACGCTTTTTCTTCTCTCTTTCAACGCTCCTCCATTTCTCATTCACCACCGCATCCGAAGAAGCCCAACAGCCATTCCAATTCGGCGAAATGTCTGCCCCATCGTATACCCTTCCTCCTCTTCCATACGCATACAATGTCAGTTTGCCATGTCATCAGTACCTGTCAAACCCGCAGCCATTGAACTGACCGTGGACAGGCGTTGGAACCCCACATCTCCGCTCAGATCATGGAGTTGCACCATAGCAAGCATCACCAAACTTATATCACCAACTTGAACGCTGCCCTCAAAACGCAAGCCGAGGCAGTTCACACTTCGGACATCACAACTCAAGTCTCGCTTCAACAAGGCATCAAGTTCAATGCTGGCGGACACATTAACCATTCACTCTTCTGGCAGAACCTAGCCCCCGCCAGTTCCGCTGAGGCCAAGTCGTCAGCTGCCCCGCAGCTCGTCAAACAAATTAACGCGGTCTGGGGGGACGAGGATAAGTTCCGTGAGGCGTTCAAGACCACTCTGCTGGGTATCCAGGGCAGTGGCTGGGGCTGGCTCATCAAGATCGAGACCGGCAAGGAGCAACGCCTTGCCATTGTGACAACCAAGGACCAGGACCCCGTCGTCGGTAAAGGCGAGACCCCAATCTTTGGTGTTGACATGTGGGAGCATGCATACTACCTCCAGGTAAATAGCCCATTGCGGCGCAAGATACCTACAGCGTCACAACTGACCATCTTGAACAGTACCTGAACGGAAAAGCTGCCTATGTTGAGAACATCTGGAACGTTATCAACTGGAAGACTGCAGAAGATCGCTTCCTCGGTTCCCGTGCCGATGCATTTAAAGTGTTGAAGGCCTCTATCTGAGCGAAGTTGCTTGAAAAAAGACCAGGGTTTGCTATGTGGTATTCTTCTACGTATGGAAAAAATCAGAATTCCGTCCATGAGGTTAATCACGATATGCTATTATGGGAGGATGAAGTCGGAAAGTCAACGTGTACCTTGATGGATCGGGGATCGGGGCGCAGCCTTGGCGTCCATCCAAGTACTCACTCAAACTTGCTCAAATAGCGCATTCACCCTCAACTCTGAAGCAACACTTTCGGAAATCCTGAAACCGCTCAAAGATAGGACAGAATATCTAATTAGAACTTCAATAAAGGCCTTTGCACTGTCCACTCTTTCTCGCAATCCAAACCTCGACTTCGATTTCCTGTTGGATCAAGTCTCGCTTGTCCTAATCCTACCATCGCGCTTGCATCTCCATCTCCATACAAAATGTGTAACGGCCATTCGACACGCATTAGTCAAGGCGGCTCCATCGCAGTACTCCGTTCCAGATCGCGGGATACATCGCCAGCTCTCGAGACCCCCGAAGAATGGCGTCTCTACTTCTTCAACAACAACATCACCACTGCAACTCGGCCCGAAACGGGCACTCGAGTCGAACTGCAAAGCTCCCAAACCTACAACGGCGACTGCCGCATCTTCATACAGTAAATAACATCCCCACATTTCCGACATATGTAGCAGTGCAGTCCACTAACGATTCTGACAGTCATGACGGCGATCTTAACGCTACGGCAGCTACGCTCCCGCCGAATCACATCCCTGCAAATCCTTTTTATGCGTTTTCGCTCAAGGAGAATAGTGAGAGTGTGGTGAGACTTGCGCAGAGGTTGGATCTGGGAGTTGGGGGTGCGGGGATTATTGGGAGGAGGGTTTCTTTGGTGGCGAGAGGGGTGGATGGGGAGGTCAATATTGCTGAGGGGGTAATTGGGTGGAACTAGGGGATTCAAGAGTGTACTTTTTGGGAGCCTCGGGTCCAAATGGGGATTTAATGGGATTTATAGGTGACATTGGGGATTTATAAGGTGATGTTTGGTATTGGGTGCATATTGTGGGACATCTTGGGTTCATGGGCATTTGGCATTTGCATAGCGGAAGGAATATCAATCGTTTTTGGCTGCAAGATGATGGCTTCTATCATGATAAAGACTATTCATGAAGCAATGATCCGCATTCTATCACATTTATGGCATAGTTTGCAGGTGTCGAGCCGGTTTGACTTCAAGCTCATGCCCGCTAACCAAGTATGGACTAGCCTGTTTAGCGATCCACAGAGGCAATCCATCTCATATATCCAGTTTCACGCTTCTCATTTCGTTACTCCTCTCAATTTCGAATCTATTCCCTCTGTCCATTAACACCGGCTCCGTCTTCCCGATAAAATCCCAGCGCTTCAATCATCGGTCGATCGTCAAAGCGATACAGATACACTGTTTGCTCCTGCCCGGCAAAATGCTGGTATCGATGCCATGATGGAATGCAGAACGTATCGCCCGGCTTCCACTGTAGTTTCTCGCCATCGATAACGGAGTGGCCAGTTCCGAATATGACGTGGTAGACGCTGGACGTAGTTTCGCGCCGCGGGGGCGAAGAGCAATCGGCGTTGATGCGCTCCGCTGAAGGGCTGAGGGTCTTGCTGACTTTTGGCACGTTAACATTTCCCCATTCCAACACACGATATATCAACCGGGGATACATACCATAGGAACCATCAACCTTTCGGTATATTTTCGCTGCCCAGTCATTTCTATCCTCGTCCAAGTCTCCCTTCATCTTCTCCCATTTAAACACAATATCGCTTTCCTCACTGTCCACATCTTCCGCTGGGTATCTCTTTTCCTTGTAGTGCTCGACGAAATGCACTGGAAAATGAATGAAGCTCGGCAAATCCAGTCCATCGAGCCATATCATCGGTCCAGAACTCGATGCATCTTTGCCATGATCATGCCAATTCCACGTCGGCGTTAAGATGACATCGTGCTTGGCCATTTGGATACGACGCCCGTGCACGGCCGTGAAGCCTCCCGTCCCTTCGATGATGAACCGGAGCGCAAAAGCGGTGTGGCGATGCGCAGGAGCAGTTTCGTTGGGCTGCACGAGTTGGAGGCCTGCGTAGAGGGTGTCGGTTGTGTAGGGTCCTTCTGCATAAGGTATTAACTTTGTGGATTACAGAAAGTCGCATAATAAGGAGGAGATCTACAACTTTACTGATGAAATCGTGGATACTCGCCTCTTTTAGGATTCACGAGCATCAAAACTCTCCTCTCCGCGTCCCTCTCTTTTACCAGTTCTCCCGCTCGCACTAGATACGGTCGCACCTCGTCGTATCGCCAGATGAACGGCACACACGTGGGATTCGGTTTTGGTGGGTTGAATTTCGCCATCTGCGGCCACAGAGGGACTGCATGCACCTTCGAAGCGCCATTAATCACATCCTGGACCGTTTCCAACCCCTTTCCACTGTTCGTGACATTTCCATTGGAAGATGTGAAAGATTGAGTTTGGAGATCGCTATCCCGCATCTTCGCAATCGTGACTGGGCAATCACAATGAATTGAGAACGAGATAGAGTTTTCGATTTTGTAGGATTGAGGTTGTACAAAGCTGTTCGGGAAGTCAGGGTCGGCCTGTGGGGAGCTGTCATCCCCACACGGGTAGCATCTCGGTTCCCCGCAGTCATAACTAGGACGCGTTATGCGCGTGATGTTCCAGACAAACCTAGTGGACGGAGTTTCCTATTTTTCCGATACTGAAGATTCTGAGGCTGTATTACTGGATGTTTTCAGCGTATCGTCAAGTGAGCTGAACAACCTCATATGATTCATGCCATTTCGCGTGGCTCGATATCATGGACTGGGAGGAAGAACTTGACAACTGCAAGAAGCATGTTCATCAACTAATATCAGAAGGCCATTCAGGGCTCAGGGTACCTCATATCCATCTCTATCACTATCTTCTAATTCGCCATCACTAAACCTCACCAGCAACCCTCCTACCCAACCCAAAGCCTCGCCTTCCTTCACCGTCTCCAAAACACTCAATCCAAAAACCCCTCACTACCCCTCCAAGCAAAACACTCTCTCAAAATCATAATCTCCGGCGCCGGCCTCGGTGGTCTCTCCACTGCCATCGCGCTCCGCCGCCGCGGCCACACTGTCACCGTCTACGAACGTGCCCAACGCCTCGACGAAGTCGGCGCCGGAATCCAAGTGCCCCCAAATTCTTCGCGCCTGCTCTTGAAATGGGGAATCGGGAAGTATCTCCATGGCAAAGCCAACGAGCCCGAAGCGATCCGGATGCGGCGTTGGGAGAATGGCAAAGTCATTGGATTGACGCGATTAGGTCCCGCGTTCAGAGAAGAGTTCGGGGCGCCGTATTGGGTTGTGCATCGAGCGAATTTGCAGATTGCGTTGTATGAGTTGGCGGTTGATTTGGGGGTCGAGGTACATGTGGGTAATGGGGTTAAGGGGTATGAGGAGGGGACGCCGAGTGTGATTTTGGAGGATGGCAGCGTGGACCAGGGAGATTTGGTTGTCGCTGCTGATGGTGAGAATCTATGTTCCTACAAAGAGCAAGGACAATGAATGACTTTTCTGTCTAGGAATCAAATCAGCAGCAAGAAAGATCGTGCTCAGAGGCGAAGATCAACCTCCCCAGAAAGCCGGTTTCGCGGCCTATAGAGCCATGGTAGATACAGGGCGGATGAAAGACGACCCAGACATTTCATGGCTATTGGATCACCCTGGTCAGAACCTATGGTACGCCAGATTCCCTTCGTCTCCAACAACATGTAACTAGTACATCTTAACACTTCCCCTAGGATCGGCCCCGCCCGCCATGTAATGACCTACTCTGTCGCAGGCGGTAAATCCTTTAACATGGTCCTCTCACACCCCGAATCATCCGACCCAGCGACCTGGAACCAAACTACCGCGTTGCTGGAAATGAAGTCCCATTTCCGCACCTGGGACCCCGCGCTCCGCAAACTCATTAACATGATCGACACGACCCTAAAATGGCCTTTGCTTACGGGGAAACCACTTCCGCACTGGCTCTCTCCGAGCAACAAACTGCTCATCATAGGCGACGCCGCACACCCTATGGTGCCCTACATGTCCTCCGGGGCTGCCATGGCTGTCGAAGACGGTGCTGCGCTTGCAGAGATCCTTTCTCTGATCTCGAACCCTACAGACCTCGTTCCCGCGCTCAAAGTCTTCGAAAAGATAAGGATTTTGCGCACGGGCCAAATGCAGGAGGCGAGTTTGGTGAATGGCAAGATCTGGCATTTTGAGGATGGGGCGGAGCAGCGGGCGAGGGATGCGGCAATGAGGGTGGAGGTCGAGGGAGGTTTGGTCAGGGAGAGTGCGAATCAGTGGAGTGATCCCGTGACGAGGGGGTGGGTGTTTGGGTATGATGCTGAAAGGGAGATTAGGGAGGCTTGGGGGGAGAGTAAGGAAGGGGGGAGGGGGGCGAGGTTGTGATTTGAGGGGCGCTGATGCAGGGAAGGGGTTCTTGCGAGGCTTTGAAGTACGGAGGTTTTGCAAGCACAGGCTGTTCTAGGGATAAGGGGAAAGGAGAGGTTTAGGACTGGAAATTTTAAATTAATTCCTTACATAGGTTACTACGGAGCGTCAACAGCTAGAGCAAAATAGTAAGTTATTTTAGCACTTGGAGTTTTGTTCAAAACGGGAAGAGTATTGTAGGTCCTCCAGTCTGGAATTTAAACCCCCTCAAAAGCAGGCATGGATGATATTAGACTTGGGCTGCTATGGCTGTAACCTGTTATGCTTGAGATTGTAGTTAGTCTAAACTGGGTAATTAGGGTGGTATCACGCCTCTTTCATTATCGAGGCTTTCTTTTCATAAGATAGGTCAGATATCAAAAGAATATTCGGATTATCTACTAATGTGTGAGAATCAGGGATGCAAGAGTGCGTCATGATTATATCGACCATTCTCCTGTGCCTTGCACGATTCCAGCGAAAGTATATCACCAATGAGCGATAAATCGGTCTCCGTGTCCTAGATCGGAATCCTTGCAAGTAGTGTCCAAGTGAAGAAGTCTGGAATAAACCATGTGCTTGTTGATTACAATACCGTTGTTCATATACCCTGTCTAACCCAATCTTTGATTTTTTACAACCAATGTTACTCATACCAAAGGATCCAAGCCCATTTCCGAGTTTTAATTGTTTATTATGAAGTCAAAGGGTGACAATCTCGGTGCTGTGGACGCATCATGGAGAGAATAGTCCAGAGTCATTTCCTAAATGCCTCCTGGGTTCGCAATCATTTCTAACGCGGTAATGAGGTGTGGTATATCTAGCGGACAAAAGATATTCTTCTGCTGGGGATGACCGGTTGATAAGTTCGTTCGCTCTAGGCCACATCATCTTACTTGTGGATCTGGATCCAAGTGCTATCTGTCTGTGCCGCTGATCCTGTTCAATGCCCCAATACCGATACCAGAATTATGGCGTTCTGGAATTTCTTCCAAGCTGTTGGAAGACCAAAGGGTGCCGTTGGAAGAACGATATGCTGGATAAAATAGAATGGTGAGGTTTGAGTTTTG
Organism: Dendryphion nanum; assembly: GCA_020744415.1. Classification (NCBI taxonomy): domain Eukaryota; kingdom Fungi; phylum Ascomycota; class Dothideomycetes; order Pleosporales; family Torulaceae; genus Dendryphion; species Dendryphion nanum. Next base: position 1,271,776 of record JAGMWT010000011.1, on the reverse strand, counting down.
TCGGTACGGGATTGTTAGAAGTTTCCGGACATCGATCAATTTTAGATTGAAGACTATCGGTCGATACCATATGGATGGATATATGCTAGATCTATACATATCGATCTGACATATCAGAGGGGTCTAAATGGCTAGGATCTTGCTTTTTCTCACATAATGGTCTTCGTAAGCTTTGATAAATTAGACATGAATAGGGTAGGCTATATTGATTTACGCTTATTTGTGTGAGCCCCTTTTTCACGTTAATACGCTCGTTTTGACACGGCATAGATACCTATGAACAATATGGATCTATATCCACACATCGATATTTATCAATGCCATCATATTACGACATGGGAATGATGAGATAATGATGAAAGAAGGGCAGCACGATCCGGAACACGTAGGGACGCGCGAAGGGAAGCTTTAGGGCTAATTATTTTAGAAAGCAAATGTATGAACAGGGGTCTATCTAGATGTCAAGTGTCCGTATGGTAATTCTTCGTGCCTGGTACCCAATCACTGATACATGAACTCAAACGTCATATTACTCCCATGTATATTCATTCTTCAACAAGGGAATTCCATGCTTTCAATATCCCGGTTCTTCTACTATGGACTAATTCGATCTATTCCATCGACACTTTGAACAACGACTCAAGCGCTTGCTACAAACATGCTTGCTGCCTTATTTCCTTATTTCCTTGTTTGAATTTCTAATTAAAACTAACATGCACATGATCCCTAACGCTCAAATTAGTATGCACTGTTAGACAGAATGGAACCTGATCTCCTTACCAATGATTGTCCGTAATCGAATTACGATCGTTCATCGCAGTCCAACCCGTCCACGGGCCGACCGTATCGCCCGTTTCCCAGATTCTCTGTCCCCAGATAACGTATTTCAGATTGAGCGTCGCTCTGTTATTCATAGCCCATTCCGCGATCTGGCGCCCTGAAATCGTAGCGGCCTGAATTGGTCATATCAGCTTTCCTATGTGTCTTGAACGAATCTGGATTGGACAATCGATCTTTGAGATAACTCACCCCTCCAGCATCCGAACACATGAAATCAATCGCCTTCCCACAGCAATGATCAGAACTCGGATTCGCACCACAAGGACAGTCCCTGATGCAATAGATTTGTCTAACCCTTCCCGGCCAGGCAGCGACGACTTTCTGCGCACCAGAAACAGCAACCTGTTGGCACGACCCAACTCCAGGAATTGACGGGGCAGGATACCCTCCCCAGCCTTGTGCCGAGGATTGGCAGCATTTGAACGCTCCTGGCCCAGGACATTGATTGGAGAGTGAAGTGCTGGCGCAGTCGCTGTTCCAACGACAATTTCCAGGAGAGGCTCCGCAGGAGGTTTTAGAGCAGCATTTTACATCGGCAGGGTCCGAGGGACAGCCACCACTTATGGTGACACCGCCGTTAGAGGAGCAGGTTGCGGTTGTTACGCACACGCCTTACATATTGTTAGAAGGGGGTTGTGAAAGTGGGGACTGCCTTACCCGCAACGCCACCAGAGCCATAACATGGTTCATTCAAAGCTGCAGCGACGAACTGCGAGAACAGAACTACGAGAACATGCGATTTGATCTTCATCGTTGATTTCGATCCTTTCCAAATTTGAGGATTAGTTTACTCGAAGCCCAACTCGAGGCTCCTCTTCCCCCCCTTTATAGACTACTCCCCCAACCTTCTACTCCACCAAACCTCCACACCCTCCCATATCAAAATGAATTCCGCCACCTCATTGCCTCCAAGCTGAACCTCGCATTCCCCAATTCACCAAACGGAGATTCCACAATCGACCCCGCCAAGCGCGCCCCCCGCTACGATTCCGTGTTATACGATCTCCACTGACCATGCATCCAAACGGGAGGATTCCGGTATGCACGCGCGGGGGCGGGAACTAGAGACCTTCCCGTTTGCCATTGCGCCAAGAGTGTGGATTGGCGAACTCCGATGGGGGTACGTGATAAGGCTGGCCAATTGGAGAGAAGGGAGTGGGAGGTGTGTGTCACCAGACGGAGAATAGAAGATTATAGGATTTCTTCGGATTCCGGGGTTCGAGTTGATGATTGAAAGTATTGTTGGTGGTTTTGCGGAGAATTTTCGAGTTGGGAGGGTCAAAGTGTCCAGATGTCATCATCAACTTTGGCCTGGGGCCAAAACTGTCGTAGTGTAGAGTTAGTAAATAGTTGCACTTTAGCCAACTTTAGTAAAACTGATCCTGAACTCAGATTCAATCACAATGTATTGAAATGCTTTATCTAACCCTTCCAAAGTTCTGGCTATCTCGCCGCCGTCACCGTAGAACATCTTCCGGCAATCGACGAACTATCTATGCCACTACAGACTATTGTCCTGATCTTGAACATGGGTTTGCAAATGCATGATATCGGCTTTGAAAAATTCCACTAGAAATAAAAATTAATCGGATGATTCGACATCTTCGCGGCGTGAAATTTGGTCAAATACAACCACTTTGTAAAGTTGTCAGGGCCATCAAAGCATTCAGAACCAAACTAGCCTAGCCCCCCCTCCACTCCTGACACATGAAACCGGCGCCGACCCACTAGAATTATAAATGTATACTATAACTACTAGCTCCGCCCTACCCCACGGCCCCCACAGCTCCAACTACATATCTTACTAAGCCATATTCCAGATCCTCTATGCCCTAATTCACTCCAGGACATCTACAATGCTAACTCTTCTATCCCCCCCCCCCCCCCCCCCCCCCCCCCCCATACGAAATCTGTGACCATATCTATTCTTTTCTCCTACTCCCCTCGTCCCCTCCTGATATCCCAGAATCCTGGCTCGAGTAGGCGCCTGGAGAGCCTGTACCGCCATTCCGCCACCCGTTCCCGGCGATTCGTTGTATGTATCGAGAATTGTTTATTGAAACGGCGCCGGCATATTTTCTTTCTTCTGGGCGCTTGCGAAGTAAAGACGCTGTTAGCGCTGAGTTTTTGTACAGGTTCTTGAAACAGTTTGGTATCGAGGATGGGTTTCGAGCAGTTCAGGACTTGGATGTTGAGAAGTGGACTGTTCAAGGTCCGGTGGCGTGCAGGGCGATGATTGAAAGGTGTTCGAGGTTGGAACATGTGGAGCTTGAGACTGTGAGAATAGTGGGGATGAGAGAGGAGGGGGTGGATAGGATGAATCAGGCCGCGAGGTCGCTGAAGAGTGGACCCTGAACATCGTCTTCGGATTAGATAGATTGATAAATATTACCTTTGCGTGACGTGTGTACGAGGGGAGTACTATTTGCATTTATTGTTATTTCCGTTGAAGGATTGGTTTAAAGAAGAGCTGAGGAAAAGAGGTAGAGATAGTGTGGTAGAGATCAACGTGTGATTTGAACAACCGAAAACCATGTTTCCTGGTAATGAGGGGACTTCGGAGCAGATAGGGAAAGAAAGGTTGAAAGAGATTGAAGATGTTGCGGGAGGGTCACTTCTTCCGACCGCTGGCTCTATCAAGGACAAATTTAGAGCAATATTGTGAATAAAATCGATGGTCATACCCATGTCCTCAGCCCCTAGTCTTCGACCCCAATATCATCCTTGAACCAATCTCTTTCTTCACGTGATATTATCTCATTTTCAACGGCACGCGAAGCGATTAGACTCTCTACCAAGTCATCTGTTTTGATCAAGTTCTTGACAACACTCCTTAATTAGCTTCTTGTAATTGGGCGTTTTCCGTTTCTGGCCCTCTCCAAAACCACCTCCGTACCTCGTTACGAAATCTGATTCCATTCCGCTCGGATCACTGACGTTAATAGCGTAAATAAATTATTTCAATGAGCAAGGCAATGCATCTAGAAGGGCCGCGGGGTGTACAATATTTTCTGGGTATCTACGATAACCGGCCCTTTGGAAATCAATGAGCATGGGACGAAGAAATTTACCGATATCTTCGAAATTTGTGCAGCGAGACATGAGATCCAGCAACTCGGATTGTTCGATTCTCCGACGGGGCTTCGGTCGGCCATCATTCAATATGAACTTTTGGTACTTGGTTAGATCCTCGCCATCTTCACGGTCGGAATTAATTTCAAGGTCATTAAGCTCGTTAATCTCATTATCTTCATTTTCTTCGTCATCATCGCCGTCGTCATCGTTGTCTTCGTTCTCGTCCTCATTAGAGTAATAATCGGCCTTTCACTCTTTCATCGTATCCTGAGAGGGATGAAATGCAGTCAGCGTCAAAAATTACACTCTTCTCCATACGCCGGGTCCAAGTTCATCCAGCCAATTCTGTAATGTCTTGGCATCATTTTCTCTTTCGATGAAAATCCTGCTTACTGCCAGCCAATACAGGTCTAATATGCGGTACAACTATCCCTCTTCAGCTGGAAGGTTTGGGTAAAAATGGCCGTATATTTACTCACGGATGCTTCGGGGAAGGGTTAACAGGTTTCGTGACGTCGACGTTGTAGTGAGAATCGGAAGGATATTCCGGTGGCGTTAGTAAACAAATGTAAGGTTCAATTACTGACGAGATTGTGTGTGGTGGTACTAAAGTTGGGTCGACCGAAGTTTGATGAAGACGCAGGAATCAGAGAAGGAAGCGGTGAGGAAAGCAAGTCGCGTCGCTTATATGCCGCTCCTTCGCCTTTCCTATTTGTGCATGGTGTGGCACCCCCAACCATGGGTACGCAGCAACCTGTCTCGCAGGAATCGTCATCCTACCATCCATCCGCGAATAATTCAATCACTTCCAGAACTTTCATTCCTGTAGACAGAGGTTTTGAGTTCGATTTGATTGGGATGTAAACAATACAAGCACAGCGCATCGATGGATTTTTTCAAAGACAACCTTGGAATTCTATCATGGAAGCCAACGATCAATCATCGATTACGCCTTCAACCCATTGGCCTTTCGAGATTAGCTTTTTATCTTATCCTGCATCTGTAGCTAATCCTGAGCAGGTCATACAGAGTCTGGTTATTCGAAATCCAAACACCATCCTCGCCGATAACTCCACTTCCGGAATTCCCCCCTCTTTGTTTCTGTCTCCCATCCCCACCATCTTCCAAATATGCCAACAACTCCAGCATGAATCTCTGTCCCAATAGCCCTCTCAGACCGCCCCGAGTCTTGTCGAAGATTCCCACGCTGCCAATCTCCAAATCTGGCTCGACGGTCTGCGCCACCCTCTTGCCCTCTCGAGCCTAGAACCCCTACATCGCAGTGTCCTAACCCGACTTACTTACGTGGTTCTCTGTCCGTACAGCGACAAGAAAACCATGCGGAAGGAATTCTTGGGCTGTTTGGAAGATCTTTTGGGCCAGGTTAGATTGGAGGGCCTCGATGTTTTTGTGGGGTTAGGGTTGAGTGAACTACAAATGATACCCAGGTGACTATGGGGTTGCTCAAAGAAGCCGTTAGGAAGAGCCTTGGATATGATAATAATTCTATCAACGGTTGTTAATGGGCCAGTATGCTATTGGTGATTCAAAAGCCCCTACCCACCGACTAACGATATAGTAGCAGGACCTCTTTTTCACCATAGTTGTACACAATGCGATGCGCTTTCCTGAATATAGACTAGCGCGAGGCATCATTCACACTCCCACTTACAGATTCAGATTCCCACTAGTAACTTTTACCATACTATCATATCATGACTGCCTTGTAGCATCTCATACACTTCCATTAGATAATACTCCCGCAAACGCCCGTGCACAAACTGCGCACTAGATTCGTCGCAGGTAGAAAGTATTGAGATTTTACTGCCCGGGTCCCGTCCCACTACCTTCAAGTTGTGCAGAAAGTCGCTCTTGCCTATTGCACTGACCAACTACTTACCAACCCTAGATGACTCACTCGAAAATCTCAAGCATCCCAACTTCCTCAGTTCACCTCATCTCTTTCTCTTCTCTCAACACCAACAGGTTCTTCATACTCTGCAATTCCTGATTGTAGCTGGCGTGCAGGTAAACAGCCATTGAGGTGTCGTGATAGAAGATGTTGATCCGAATAGAGTATCACATAAGCATCGATAACTATTTTTAAGGCTCTATACACATCAGCGAGTGGATCTATACGACGGCCTTAGACCGAATAAACAACAATTACCCAGGAGACATGAAAAGGCGTCTCACAAACAAGTGGTAATTATCTCATCACGTTTTCGATCATCGCTCCCACAACGAAGATTGCTAAGTAGAATCATGGTCTCCACTGCATTAGCGCATACCCAGAATCGGCTAGAAGGCAAGGCATCAATTCCACGCCCTTCGTCCTGCCAAGCTTCTTGTATTTCTTTCTCGCTGTTCCTGTGCAAAGAAAGATAGTGGATTCGCACGGGAAGATAGCGGATAGTCCAAGAAAATGGATGGAGACTTGCAGAAAGGAAGTGCTGCTGCGAGGAGGTGATCTCACAAGCGCACCTCGGTTCAAGACACTGGAGGGAAAGACGAATCGCAACCGCAGAGAGAGACAAACACAAATGTCCAATGACGGCAGAACAAGCAAACAAAGCAATAGGATTGCCGATCAGGGACGAGTAGAATGAGGTGGAGCCTTCCACGGCCCAGGAGGGGCATTGCTGCTGTCTAGACATTACACCGCATGTCTCCCCCTCCCAGAACCCGTATCGTCCTATAATCCGGTCAGAAAGCCCAAGCAAATCAGCCAGGGCGCGAATTGGTGCCCAATCGAGTGTATTCCAGCGCTTAACGGAGAGTCAGAGACCGGGAACCAGATCAGCAATTGCTCATCTTTCACGATGCGCGAGCACAAAAGGCAAGATCGTCAGCAAGCTCGATTGCTCTAGCCTTGGGTCCACGGTCTGATATCCGTAAAGGCGGGAACACGAATATATTAAAGAGTGCATGTGGCATACACGAGTAAACAGCTTACACGACGATCTTAGAGGGGGGAGTGCGGAATGGCTCAGTTCTAGACTAGACACATGGTGGCGCCGGGATTCGGGGATGCAAGTTGGTGAGCGCTGGCCCAGCTGGAGCGGACGGAGCACGAGTGAAGCAAAGGGCGAGATGTGTATGGAAAACCGGGGTGGCTGGGTAGCGACAGGGTGAGCGCAAAGAACGAGAGGTGAATCATGTACTGCGTAAGGTTCTAGGGCTTGTGGACACGGCTAAAGTGAGGATGGGCGAATAGGGAGGGTGCGAATTGGGGGGTTGCGGAGTCGGAGGCGTGGAGCTCCAAGTTGCATGGCGACTTCGGATGCATGTACATGTACAAAAGCGGCGATTCGTAGTAGATAGACCTGTGGGAATTACGAGCTAGACGGTAGAGAAAACAGGTATGGAGATTCGGATGGGAGTGTTTTGGGCACAGAGGTCGAAGTGCCGGTGTTGTGGTGGTGAGAGGGTTTTTCGTATAAACTCAGCGCTGATCCTCGATGAAGACCGGGTTTTTGGAAGAAGCTGAGAAGAGCAGAAGCAGCACGCAAGCACTGAGCGTGACACCACAGAGTCCCAAGGGAAAAGAGTGAGGGTTGATTCCTGGTAGAGACGACTGCTAAGCTTTTTTTTTAATTCCTTCTTTTCCACGTTCCACCCCACCAGGGATTAGAGACACAGCCAGAGAGGGAGAGAGAGAGAGAGAGAGAGAGAGAGAGAGAGAGAACGAGAAAGTAAACGAGCCACGACAGCCACGACAGCCACGACAGTCACGACAGCCACAGCAGCCACAACAGCCCGCGCCTATTCCCAACAGTCCCCGCCAACAAGCCCCGCCAGTGGCAGCCGCCTCCGCCCGCAATGGCCAGTTTAGCCGCTGCCGCGCAGACACAGACGCATACTCAGAAGCCGAACATCGCCCAAAATTTCCGTCTCCATCTCTCTTCTGCTACATGTCTCTCCAACAAACTGCCTCTGCCCACCATGACCGACTATTCGCGGCCTGTCACCCCGTCTGAATTCCCCAATGGCGTCATGACCCCTCGCACTCCAAAGTGCACCGGTTTGGCCCTCACAGAATACACTGCGAACCCGTCGCCGCCACCAGAGGAAGGCGGTCCTCTCAGAAATGCAGGCGTCCCAGAAGCCTATTTGTTGCCCACGGGCTATCCTGATGTAAGACGTCTGCAATCGACACGAGGGATACAGGCTAATTGGCACGCAGTACCTCCGTCTTATCCTTACCTCGCGCGTCTACGAAGTCGTCCAGGAAACCCCTCTGACCCATGCAACCAACCTCAGCAACCGCCTCGAATGCAATGTCCTGCTCAAGCGCGAGGATCTACAGCCCGTATTCAGCTTCAAGCTGCGCGGTGCATACAACAAAATGGCACATCTCTCCCCTAAAGAAAGGTGGAGAGGTGTTGTCGCCTGCAGTGCTGGTACGCACCTTTTTTCTTCCCTCCAGTTTGCCCTCTGACTCAGTATCCAATGACGATATCGGACCGCACTGACCTGAACCGCAATAGGGAACCATGCACAAGGTGTCGCATACTCCGCCCGCAAGCTCAAAATCCCCGCTACAATTGTTATGCCCTCGGGTACCCCTGAGATTAAGCACAGAAATGTTTCGCGATTAGGCGGCTCAGTCATCTTGCATGGCGCCGACTTCGACTCCGCCAAAGAGGAGGCACATCGCCTCGAGAAGCTCCACAGTCTCATTTCCATATCTCCTTTCGACGATCCATATGTTATTGCCGGCCAAGGCACCATTGGAATGGAGCTGCTCCGCCAGACCAATCTGCAGGATCTGGAGGCTGTCTTCTGCTGCGTTGGTGGTGGAGGTCTGATAGCCGGTGTCGGAGTCTATATCAAGCGCATAGCCCCTCACGTCAAGATCATCGGGGTAGAGGCATATGATGCTAACGCCATGGTTGAGTCCCTCAAGGCTGGAAAGCGCGTCATCCTCAGGGATGTCGGACTCTTTGCCGATGGCGCCGCCGTGAAAACCGTCGGCGAGGAGACCTTCCGCATCTGCCAGGAAGTAGTCGACGAAGTTGTGCAAGTCACCACTGACGAAACTTGCGCCGCCATCAAGGACATGTTCGAAGATACCCGATCGATTGTCGAACCCGCTGGCGCACTCGCACTCGCCGGTCTCAAGAAATGGGTTTCCCGTAACCCATCTCCCAACCCAAGCCGCGGCCTCGTCGCTGTTGCTAGCGGAGCCAACATGAACTTCGATCGTCTCCGCTTTGTTGCCGAGCGAGCTGCCCTTGGTGAAAACAAGGAAGCCCTCCTCTCCGTAACTATTCCCGAACAACCCGGCGCCTTCGCTAAGCTCGTATCGCACATCCATCCCATGGCTGTCACCGAGTTCAGCTACCGCTACAGCGGCCCCAACTCCGCGACCATCCTTGTTGGCGTAGAAATGAAAGCCGCAACCCGTTCACGTGACCTTCCCGATCTTATCGAACGCCTCGCATCGGACGGCATGAAAGCGACCGACCTCTCCCAAGACGAGCTTGTTAAATCCCACATTCGCTACCTCGTAGGCGGCCGGTCCAATGCCGCCGATGAACATCTCTTTATGTTCGAATTTCCCGAGCGCGGCGGTGCCCTGTATAAGTTCCTCAACACCATGCAACCCGGCATGAACATCAGTGTCTTCCACTACCGCAACTACGGCGGCGACGTGGGCAAAATACTAGCGGGTATTCAGTGCAAGGAAGAGGACATGGCCTCCCTCAACGAATTCTTGCGTAAGATCGGGTATCCATACGAGGAGGTTACGAATTCCGAGAGTTATAAGATGTTTTTGCGCGAGCAGTAGTGGTCGGATACCCAGACGGAGCACTATGTGAGGGGGTTTGATGTAATGTTGTGTTGGACGCTTTTACTTATCTTAACGGATGTATATAGATAGATGGGGTTTTCTCTTCATTGGAAAATGGGTGGAATTTTCTTGGGTTGGATTTATTGGCTTTTTGGGGCTTTCTTTTGCTTTCGAAAGTTGGAGCTTTTTTGCAGTCACGGTCTAGCTGACATGATTGGATGTGGAGAGATGAAATATCACGGCTGTTATATTCTTCATTTTCGTTTCAAGTTATGAGTAGTGTCTGAAGACTTCTGGGCGCAACGCAATCTCTATAGACAATGAATCATATCACACCGACTAGTCTTACACTACTTGCACGTGATACACCATGACTAAACATCTCTTGCGCTAACAGAGTGAACCTGCCACTTCCGTCATACCTCATCACTTCTTCCATCCCCGCATCATCTCCAACACTGATTCATGGATTTATCGCCATGTTGATATCGATAACTCCGCTGCATCTTTGATGCAAGGTCACGACAGAATGCCAGGCGTCACGTAACAACTGCCTATCACAACTCCCTATTTGGGCTGACGTCAATTTAGCTCCAATGTCTCCACAGAAGTACCAGATACCAAGGATTTAACACGTTCATCAATCTTGTACAAAAGGTGAACTGCTTTCGCGTCGTATATTGATACCTCCATTGTTGTTTTCACGATTTCACTGAAGCCGCAATATTGATTCATTACGCCCAGCCGGCAATTGCATCTCACTCTACAATAGACGCGCCAACACTTTCCAATGTCGTCAGATGTACAACAATTACAGGACAGGAGCGTCGCATGGTTCAGCGAGCAACCAGACGAGTCTCATATTAGTCCCGCCGCTCAGAAGTTGTTGGAAACATACAGCAACGTTCCCTCCGAGGAAGTGGTAGCTCATGTTGTGCGCGTTCGTGACGAAGCGTGGAAGATATTCCCTTACCCATGTATTGGGCAGTTCCGATTCCTGGATTTGAGCCTCAGCCAACGAGCAGATTATGGGGACATTTTGCAACGAATCAAAAACGGGGAGCGATTCCTGGACATGGCTTGTTGTTTCGGACAGGAAATTCGTCAACTGGTGGCAGACGGTGCTCCTGCTGAGAATCTGTATGGCTGCGATTTGCGGGGCGAGTTCTTGGATCTCGGATACAAGCTCTTCTTGGACAAAAACAAGCTGTCGACAAGATTCGTAACTGCAAACGTCTTCGATGCGACGTCTGCTCTAACGGAGCTCAAGGGACAGCTCGACATCATCTACGTGGGCTCGTTCTTTCATCTTTGGGGTTACAAAGATCAGGTTACAGTGTCCAAAGCGGTTGCTTCCTTGCTGCGACCTCGGAAAGGAACCATCATTGTAGGACGGCAGGTCGGCGCTGTGTCGCCAGCTGAACACGACCATCGAACGAATCCTACTGGTACTATGTTTCGTCACAATGTAGAGAGCCTGACGCAACAATGGAAAGAAATAGGCGATGATCTTGGCGTCTCATTCACTGTCGACGCTGAGCTTGAGCTGCTTGCGGCTAACCACAATTTCCACACCAATGATACGAGAAGAATACTCTTCAAGATTACAAGAGGGTAGTGGAGACTTCGAGGTTGCACCTTCGGTGTTCGCATTTAGGTCGCAAGCTACGATGAAGGTTGCAGCCAACATCTGGTAAAGCAACGACAATTTGCTTCCAAGCACTCTGGATTGCATGTAGACGTAAGCCCTATATGCATGGTATCGCTTAATGGTTCTCGATCTGACGCATCTGCGAGCGGTACCTGCGCGCTGCTTGTGCTGCTCTCATTGCCATGCCTCTACCGAACGTGTTCTGGCCCGGATTTGTTCTCCTGTTCCCGCAAACCAAGACGATCAGCCGCTTACAAGACTTGAGGTTTTCTTGAGCGATCGACTTTTCCTTGAACATGCGATCTCGTCTATACGGAAGCTGGCAGTATTTTTAGATGTATAGATTGCCAATACCGACTAGCACGCGAGCGGCCGGGGCTGAAGACCGGGGTGCTTGAGTTTCCAGGCAAATAAACTTAATTGTGTACTTTGGATATATGATTCCCATACGCACTCCATCTATTTTGTTCCTCGACTCCCGCGTCGGCTATATGGGCATCCCTGTGCGTGTCCGCGGTATCGGTTCCACCAATTGCCCGGTTGGAAGCTTGTCATGTTTTTTTGTGACGGACTCTCACAAAACAGAGAATTTGCAAATGTCGGCATTGAAGGCAGGGTAAGCGTAACTTGTTCGGCTTAATATCGCCGTACTGACTGGCTTGCAAAAAATTGTAGGGCCTAGCCCAACTCGTGTCACAGTGAAGTATCGAGGCGCCCGAAACTGTCACGATGTTCATCTATTTTTCAAATGAAATATGCTACATCACGAGGTATTTCCCGACTTCCCTACTATTACTTTATATAGATGCCGGCAGTGTATCTTATAAGTAGGGACCGTGGCCAATATTTCTTTGTGTCTGCTGTCCGTCGTTCAAGTTTTTCTACCCCGGGTACTTCGATTAGTTCCAAGGTATTCTTGCGAATAAAAGAAGATGAAGGCAACAATCGTGGTAGCCGCTGCTCTCGCAGCAAGTGCAAGCGGTGCAGTCATTGAGGCCAGGCAAAGGACACGCCAACCAGAGTACCCCACTGTTCCAGATGGTATTGCTTCCCCAATCCGAGCGAGAGCGCCTCAATGGATCTCCATCGGTCCCCCCCAGGCATCCGTTACCTTCTTCCCCAACGACCCTGTCGATCGCGGTACGATGTACCCCTTTCTTAACATCGAGCTAACATTGACTTTGTTCTAGTATCTCAATGCGGCCTGGATGCTTTCATTGGCCATACCTCGGAAGCTCTGCTTTTCTGCAGCAGCATCCTGAAGGGCGGAACTGCCACTTTGACCCAGACGTACACTTCGCGTGAGACGACGACCACAAAGACTACGATCTATACTACGCTATATCCCCCCTCGAAGAGCTCCACAGTGCGACCACCTACATCGACGCCCAAGCCTTCGTCGTCAGTGAGGCCGCCGACTAGCTCTCCCCCACCGAAACCGTCTTCTACATCTACGCCGCCACCCAAGCCTTCATCTACATCAACCCCTAGGGTAAGGAATTCTCCGTCTAAAAGTTTGGATTTGGCACTAACACTCTAAAGCCACCATCGTCCTCCAGCGTTCGCCCATCCTCCAGCAGCGTCCGACCCTCGACAGTCATCACATCTTCCCCGTACGTTCAACCCACCAATTCCTGAAAAATGTATGAAAACTAACAAACCACAGTACTCCCACCCCAACTGCTGGCTGCGGAATCGTCGGCTACGTCAAGACAACCGCCGCTTACTTCTTCGACTCCAGCGGCACAAAGAACAACTGGTCCGCCTGCAGCGCCGCCTGCAAAGCCGACACCAAATGCAAGAGCTTCGGCTACGGAGAAGCAAACTGTATGCTCTTCGACGTTGCTGCGTAAGTCCCTCCATCCCCTTGCCCTCCCCCTCTCCCTTCCAGCACCCTACTAACACCCCCCAGCGCCGACAACACAAACTACAACCCCATGTCTCCTTACACTTTCTACGACTCTACTTGTCCCGTCGAACTCCCAGTCCGAAAACGCCAGGTCAATATCTCGCTGGGCATTCCCGGTGGTGCTGGAGGTATCTCATCGGCGTGCTCGTGCCTTATCACTAGTGGGCCGGGGGGGACGACGAAGACCACGACGGTTACAGTTACGAGTGTGAGGGTTACGCGGACGGAGACGATTACGAGGACTGTGAGTTTGTTGCCAGAGGACTTGGTGGTTTGAGTAGGGTTTGGTCGTATAGGAGATCATTGTGGGGAAGGTCAAAGGAAAGGACATTGCAGGTGGAGAGGAAGGAAGAAAAGAAGAGGGAGGTTGTAGATATTTTTGCGAGATAGTTTTTGGCATTAGTTCACTTTTCGAGCATTTTCTTGAGCCTAATACTATATTGTCATCGAATGTTTGTGTTGCGGTTATTTGGTGAAATACTGAAAGGTTCATTATTTAGTCCGAGAAGATTGGAAAGATTCGTTATTTCTTTCTTGAGTAAGGGAGGGAAATGGATTTGTGTATGTGAGTTGATGAAGATCTGGCATTTGGGAATTATTGAGTGTGGCAGGGGCATTTGGGTTCAGTGGTGATCGTTGTGTGGAACAAACGGGGGTGGACGGGGGAAGGGAAGTTGGGGAACACATGCTGAAGGAATCAGGATGTAGAATAGGGTTACATTGCATTGGGCTTAAGAAGGTGAATAAATGGTGAGGGTGGGTTGAGCGGCGAGAGCGTACTTTGGGGTATCGAGATAGATATTGGATGGGGAGTTTGGTGCAACATGTGATTGCAGGAGAGGGATTGGAGGGCGTATGGTGTGGGTGAATTTCGGGGTGAATTCTGGGTAGGAGATGATGATGCTGGGGTATCCAGCTAGGCATGTATGTATTTGACCAGAGTTGAACTGCTGATTGATGGGCGGGGGATCGGATTGTGTGCTTGTTTGTGTCTGGATTTGGGGAGTGGAGACTACGGTACATATGTACCTGTTATATTGTATAACTAGTATAGTGTGCATCCACCTAGATAGACGGGATGACTGGATAGCACGTGCTATCGTGTTATTCGCGCGGTGGAGCTAAAAGAGGATGTCGGCAGGTACCTAATCGGGCTAGCCGTCATCAACCGATCAAGGTCGCGACTTCCCAGCCTCTGATCCATCATCATGGAAACCCTTTCCCTCTCCTTCTCTCTCCTGTTTCCTCTCGTTCACCATCCTTCTCCCTCAATCGTTTCTCGGCCATATCCAGAATCCCAGCACAATGAGTCCCCTCGCTAATCTCCCAGCCGAGCTCAAGCTCTGCATCGCCGAATCTCTGAGTCCCATCGAGCGATTCAGTCTCGGCCTCACGTGCAAAGCCTTTTGGTTTGCTTTCAGCTCACTTCTGGCAAAACACAAGGAGCTGGATAGAAAGTATCGCAGGGTCAGCACCGAAGATGACAGTTTCATGGCTTGGAATGTTCTCAGTGCTGTTCTCGACCCCGACAATCCGGACGTCGCCTGGCATATTGAGGAAGTGGGTTTGGGCTCACAGCGCACTACAATCTACTCGGAACCATATTGGGAAGGGGCTGAAGAGTTAGATGCATCGGAACGACTAATGGAAGAGGTCGCAGACAAATTCATCGAAGCGGCTGAGTCGATTGAGTTTCTGACTGTACATTACGACTCACAGCGTGAACCAGCGTTCGATTATCACTTGCTGGGAGAAGACATCAGAATGGGTATAGACGCACCTGTCATTGTAACGCTCCTGTTCCTTCTACCGCGTCTCCGGGACCTACATTTTGTAGATGTCGGTGATTTTGAATGGATCCTTAACGGGTTTCGGCAGCTGGCTCTTGCTTATGAGAAACCCAATCCGGCTCCGAATCTCCCTTTGCAGTGTTTGACTAATATCTATATTGGACATTGGGATACGGAGCTATCACTGGATTGGGAATTGGCTTATTGTGTCATCCGCCTACCGTCTTTGCGATCGCTTGTTGGTCATATGATTGGGAGCACAGATCAAGACGCACCCGAAGACGACATTCCGGGTTGGGAAATGGCACTTGATGGGTCACAGTCGTCGAATGTGGAAGAGATGACTTTTTTGCACAGTGGACTTTCGCGTCAGGCCGTTTTAGCACTCGCCAGTCGCTGCAAGAACCTGAAGAAGTTCAAGTACTCAAATGGTGGGGCCACTGTGACAGATGTAGTGTATGATCCGAGGGGCATGATCAACGCTCTAAGTAGGTTCTGTTATCACTCCTTGGAGGTTCTGTGTCTGGAAGATGACGACCAGTGTAACCGTGTAAGTCTTCCAACGGTAGATCATGATTATTACTGATGAATATTAGATCGGAGAGATGGATGGCGAAGAAGGCCCGCCGCCATCTTTGCACGCCTTCCAGGAGCTGCGCATCATCTCGTGTAGCGCAGCCGACATCTACAATAATTCAAGTTATCGTACTGGACGGGAAGGTCCCCTTGACAGAGAGGATCTCTCCTTCAATCCCGAGCAAAAGCTCCCGAGCTCACTCAGACGTCTGCAGCTCACCTTCTTAGTTGATGCACTTGCATATAAAGCACCAGAGCGGTTGATCAACGAAATTGCGAGCGCGAAAGAGTCTTATTTCGCCGAGCTCAAGCAAATATGGCTGTGCGATGAGTTTGGCAATATTAATGCAAAATGCGAAGAAAAAGCGAAGGAGATGGGTGTTAATTGCAAACCGATTCCATCCTTCGCAGCGGATTATGGTTATGATCCACAAGATTGGTGAGGTCGCGCGAGGTGGCAGAGTGGTGGTACTTCGTCTGGCAGAATCATCTTGTCGCGCCACTGCAGCGTGGAGTGTATCATGGTCGACCGAATTCACAACTTAAACTTATTTAAACGATATCCGAAATGCATTTTGGCGAGATGGGCGAATCGTGCAACACTTCTCTGAGTACTGGAGTTCCAAAATGTTTTTCTTACAAGTCAAGCTTTCTTTAAATAAAACAAGCTCAATCCAGCTCGATGGAACGACAGCACACCGTCACACGTTTGCGCGCCGTCGCCACTTTTTTCCTGGACGCCAGTATGTAATAAACGTTCGCTACTTTGGCTGTGCGGTCTGAAAAGGGATAAGTCCTGTCGACTGATGGTTACTCAGCCCTGAAAGTTGTCTGGATCATTATGCGAGGACACGGGGGATGTAGCGTTGTCCCTGTGGGTAGATGGCGGCTGACAGGGTGCCACCCGCCGCCGCCAGACTTGATTTATTTTGGAAACATGTGGGTTATTGCGCCCGCCGCAATCTCGCGTTGTTTCCTTTCTCTCTGTCTTTGCCTCTCCCTATAACACACATGCATGTTCCCTGGATCAGATGGGTAGGTAGAAGATGGTAGGAATAGGAGTTGGAGATTATGTTGGTAGCACGTCATCTTATCGCGACGCGAAATTGCGGCTGTCAAGATGTCGCTGAAGCTTGAGAAGACGCCAGCAACGCCATGCCCTCCGGTGTTTTTGAATACCGTAGGAGCTGATGGCGCTGACAAGCGGAGGCTTGGATGATGGGATGAGGAAAGGTGGTGAAAAGAACCGCTGTCTAACCCAATCATAGGCTTCGATCTACACAGTCAGCACCCATAGAGCGAAAAGAAACGACGCCACTTCGCCGCCAACTGGCCTGCAAATTGCGGCTATTTCCAAAGATTCGATACGGGCGACGGGCGACAGGCGACGGGGGCCAAGTGGTTGTTCTGGTCTGGCTCGGAGGAGCCCTAGAGCCCTAGGAGTGCAGCGGATCCAACTCCAAAGGGGGGCGCTGCAACTTACTCATCATGCATTTCTGTCATTACTCCGGCGTTCCCCTTGCTCATTTCCTGTGAGCCCATCACCTCTCCCTCAAAAGCCCTATCAGTCGCTCGTTTCTTCCATGCTGCGCTCGCTGCCGAATTTGAAGGTGTTGGGAGACCGGAACAGCATCGCCGCCAGAATGCAGGCCCTTCAGATCCCCCGAAAGTGAGTAGTCCCCTAATTATCTCCCCCAGCGCTAGCCCATGTCATGCCAGGTCATGGCCATGTGCGTGTGCGCGCGCGACCTGTGGAACTGCCTTGACCTGACACTTTTGACAGATCGATAATACTCGCCATCTCCATCGTTGGCATTTTCATCGTCCTCTTCAGGTTCTATGGCGACGTGCCGCTCGATTATTACCGCAATTACAGTCCCGCCGAAGCCTTTTCCCCCATCCAGCCGCATAACAACGATAAACCGCAACCGGGATATTTCAAGCACCAGCCCGAGTGGGATTTCAGTGTCCCGCCATCGGCCAAGGGGTGGAACGGATATGCGAAGTCTCCGCGCAATCGCGATATCATCATTTTGACCGCCAGCGATGGTGGAGGCCACAACAGCGCGATTCCCAAGGTCCTGGAGCGCGTCCTTGAGGACCGTCGCCAGTACTGCGAAAAACATGGATACACGAATCTCTGGTTGAACACCAGCCGATATGACATCGGCGAGGCGCACAGGGTGAGTCGCCCCAGAAAAACATAACTACCAACGTATGACAAAGTTTCACTCGGAACACCAAAACTGACACCACTTCTCTCCACCTAGACATGGTCCAAAATCCCCGCCGTAGCCGAAGCGTTCCACCTCTATCCGCACGCTGAATGGGTCTGGCTAATCGACACCGACATAATAATGATGACCCCCAACTACGACCTCGTCAACGAAATCCTCTCACCTTCCGCCATCAAAAAGGGGATAATGCGCGGCACGCCCATTCTCGACGGCCAACTGAAGAAAAACCCAACTAACATCTTTACCCCGAAATCCCCGCGTGTCGAAGACATCGACATCCTCATCACCCAAGACCACCAATCCGTCAACACGGGCTCGACATTCTTCCGCCGCACAGCGTTCACGCGGTACCTGCTCGAAATTATGACAGACTACACCATGCTCATGGGTGCGGATCACCCCGGTGCCGAACAGGATGCGATTAAGCATCTGATGTTGGAACACCCGCTTGTGAGGAACCACGTAGGGATCTATCCGCAGAGGAAGTTCAATGCGTATGTGCAGGGGGGGAACAATATGGGGTATAGAGATGGTGATTTGCTTGTGCATTTTGCGGGGTGTTGGGTGGGGGGCAAGTGTCAGGAGTGGTTTGAAGAGTTTTGGGCGAAGAGAGGGCATCGGGATGTTTGGAGGCCAGTGCAGGAAGAGGGGGGCAATTAGAGGAGATAACGGGATGTTGGGATGTTGGGGAGATGGTTGGGTGGTAATAGGGACTTGTAGAGGGCCCGGCACGGCACGGCACAGTACATTGGGATGACATGCCTCCCCTGTTGAAATGCAGCGATTGAGCGAGATGGAAGGATGTAAGGATTGGAGGAGTTTCTGGCGCGAGGAACAGGGGTTGCTTTGTATAGTTATGTTTCTCTCTCTCTCTCTCTTTTTGTGATGTTGGGATTTCTTTAGGGAAATTTTCATAGTGCGGGCCAGCGAGCATGAGGTGGCGTTTTCTTTCAAATTTTTCTATTGAGGAGACGGAATGAGTGAGTTGGTCGGCAGTTTGGAAGGAACAGTTGATAGGAAGGATAGCATGGATGACAGGATAGGATAGGATAGGATGATGAATATTATCATTGTACGATTTCAAAAGTTGTTTGAATTTTGTGAGAATTAGCCATGATGATTGGTGAATCGGAAAGGGGATTGGAACAGGTCCGGAACGAGGAAAAAGAACGGAAAGTAGGAGAGCGGGTTCTCGATTTCTTTGTTGCACGAACATGGTATACAATACAATGTGCACGGACGGAAAGTTCCTTGCCTTGCCTTGCCTTGTCCAGCCTTGCTCTAGTCTAGATACATTGGTATTCGACGAAACGATCTGTTCTCTGTACGCTCTCACGAAATCGACATTTCTTCTCTATCTCTCTCTCTCTCTCTTCTCTCCATCTCCATCTCCATCTTCTAGATGCTCGAGGTGCTTGAATAGGTGCCCCAAAATCGTCCAACGTTTTTAGACCCCACCAGAAATTTTGGTGGAGAAAATCGTCCAACGGTCTAACGAGTTAGAAAAATAGAGGCCTCTAATAAGTGCAGAAAGACATGTTTTTTATATTTTTAAAATACTCTAACGCAGGGCAATTTATCCAACGCGCGTTGGAGTTTGGCGAACACTAGAGCGTTGGATCTAACGCTGGAGCGTTGGAAGTTTATCGAACAGGCTACTAGACTGCGGTGAGATCAAGAACCTGGAATATGCCACAGATGGGGTAAGGAAATGATTGAAATCCTTCAAGTACACTATTTTCTTTCCACCTCTCTTTCAACCAACCTGGCGTAATATCTTCGCAGACTACATGAGTCTTGAATTCAGATTTACTATCATTTTTAGATGTATCTACTGAACTAGATCGAGGTGCTATTGGCATAAACCCAATCTATGAAATCCTAAATGTCAGTCCTCATTGGGACGAGTAATTGTAGTGGTTCAAGGCCGAGCGAGTAGACAGTGACAATGCCTACTGCGACACGTACTCATTCAAAATTACTGCCCAATGAGTCCGTTTTTCATTTACATGAAGTTAAGAATGTAGGACCGCAAAGACAAACAGATGCAGTGAAGGATAGCAGCAAATCCAAGCAATAAATCAACAAAAATTTAAAAGTGAGTCGGGTATCTGGTATTCTGTGCTTGAGAAAAGTCGAAAACTGTAGAAGGGAAGTATTTGTCCTCATTTTCTGATCGTTGGGTTATTTCAAAAAAGAAGAATGTTTGATCTTTGGAAATACCGTCGCTTATGTAACGTAACATTCACTGACACAATACTATACCAAAATCACTTGTGACGATGAAAAATCACCTTCGGAGATTCCAAAATTCTGTTTCATTATGTTTTACCTCACGTAATCACCCAGAAACCTCCCTTCGTAGTCCCAAACGATACGATCAGCCCATCAAGCCCCTAGTGTATACTTGGCCCAGGAGTACCGGAATGCTCAACAAACAGGATCAACGTACGAAAGGCCGTAACAGGGTAGGTGTCCTTGGTGAGGAATTTAGACCGGCAGATAATGCACGAGGTCATGCAAGGTCATGCAAGGTCATGTCGGCGTGACGATTTTCCAGCCATCAGAAAGAGGGAATGCTAACTACACAATCCACGAACCTGGCATTATCATGTTGAGTCATCATGAAATGGGACCAGATATTAGAAAATGGTGGCTGAGCTTTGCCTAATAACATATGCCCTGCAGATCATGTCATCTCCGAGAAGGCAGTTCCTTGTGTGCCACCACAATCCTTGTGTACTACGTGAAATCCCTTCGCGTCAACGGCGGCTCAAAGAGGATGCCAAGCGACATTCAAGTCACAATATTGTTCTCATTCTCATTCTTGGGATGTTTATTGATCAAAATTGAAATTTACCGTCCTGACTATTTAATATGATCTCCATCGCCGCCAATTTTTGATGGCCAGCCATGTCGTTATGCTGTTTTTATGCCGCATGTTTTTCAAGCCGTTCTGACATTCGTTGTCGAGACGGTACTTGTTCTTTTCCTTTGAACATAACATAATCGTCTCAGTCATAGAGCACTACTTCTACCATGTCTTCATATCAATATTTCCGTGGCGGATACTTGATTGAAACATGTCTATTCTTCAGGGACTCTGTCTCAATCCGGTACTTCATCATTAGTGCTTTGCACAATTGATGTTCACCATACTAATGCACAGGTTTTCTTTATTGTTATTTCCTTTTCGTTCAATGAGCAGAGCAGAGCCATTGAACACATTGAGCAAAGTCTAACCTACTGCACTCGAGGCAGTATGCTGATTTAGCTCTAGTATCCTGACAACACTTCACTTCCACCGAACCCCTTCCTGGGCTGCACGGCACACACTGGCCCAAGCCCAAGCGGCACTACACCAATTCTCAACGGTTCCACATCTGCACTAGACGGCAACGTCACCTGGTCGAGATGTCAAGACTTCTGTACCGTCGGCACTGACAAGACGGGCGGAGCGGCTTACCGATACTTCGCAATTGAGAACGGCAACTCCTGCCATTGCGGCGACATCTTTGTATTTGCACCTGAGTTTGGTTCTACCCCTCAGGCCGACTGCGAGAATGCTGTCTGCTCTGGTAGCGCCGGCCAAGAATACTGTGGTGGCGTCAACAAGATGGTCACTTGGGAGGCTGATGCATGGGTTGGCAAGGTACGTCCCTATTTCTGACTTTGTAATTTGTGTGATATGGCTCTGCTCTGCTCTGCGAATTATTTTTTTGTCTTTACTTCAGGTGAGTATGGCTGCGCTTCGGCCCAGACCACTATTGTGAGAGGATATGTTGGATTCTCAATGTACTTTGGCTTGGATACTTCGATAACTACTCCGACAACTACTCCGACAACTGTTTCGATAACTACTGCACGGCACTTCACAATACCCCCTTCATAACACTTTGTAACATCTTTCACTACTTTTCACGACACTCTTCACGACACTCTTCACGACACTCTTCACGACACTCTTCACGACACTCTTCACGAAACTCTTCACGACACTCTTCACGACGCTTCACAACATTTCACAACACTGCTCACGACACTTTGCAACATCTTTCACGACTCTTCACCACATAACTCACGACAAAACTCACGACACGTCTCACGGTACACGCCAAGACACATTTCACACTTCAATACTTGTTTCAACATACACTCGGGCTTGAACTTTGACATATCTGCCACCAACACTATGGACATATACCTATCTTATCAAACACATCCACACGCGCTTCGGCACATGCCTCTGTGTGTCATTCAAAGCAATCTCCGACATCTCTTCCCACAAATGCCCCAGCATCCGGCGTGGCAAGAAGTCCAACATTTATTCGGCGACTCCAACATGCAGAGAAGCAACTTCACCCCAACATGATCTAGCGACCTCAATAAATGATCTAACAACTTCAACATATAATCAAGCAACTACGCTAGCGACTACTCAACATCGGCTTGAACATCTGCTTCTCCATGAACACGGACGATACTTAAACGATTCCTTCATGGTCAAACGAACTTTGGTTTTCCATCTAACACTACTTCAATCAAACGAAAAGACGTCTACGGCCCAGTTTGATACCTACAATAGCAGCAATACGGCTTTATCATCCCATGAGTTACCACACACCACAGGTTTCGACAACATCGGCACCGACGTCACTATTCGCTCAGCATCTACATCCTCACCACTCCCGGGCCAATATGGCTCAAAAATCCCGACATCAGCCGACAGTAGTACACCAAACCAACGCAAAAACCTTTTCACCGAACTGTTCAAGAGCTTATATACTAAGCTGATGAATTACCAACAATTTTCGGCCAGCTCCACCCTTTCTGGTGATACAAAGTGGGAGAATCTATCCATAGATTGTACATAACAACCTAACATTATCCCTTCCAACACTACATTCAGATACCACTCAATCATATCATGGACGATGCGTCTGTTGGGATCTCTTCTTCAGACATTGAATACCATAACGAACATGAATAGTTGCAATCTCAAACAAGCTATACAATTATTAAGAGAACGATCTGGAACACCACGCAAAGAACCGGCAGTCAAAATAAGAGTCAAGCTAAACAACATCGAAAGCACCCGTCGATCTCATGATGGGACCGGCCTCCACATCCAATTCAGTGTGCTTAGAACGGATGATACAATTTAACCACATGTATCAGTTAAAGTTTATCAAGGGCGTTCTGCACCAATTTCCTTAGATCCATTGTCTGGCTGTAACAGCCCCCATGGTTACATACATTGTCTAGTCGTCCCCGCCTTCTCTACACACTTAGCATGTGAGCTCCGAGTATCAATCCGCATTAAGTACTTTCAACTTCACTTAGTCAAAGCCCGTTTGGATCCACATAGGACGAAGTGATATTATGGGCTGGGGGAATAAGATCAGAGGCTATGTTGTACACCCTCTAAGCCTCCAAACAATCCAGACGTCAGAAAGACAATAAGACCTATTCAGAAGGTCTAGTCTTCTCAGATTGAGCATTTCCATGCGAGAGAGACATGATCTAGTAAGTGCGTCATAGTGCCCCTTTCGGAAACACGAATGCTAACTCCATCATCTTCCAGGAGATTGATACCATGCTCAAGCATTGTATCATCCGTTTAATCCTTTGAGCGGCTCGATACTCATTGTATTTCGAACAGATCTTTCCATTCACTATCGAATTCTGCTATTTGGAGGGTGTCCCCCCAATACCTACACAATGCCACTTCGGATCTCGTATTCGGCCTATATGCAGCCCATGACCAAATCTTTGCTCAGCCGCTAAGTCCAAAATCCTACAAACATCTCTCACCCATCTCTCCCCACTCTCCAATCCTGTTCTCATATATGCATCTTGTATTTTCATTGTTACGCATCCAATTCAGTTTTCCAGAGTAGAGCCTTATCATACTAACATACATCCGTTGAAACAACATACTGATAATCATTATAGCCACACGATCTACCCTCATGGTATGAGCCCGACACAGCCTATCGTGGAGATGGTACAGAATCCCCAGCCAGCTACCATGCTTGGTTACTTTGGTGGTGGGAACACAACCAGGACAAACCCTTCCCCGGCGACGAAGAAGCCACATGGATTTACGAATACGAGACCGGCGGACAACTAGCCGCAGATGGACGAACCGCGACTAGAAACGGAACACTATCTCAAACAGTGCGCAACTCGCATTTGCCGCGACCTAGTCCGAGATACTTGAGGAGGGAATGGCTACAATGGTGGGGCCCCTAACAATCTTGTGAATCTCTTTTGGAGGAAATGAAAGGGCTTGCATGTTTTGGATGGAAAGGGCGAAAGCATGGCGATGGCGTTTTTTCTTTTGGAGGATATACCCGAGGACTTCAAGAGTCATGATTTGCATACATTAGCTGGAAAGGTTTTTTGGTCGCATATGCATGCTCGATTTGAGTACTGCCAGAATGTTGGAAGCTAGGGGTTGATCGATTAGTCGGTGATCAACAAAATTTGCTTAGCTTAGTACAATTCTATTTCCTTAACTGTTCAACTCTGTTGTCTGTGAGATTGATGATGCAATACGTGGGAAGCCTGTTATGATTGCGAATTTGGTGTCGCTTGTTAGACTGGACTGCTTCCTGTTTGTTCTCTCTGAAAAACTGGAATTGTTCACATATACACACATGTTGAAGGTGCAATGCTAAAAATAGTTTCCAACCCTTATGGATTTGATTGACTCGTGTAAATTTATAAGAACTAGCTCACTCCAGTAAAAATTCATTTGCCTATAACATTTGGCATTCTCACTTTATCACTGCACGATAATCTGCTTATATCAGCACCTCTGTCGCTTAAAGCCGAGCGATAACTTTACCTTGGATGCAGACGTGTTACAGCGCTATTGTGTCGGTGGGCGCGGGGGAGCACGGCGCGTCTCTCCCTGATAAGTTGGCTTCCAATCAACATTGGGAACCCAATCTTTAGTTTCATTCAGGACCAAAACCCATTGTCCATTTGGTGTAGTTTGATATACGTGCTGGCCAGTGGCGGCTCGGCCTTCAGTCCCGGACATGGCGATTTGGCACTGCGCTCACCGAACCAAATTTCTTTAATGTGAATAATACAATATGAGAGGGAATATTATTTGAAGATGATTATTTCTAATGATTATTTCTAATGATTTGAGTCTTCTTTGAGTTACGTCAAAAATGTGTATTTCCTTAACTGATAGAGAAGTGAGGTCGGGAGCTTACTCCTGTTACTTATTTATCATAAAATCAACTAAAATCCCAACAATGTTGTAGAGCGGGGTAAACCCGCTCGTCCGTTAGAAAATACACACGCTCATTGGTTGCAGATCTCAGCGCGAAAAATATGTCTAGAAAAGGTCATATGTACGCAGAGCTGTCTGTTTGCATTAGTGTGTTTAAAGGGACACAAGATAATGAGCATTCTCTCTGCGATTACAACAGTAAAGGAGCACTTCGATATTGCTCAGTGATAGATATAGAGACATGTTGATTATGCGTAACATTTATGGCGTGGTTGAACGCGTCTCAGCTCATGGCAGGCAAGTTTTCGCTCTTGGCCTGACGTGTTGTTATTTTCCCATTACACAACAGGTCCGTTCTCATCACATGGGTTTGCGTTAGTTGCAATCGGACGAACAAAGTAGCTCTTTTCGTCAATGATGTGAGGAATACCGATCTCCACTTATCTGTACACTTCAAAATTTATGTTAACAAGTAGCTTGAATAACAGCTCCGATAATTTTCAGTGTGGATGAAGGGGTCTGTATATAAACAGGTGCGTAGAGCTCCGTGGCGGTCAGTTCCCAACTGAGGGTCGTTGCGATCCAGGTGCGATCCAGGCAATCATTCAGTCAAGGGACATACAAGGGTTAGCGCGCGACTGCCGCCTACGCGAACACCCCGCTTCCTTGAGTATTTCATCTTCAATTAAGGAGATTAAACATCCACCTTCCTCGATTTCAGCTCCAACTCTTCATGAGGTATTCCTGACCACGCGGTTTTTTTTTTCAATCTTTGTAGCCTGACTCCCCTCATCTCTCGCACCACACCGTCCTGCGCTTCGAGAACATGGGCACTCGCGGTTTCTATGTTTACAAGTGGCGGGGACGATACTATGTGTACTACAATCAACTCGACTCGCAACCCACAGCACTCGGGGTGATGCTCGTATCTATGATTCCATCTGAGCCCGAAAATTTCCGTCGATGGCTGGAAGAAAGACGCGTTGAATATTCCGAGTTGGAGCAGAAGCTCTTCACCGTTTCTTTGCCTCGTGCGCAAGTAGGAAAACTGCACACACTTACCGAAGCTGGTGTAGATTGGTTGGTTGATTGGCCAAGATATGAAATACCCCAAGATCATATGTTCGTTTTCCGAGGTTTATAGAGTACCGGATTAGATGCTAATCGACCATATTTTAGTGGAATCCAATGGATCTATATCTTCGACCTGGATGACTGCCAGTTTGGAGTTCACAGTCTTGATAGACCTTATGATCTCACTCGAATCCCAGAAGGCTGGGAAAAGCATGAGGAGGAGCTGAATCACCACGATGAAGATGAAGACGAGGATACGAATGAGGAAGATGGGGAAGAATCTCATGAGGTTGAATACGAAGATAATGGATCAATTGTTGCTCTGTTGATGGAGCAGAAATACTCAACTTCCCTTGTAGAAGAGGTTAAACCGAGGCATAATTCCAGATTAAACAAGAAGCCCGCCTTCATCGTGAGCGAAGCCATCTTCCACGCGATTCAACAGCAATATCCAGAGATGATGAAGCCTAGTGCATCAACCAACCCGGGGACGACTTTTTTGTTTCGAGAAGCAACTTTTGTCTTCATGGCTCTAGCATCTTGCTCTCCAGATTTGGTAAGAGTTTCTACGAAATCTCGTATGTTTGACTTGCAGCCAAATTATACTGCTTTGATGGATGTTATTAGCCAGTCATCCAGCGAAACCAGCTTAAACACCGAGTTTGTCTCGGCCTTGTTTGAGGGGTTTCACTTGGAAAAAAAACCTCCAGGCAGCTCCAAGTCATCGCATACGTATTGGTTGCAGGGTGTGTTGATCTTCTCGGTTGCGAGCCTAGAGGACAACAGCAGCGTTGTACAGGCGATCACCAGAGCCGTGACAGAAGGCCGCTCCTGCTCCAAATCCTATTTTGATGCCATTGTAGTCTCTTTGACACATGTGGTTCTGATATGGGTTTCGGAAGAACAAATTCAGTACAGCGAGCGATTGGATATCAAGTCAGAAACCGCATTTGGCGCAATGGCTCACGTGTTCGAAGCTGCAGCACTCCGAAAGCTGAGTCGCTTGACTTCTCAGTCTAGAGGGGTCTTCCCCAACGAGATTTATCGCAACATCATTGCCCAAATCGATCCATCAACCCGCAAAGCTTGTTATCATGTGTCCCGAGCTTTCCGAGATTTCGCCTCGAATGAGTTTTCAATGACCAAAGGTCTTAGCCTGGTACTGAACTCGGAAGATAAACCCGTCCTTTTCCACGCATCACACGGCTCCCTTGGCAGATTCGAACTTTCTGCAAGGTCTCAACCTTCCAACGAGCAAGGAGTGCCGGAAAATTATGAATGGTATCCCGTCCTAGGGTTTTGTGACGACACCGCCAGTTATTTGCCCACTGTGCAGGTAAAATTGGACGCATCTATTCCACGTACCATGAACCAGGACTTAGAGACAGAGGAAATTCTGCATTTTGATCCACCATCCATTGATCTACCGAAGCTCCTAAGAGATTTGGATAACCAGCGATATTCTATCTTAATGAACGGAGTAGAGATCGAACATGAAAGGTTCAACGAATGCTTTGCCGCATTCGAAAGTCACATCACCACCCAGAACACGATTGTCGGGCCATGCGATATACTCGGTGTATATACGTATGCATTTTTCCGTCCATTAAAGATCTTTCTTGGCTGGGGCTGGAGCAAAGATAGGCGAGATATCCCTAAGATGCCGATGAAAACATACTTCCTCCGTGGGAGCTCGAGTTCTGACATGGGTATGATCAGTGCGGAAAAATCGATGTTTGGGTTGGTGTGGTCCAGACAATCAAGTGGGGACCCTGTGGAACCTTGGCATCAAGCCATAAAGGAGGGTCTAGAAAGAGCTTCGGAGGAATACCTACGTGCTTTGTATATCATGTGGATGTGGGGAGAGCGTAATTATCAGTAAGTTATTTCTGATTTCAGGGCCTAGAATTGCCTCTCCCTCTGCTATTGCTCCTGTACGATAGGAAACACTGTCTTCATTTGGTCCGCTAACACTGCCAAGGAAGATAGACTTCGTCGTTATGATTGTGATCGGAACTCAATTCCTCGTTTTCAAAAGGTCGGAAGTGGCGTCCATACCCCCGGTCTCTGATTTTCCAGACGCAGTGAAAGTCCTGGAGGAGAAAGGCTACCTTCGATTGCATTGGCGAGAAGAATTCGATATCTGGAATATGGTTGGCATCGACGTCGAAAGTCTTTCTAAGAGCTTGAGATGGGAACCAATCCAAGAATGTGCAGATGCTCAGCCGCTGAATATTTTGAACATCGACCACAGACCTCGAATACGGGATGCATTTCATCGTATTCAGGAGATATCTGTTCAATGGCCAGACCCATGGAATGGCAGATGAAGAGATTTTCGAATCTTGCAATCAATGGAGTAATGGTTGGCTGGTGGGCACCAGCAGTCTTCTTATTGTCAATTGAATGGTAGACCAATAATCACAATCTCGCTCTTGGATAGGAGTGATCCTTGAACCATAGAAAACTTTCCGTTATTTTTTTAATGTGAGCATATATTTGGGTGAGCTTGAGTGAGCAAAGTAGGCTCGCATCAAAAACTTACTGGATTGGATGACGTAAATATCTGCCAGGAAAGATATTTCTTAGCATTTCTCAACTGAGCATACCATAATATGTGTAGAGGTAGCTTCTCCTGAAAGTCTTCTCCTGGCTTGCTTCTCTTAGTAAAATCAGCTGTCCTGCAGTCATACAGAACTAAACGCAAGCCACGCAGAAGTTCATCCGTTGATTACTCCATATAATCTTAAGCAACGACATATAAGTAACTCAACACAATGAGTAGAGTCGAACCAATAGTCTCTCTGTGCTCACTTCGAGAGCAAAGGTCCGAATTTTTGCAACAGTACAAGATAGAACCCGGCAACACCCGAAATTCAGTTTTACAATCGCAACCGGTCAGTCATCCATACTCCTGGCTAGGTACTATACGACGTTATGAATATTCTGTGCGGTTGGGCCTTAGTACAGCTCCACCTGTATCCCAGATGCTCCCGGGGCCCTCCAGCTAAATATAGGGCTGTAGAGTGTGTTTCGCGAAGAAACACCATGTTTAAAGTTGCAGGTACCTGTCTTTCCGACCCTCTGTGCTCAGTAATCACAAGGGAAAATTCTCTAGGAACACTAAAGGTACGTCGCAGATTCTTGTCAGACCTTATTTTCAATGACTATGCAAGCCTGAATAATCTGAAATTGAACTACACAACCGGTAGAATTCACGCTCCCAGTCTCATTGAAATTCCTCTCCCCCGTCTCCGGCACCCTATGGGATCGTACGGGGTCTGGATAAATTTTCCATAAGCAATATTGCCCATATCTCTGCATTAAATCCACTTCGATATTGCTACGCAGTATCTCTATATTGGAGCTGGTCCCAGCAAGGCGTGCATTCTGATAGCCATGTCCTTTGTGAATTCGGGAGCTTTGTGGCACGTCATGCTTGCGCAGGGCTATTTGATGGGAAGACGATTGTATTTGGTGTGCAGCCTACGCTGGCTAAGTGGGGAAGCACTCCCATGATAAAAGGGTGCTGGCGATGGGGACTGTGACGGTGGGGAGCGCGGTGGGCGGTATGGGGTTTCCGATTTTGTTTGAGGGAATGGAACCTAGGATTAGGTTTGGTTGGGTAATGAGAATTGTGGCTTTGAAGATGGTGTAAGTTGGGGTTTAGGGGTTTGGGATTAGCGCGTTGTTTACTGATGCAAGCTTGACAGGTTGTGCTATTTTGTTGCGCTGTGGATATCGATGAGTAAGCTCTCTGGAAAAAGATTGAAGGACATGATTCGAACGCTGTTTGATTACGGGTGCTTCGTACAACCTAAATACGCTGTGTTGGCCGTTGGTGCTTGGATCGGTCAATTAGGACTGTATGTACCAGGGTACTATATCAGTAGGGGCCCTTCATTTCACTGTTGTTTTAATACTGATATCGCTCAAGAACCGCACGTTGCGACTACAGATCCCTCAATTATAATCCAAGATTTGTTCCTTCTCTTCATAAATGGCACTAGTCTTGTAGGATGATCCTGTATGCCCTCGCTCTCTCCTAGATTCTAGTGGACAGACCGTTTCTAGTGGCGGGCTCGCCGGCGATATTCTTGGACGCCTTAACATCCTTTGGCTTATTTTTCTCGTTTCAGGCTTCCTCTGGTTCTCCCTCTGGCCCTTCAAAACATTCATAGCATTGCTTCATGCATTCATCCGATTTTAAGATCATTTCAGCGGAGCTTACGTCACTCTCCTTGCTGTAGCTGTAGGCCAAATCTCTCCAGATGAGAAGATCGATGCGCGAATAGGAGCATTCCGCAATGTTATTGCGATTAGTGGTCTAATTGGCGCGCCAATCGCGGGAACTTTGATTTAAGGAAAATACGGGGGGCCTGTGGGGAGGACAGCATAATATGGGGTCATTACCTATACTGTAAGCAAGCATTGAAGGTGATGTGACTTTACTAATCGTGATCTAGAGTGGCACATTGATTGCAGCTGTAGTGATCTTACTGCCGGGTTGGCTGATACTGAGCTGGAACTTACGAAAGTATCATTGGGCGAAATTATATATGCCTGTTCGTTGTGAAATATGTGGACAAGTACACTGTGGAAATCTAAACGGGGACGAGTCAGTGGTACGACGCGCACGATGTAGTGGCTTAGCGGCCAGCAACACCAAAATACTTAGTGATGAGACTCATCTGTGCTGCATCAATAGGAACAAAATTTATTGCTCTGCGAGTTATTTTTACGCCCGTTCACCTGAATTTGGCTAGACTTGCGAAACATTTGAGTATTCGGGAATTGCCGTGAGTTAGCGAGGGCTGATTCATGCCTTGTAGAGGTTCAATCTCGGGATCGATCCAATAGGAGACACTGGACATAACTGAAGAAGAAGAGAAGAATTTCATTTGTAACGAGTAGATAAATGCGTTCGCAGTGTTTGTTGGGACTATGAGGCATAATGAATATACACTTTGGTTTAATCATTGTTGATTAGGTGAAACAATGAGTCAGTATTATGAGCATATTTTCTATAGTTTAGAATCCCATGAGAGTTGCTCCCTAGACAGATGTGAGTACTTTGCCTAATTACAATCAATATAGTTAGAACGGAAAGTTTTCTAGAGACATGTGGTTTTGTGCATCAAGAAGGGCACATAATTTATTTGTCCGCAAAAAAGGTAACAGCACTAAGGTAAGATTGAACTATGCTGAAGACCTAACACTAGAGCCCCCTCGAATAGTCACATTCCTAGTACTGCCTTATCATATCTTCCAAATCAGTCTAGTCTCCCATCACAGGTTTCGTGAACCTAATGCTATGCGAATTTAGGCATCGTAGTTCATCTCCTATTTGATGACCCTCGCCCCTGCTCAGTATCATCCACCATCATCAGAAACTCATCAGTTGACTCATTCTTCCTCTTCTTCGCAATCCCATTGGTAATATCACCCACATACCAGTACGGCGTGAGAACCAAAACAAAAGCCATAGGGACAGCATCGAAAATATATATCGGCCAATCCTGCTTCATAAGATATCCATCATCTGCGTAGAAAATTAGTAAAGATCCCCGAACTCATCATTAGAACAAAAGAAAATACTTACCACCCATAGCATATTCAACCAGCCTAAACAAATTCCTAAACATAACCAACCCACTCACAATATACAACATCTGCAGATACCTCTCCCACCCCCACCCCTTCTTCCCCCAAGCATTCCTTACATTTCCCCCCGCAGTTTCTACATTCTTCACTCTCCTATTCCAAACTACTGCTACTAAAACAAAAAAGCAAAAAATAACAACCTGCAACGCGAGACCAGCAAGAATAATTGCATTCCCGAGATCTACCGTAGACTTGGTCGAAGAGCCAGCCATAATCGCTCCCCCAGCGCCCTGAATGCCGAAACATAGGATGTCCCCGCCAACGAAGATTTTGGTGAGACGAGTGGGGCGGACAATGGCGTGGGAGTATTTCACTGTCGTGCTTGGAGGACAGGTAGAGAGCATAATGCGCCCGAGGAACATGTAGATGGAAGCGACGTAGAAGAGTGGGGCGAGGAGGACGAAGATGGCTTGGATAAGGAAAGCGGTGAAGTTGTCGGGTTTGGAGTAGCCTTGGAGGCGGCCTGCATAGCCGCCGATTTCCACTGTGATGGGTGTTAAGAGAGGGGAATGAGAGATCAGAAGACAGGGTGGCTTACGGAGTCCGCCGATGATGAAGGGTATACAAAACCATGTTCGTGTTGCGGCGAGGCGCCAGGCATGAATGAGGGTGAGGAAGGTGAATATACCGATGAAGATTGCGGCGGCGGCGATGGAGGGGAGGTACCAGTCATAGTAGTTGTTGCGATTGCCTTCAGCCATTTTGACAGTGCTGTTCGACAAAAGTAAAATTGTATGAGAATCGGAAATGTATGTAATCTTAGGTTCTGCTCGTTGAATGTTAAATGATGTTGCTTACTGATGTTGCGGTTGATACCATTCCATTAACAAGACTATCAGTATATATATGTATCATCAAGATGGAGTATCCATTTAAAACTTGCGTAAGCCTCGCAAGCACTGCCTTCCCTGCATGACAAAAAGGCTCATCGCTATGTATCTATTGACATGATTGATTTCTGGCACCTGTGCGTGTGCCTTTCGCCAAGCTTTATACCTTGTGAACGAAAGAGAAGCGTCGTCATCTTGCCGAACAAATTGTCGCTTTAGGAATGTGAAAGCATTAATCGATGACATGTATGTTTAGAAGTCAAGTTGTATCCAAGCCACCTCCTCGAACTGGCGGTTTCGCACTGGCACCTCGTTCTCGTATCAGACGAACGAGAACGAGAACGAGGTCAGATACCCAAAATGTCTTAGTGCAAAACCGGCCCTATCACGCCTTGCAAGCGAAAACTAGGAGTGAAGGCTGATCAGACAATCCAAAATACCTATTGGTGGTAAGATTTTGAGGGCCATGCCAATACGCATGGCGAATGACAAATTGTCACTGTTTATGGCGGAATGGTGGCCTAATTCCAAGATTTACTCTTCATAATTCGACCTTCTCGCGACACCACTGTACGAGAGGCAACCAATCACTGCCAAGCGGTTCCAACTCAGTCGATATATCTTCCACCAGGACTCTTCCTGAGTATTGTGCCCACCATAGATCGAATTCCTGCCAAAGTCTGACTGCCCATACCATGAGGATGCCTTTAGCAATTGCATCACCTTGCCTTAAAGTATCAAGAAAGTGCGGACTTGTACGGATCAGCCAGGGCATCGTATGAAGACCTTCCTGGTTCAAGCCCGCAAGGCTAGCGATTGTAGTTTGAAATATCTGATGTGCATCATCTTCTCTTCTGGTATCGTTCAATTTCCGGAGTTGCTCAATTGGAAAAGGAGACTGGGGATACTTGACATCCTGTTTACCAAGAAGTAGGACATCATTCAGTGGGCCTTGAGTAATCCAATGACGCCCGGCCACAACTACTGTAGCTAGGCCTCGGATCAGATCTGCTAAACCTAGCATGGCTTCGGCTAATGATGAGACTGTCCTATTTCGACTGGTTGGGAGGAGCGGCGACACAAGTGAGCATAGCATGATGCATATGGAACTTGCAAATACTGCATCGCATGTATTGACCGAAAGAGTAGCCAGATTACCCCGTAATCCGACAG
The DNA here is from genome assembly GCA_020744415.1 of Dendryphion nanum. Lineage (NCBI taxonomy): Eukaryota > Fungi > Ascomycota > Dothideomycetes > Pleosporales > Torulaceae > Dendryphion > Dendryphion nanum. The sequence continues at coordinate 1,237,908 of JAGMWT010000011.1, read as the reverse complement.
CGGCTTTGTTTTGATAATGTAGTGATGCGTTGCAATACTTGCTCATTTTGGTATTATCTTCGGACTCAAAGGCGATGTGAAGACATGTTAATGCAAGCAGAGCTTCCATAAGATATCCATGTCTTAGCGCCTCCTTTACCACAAAGCCGTTAAAAACAGGTGCGAGTGCTATGGAGAAGCTGCCTGATGTCGAGCTACACCAATGATGCATAAGTTCCAGTTCGCGAAATCTGACAGAATCACCCTTCCATGGTAACTCTTCATCATGAGCTTGGCGATCCAATTGTTCAGAACTAGTGCCACGACTGATGTCTGCATTTGGAGAATCGTTCGTTTCCATTGAAAGTCCCGGCGATGGCGACGGATGAAGAGCGGGGCGAGTATCCGAACCCCATGGAGTCCGAGGTGCGGAAATTCGTGAATACTGACAAGTCTCTTTGCGCTGGACGCAGATGCCACAACTCGGAAGCTGTTCATCACATTTCACACGCCTTTGTCGGCATCGATCGCACCCATAACGTGACTTCTTGTGTGTTCGTTTTATCGGCATGACTGATTGGTAAACTGAGGAGAGGGTGGTAGTAGATAGAAAGCTGCTATCTCTCGTGGGCCGCGGCCGTAGTCTTGCATTCAACAGCGGGTCCAGAAGTATCTAGGTAGAAAGAAACGTTATCGCAAGGCGATGGTCGCGGAGTGTGTTTAGAGATGAAGATATGTAATTAGCCGCAAAGATTTATAGAGCAGGTTGACTAAATCTCGAGACAGACACGCGAACTCTGCGATGCAGTAGTTGTCCGACTGGCCTCCGAGCGTAAGTCTAAGCCCCAGGAACTTGTCAACACTAAGCAAGAACATCCCGATCTAGCTAGGGCGCCATGCTAAATATTGCAGCTTCTCTGTCGTCAACCTGGCCTTTAGATATGCATGGGTGGGCTGGCGGTCCAGAATATGATTCAAATATTTGAACCTGATAGAACAAATGTTCTTAAATTTTGTAGGTTTCAGGGCTGGATGAGCCCAATGATTTTACGGGAACGGATATTTGGACAATCCAAGTGGGATATCGAGAGTTGTCGAAGCGTATTATCAATGTAATAGAATAATTCAATAGCAATACATGAATATAGCAAAGCCAACTAAAGGCATAGAAGGGGAGTGCAATAGAAGAAGGGATGATATGAACTGACGTGGGCTTGGCACAATATGAGAAAACTCAGAAAGGCGCGGCGCGCTAGCTCGCAATGAGGGATGGTCATTTCTCTACTTCAATGAAGTCCCTTACACCACATTATTCACATGTTTCCTTTATTTTCCCATCCCGTCGCTAACTTATCGGAACTTTCCTTATGGCGTGGTAGGAGAGAAATGCTGCCTTTAGGTCCGTAATATCCAATTGAGGAATGTCAAGAAACGGCTGCAAATCGCAATCACCCCCGCCGAACGTCCAGCGAATAGAGAGAAGTCCTAGAAAAAAAAAATCGGATCTTGGGTATCTATAGAATCATAGCACTATGAACTGCACATCATCAACTCCATCTCGTCTCGTCTTAAGCTCTGCCCTCGAGAAGACCCGCAGACCTCTCCAACACCGTATTGAATTTCTTCACAACGCCCAGTAACCCGCCAGGGCCTCCAACATCTCTCGCCACACCATCAAGAAGCATCTTGATGGGTATATCTGGGCCTTCGTTCTCTCTGCCTTCTTTTTTCGCTTGGTCTTTACCTCTTTTGATGGCAGCCTGGATGTCATACATCCAACTGCTGAGTCTATGTCGATCTTCAGTCTCTTTCTTCTCCTTTTGAAAATCGGCTGCGAGTTCGTCACTCTGAAGCTCAAGTTGGTCCTTCTCGTTTTGAAGTATGAGAAACTCCTTTTGAAGTCGCTTCTTGTCCTTTTTGTACTGACGAAGTTTGTTGACATTGTCGACAGCAGAGTTGTTGGCGTCTTGGAGCTCCAGTAATGAATCATCTAGCTTGTCCCTGTATGCAAGAATGATGTTCCTTTGGCCGCGTAATTCACGCTGCTGCTGAGAATCGACCGTGCTTTCGATTTTGGTCGTTAGTTTGATCATTTGGTTGTTGAGGAGGGTTTCAATGGCAGATCGTGTAGTGTCCACTACAGTAATACCGCTGAGACCATATCCTTTGAGTCGCATAACTGTGATTTTTTGGGTTGCGCCATGTTTTAGGCGCTTCTTTGGTGGCCCATCGCTCGAAACTTCGACACGTGGATTCTTTTTCGGTTTGGGTTGAGATCTGGATTTCGGCAGTCTGGGCTGCATTTCCCCTTCCTCGTCCGACTGTTGTACTGAATCCTCCTCCTCTCCACGTAATTCGGGGTGTTTAGGGTATGTGTGCTCAGATATTGATTTGGATACAGCTTGAGTATTTCTATTGACTTTTGATTTTCGGCCTCGCTTGCTCCGTTCATGGTCTGGGGATGATTCGTCAATGTCCCTAGCCTCAATTTCCCTGGTAACCATCGGTTTTTTCTGGCTAACTGGATGTGGTCTGCTAGATGGTGGACTTGATTGAATGATGTCCTCCTCAGCCTCAGAGATCTTGTTCTGCTTGCGTGGCCTACCAACTTTCCGTGGCACAGGTCCTTTGATGGTGGCACTAGTTGGATTAAGTTGCAATGTATTTAAAGTTGATTTATTTGTCGGGGGGTCCGCCAAAGGAGATAGGGGGTCCAACCCATCGTCATCATCATTCGAAGGCTTGGGCGACGTTGTCTTCTTTCTTGCCGATCTTTGGGTCCCGCTGTGGCTCTCTGGACCAACAGTTTCACGCAGTTGCCGGTCGGAATGTGCTTTGTCCTGAAGAGGGCTTAATTCATCCTCGCTACCATCATCGACGTCGGACACATTATTCATGGCAGGGGTCAGCCGAGAGTGAGGAGCATCAACGGCCGAACTATGTCGTTTCCAGGGAGCCAGACTATCTGCGGGAGTGGAAGGTCCGGGTTCGGCGGATACTGCGTGTCTCGATGAGCGAGGAACAGAGAAGACATGCTCTTGCTGAATCAGCGCTGGCGTGCGCTCCGAACGGTTGCCAATTGGGCTGAGATCTGGTACCGAACCAACAGAGCGAGACATCAAGTTTCGAGAAACGACAGACATAGGCGCCTGTTCTACCAGTAAGGTTGACCCACTGGCCTTGGCCATGTTGTCTTCCATATCACCAATCAGAGATAACTCATCTGCCATGGGATCAAGTCCCTCAGGAATAGGTGAAATCGGTCCTGCAGTTCTTCTACTTTGCTCAATTGAACGCACATTACCATCAATCTCAGGACTTAGGGGGTCTGGTTGTCCGTCATCTTCGCCGAGTGGGGTAGCAATCTTTGTACCTCGCTTCCGCTTCCCTAATTGTGGTGTCACAGTCTTTGGTGGTGGGGTGGGCAGCTTCCGGGCGACACTGCTGCGGTGAAAAGATGCGCTTCTATGCCGTTGGGCAGAGCCATTCGAGGCTTTCGGTGTGTTTTGGACAGGTGTTTTACGAGGAGATGGTCGCGGCGGGAGAGACTCCTGTTTCGCAGATCGTACGAGGGCTCCAAGATTGAAGGCGAAAGCGGTTTCTACAGCTGCCGAGCTACTTTAAATAAGCATTCATGTACATATGATAGCTGTCGCATGAGGCCTACCCGGTGCCGCGCATGCGCTGCTGTCGATGCTCGCGGCGGTCTACAACCGTTAGTCTTGGTGTTATAATAGTAGGTATGAGGAAAGTTATCCTACCGACTGGCGCCATAATGAATGGATTTCTAAGAATTGGATGTCGTCCCGCCGCACACAACGTGTGATGTGGTGTCGGTCGCGTCGGTTCTTGAACAACAAGAGACCAAAACACGCCAGTGAACATTCACGTGATGCTGCCAAGACTCGGGCAGTCAGGTACCGCGAGGCCCGCCCGACCTTTGCGTTTGAACGGAATATCCAAAATCCATCCCCGCATAGAGGCATTAGAGCTTCTTCCATTATACTGCAACTCCGCCTTCAACAAAGCCTCCGCCTGGCACATTCCCGAAACATAATGGGCTGGATTTGGGGCGACAACGAAAGCTCTGTTAATCATAGTAAACTCGATCCTTCCTTGCAAGACTTCCTTGACAAAGAGGCACCCAGCGGACAGAAGCCTTTTTTGCCCTCCAAACCAACCCAAAAAACGACTGAACCCGAAAAATCTCCAACAACCGTAATCACCGAAGCTTCATCAAAACCAACCGTACCACCCCAATCACAATTTCAAGATGGAAGATACGCGGATATTTGGAAAGGTTACGAACCCCAGCACGTTGTGGAAGACCGGGGCAAATCAGAACAGGACAAGTTACGGGACATTGTCGATGCATACAACGACAGGAAGGGTGAGATTGGACGTGTAGCTATGGAAAACTGTGCCTTCGAGTACATGGCACAATATGACTGCTGGAAATCCCCAACCTTGAAGCAGATGGCGACCGTATGCTACACGGAGTCGCGCAAGTTTAATCGCTGTTACGACATTCAAACCAAATTCCTGAAGGCTCTTGGATACATGACTATGGAAAGGCGGACAAAGGAGCAAGATGAGGCATTGCAGATGCATGCAGATAAATTATACCAGCGCCTGCTCGAACAAGAGGCACTCATTGCGAAGGCAAAAGAAGAGGGAAGGCCACTACCCAAATTTGAAAGCGTTCTCTCGAAACAAAACGTTTCGCGGGCCGCATTAGGTCCATCGCTGTCCCCGCAAAATGCTGGAAAGACAGAGCAAGACGAGGAGAGCGATGTATGGAGTCACATTAAAACTTCATCGCGGACGGAGTACGAGAAGAAGTTGGCTGAATTACCACCAGAAGAGCAGGATCTTGAGCGTAAGGCTCTCTTAGGTGAGTTAAAGGCGCAAACGATGATGGCATCAAAAGTGGAGGAAACTTTCATTGAGGAGCGAATAAATCGCATGAAAAGAAGAGAAGCAGGGCAAGCAACATTCGGCGACACGATAAAGCGGCTTTGGGGCTGGGATCGGCCTTGATACATGGCCTCGTGTGAGTCGCGTGGGCCTGTTTGTACGATTTTGTAATCCATATGTAGTATGATTTGAGCAAACGCCAGTCATTTGTTCCTCAACAACCAGCGGCGATGTTTCTACCTCGAACCTTTTTCTGAATCTATACCACCTACCACGGCGCCGTTCTCAACGAGGTTGTTATCGCTGGACAACTGGATGCTCCGCTCAGCTCCCTGTTCTGTTGAGTTTGTTCACGAGTGATGGTCGCCCGATCTGGCTAGTGCCCCGCAGTTACCCCATCCCACTTGGACTATCGTCATCGGCCCCGGCACTCCAGGCTACAGATCAACCTCCACTCCCTCTTCTGTCATCTATCACGCCTTCGGCTTCTGCTCGAAACCATACGGCCTTTTATTTTCGCGATTTTTACTATCCCAATTAAAAGTCTTTTCTAACGACTGGTTCGTGTTCCCCTCGCGCCTATCCGTTGCTCTTATTGCAGAAACAACACCACCCGGTCCCGAGACCCTCCTTATCATGTAACGCACTTTTGCTTGTACACAACGCATTCTCGACCTTCGAAAAGTCCCCATGCTGTTGATATCTTGAGGACTTAATTCTGTGCTCTTTTCAACAGTACTACAACACGGACGGATTGGTACATCGATTACATCTGTCACCTCCAAGCCCCATACCTTCTAGCGGACTTAATTTCACTCATAATACCCTGATAAATCTAAATCCAAAGGGAACCTCAGGAGACCCCTGGTACTCTCTTCCATAAAACTTTGGCGCTCGAAATGGCCCGCACACGTCGGTCATTTGCTATTGTCGTCCCGGATTTGCCATGTCCTGAACGCACTCCCACTCTCGCAGATCCAACTCCGACGCCACACAGATACAGTGAGCTTTCTACTACTGCATCGAGGCCCAGGTCTCCTCTCAACCCAGAAAATTCTCTTTGGGTGACAGAAAATCAACGTCGCACATTCGCTGAGCACCTTCGACAATGGTCACTAAACCACGACACTAGTATTTATCTAAACGGATTCATTCAAGTGCGCGGCGACGCTTTCCAAATCGGACCTTTGGTGCTTGGAAAATCAGTCGCTTGTACACTTGTCCAGCCCTCTTTTGTCAGAGATCACGTGAAGCACATCGTCATCAAGCTTTTTCCGCCACGAGGAAATGGAAGATACAGGCTTATCGTGCGCTCAGGAGCAAGCTGGGTGTCTGCTCGAGAATTTTTCGACAAGCAATACTTTGTTCATCTCCAATGGAAAAGGACGCTGGCTTCCCGCACCCCTAGCACATCCTTAGTGCAGCGAGAAGCCATGCCGCTATTAAAATTTCAAAATACAGACGGGGTCAAAATACGACCCTTATTCTCAATCTTCCTCTCCTTGCCATTTGAACTACAGTTGATTATCCTCGAGTTCGCCTTTGGAAAAATCAAACACTACTGCCCTGGGAAAGACAAGGGTCCAGGATTTGCATACTATGCCAAAGTACCGTTTGTCGATCAGGACCGATTTTCTCTTCAGGTGTTACATTCTCCCAGCAAGCTTAGCTCTCTATTATCCATTTCTAAGTCGCTCAATTCATATCTCCTTCCATGGGTGTACAGCACGATCAACTTCGCCTTTGGCTGCCAAGGCCTGACGAACTTTCTCTGGATGGCTGGTCCTGAAAATAGGAAACTCATTAAAAATATGACTCTTGTGTTCAAATGCGCAGCTCTCACTCACTGTATCCGATGGATGTGTCCAGATCCTATCCATGATCTGTTCAATCCACGGCCAATTGTGACTCGGGCAGCAGCGTTGCAGTCCTTTTGGCGATTCTCAATCCGCGATCTAGCAAGGGACCTAAATCTTAGGACACTTACCGTCGATGTAGATGGTATTTCATCAAATGATATTCCGCTTATCGTACACTCTCTCCGTCACTTCTTTGGCAATGTCGAGTTCGTTCGATACACGTGTTGCGGCAGTCCTCTAAACCCCGACGACATTAGACTGGCCGGAGTCTCGAAACCGCAGTCTTGGGGAGAGATTTGTCGAGATGCATTCACACATCATCTGAATGATGGCGCATTAAGCTTGATGATAAGTGATAATGGGGTCAATGGGTCCGTCAACGATTTAGAGAAGGCTATGGAGTCCTCGGAAGTCTCGGGTTTTTTTGAGAGCTCAGTTTATTGATGTGCTTGAACCCTTTCTGGGACTTCATTTTTGAATAATATGGCAATAAAATTCACGAATATTATGAACAGAATACATACTCCATTCTCCTCTGCGTCTTGAGCAGCTTGGCTATAATCATAGAACTTTTGAAAGAAATCTAATTTCGATTCCATGATCCGAAGCCACGGCACAGAATACCGGAAACCTTGTTACTCAACGTGATCTCAGCTCACAATAAAATAAGATACTCATTAGTCTGTTTTGCTGAGGATCATGAACTACCCTATTCCCGGTTTAGTATATGCTCCGCCATCTGGAGACTGGTACCTTCATAGCCTAGCATTGTCGATCTTCTAGCATCGACTTGGTTAACGTCAGACAAAACGAGCAACCACAGTGGAAAAGATGTAAAACCTTAGGGCACATTGTCAACAATCCTATCATCTGTCCGACAATGGCATCGACAAAAATGTTACTCGAGTACTTAATAATACTCTTTAATTCATCCAACCTCATCCCTGCCCTTTTACAAATGCACAATCCGAAAACCCCATCCAACTCACTGAACGGAGCACCATGCGACATTAGAAGATCCTCTTAGTTATGTAGACCTGGATCGGATAAGACGATCACTCCTAATTTGACTGAACATAATGCAGCTAAAGGATCTTTCAAAGGGAGTGTGATTGTGAAACCAGGGGGACTAGGGTCTTCAGGAGTAGAAAGAATTGCAAGACTTTGTGCTACTTACAGAGACACTGTGTTTGGAGGCCAATTTAGCTTGACTGGCTTTGATATGGTAAGTTGTTCTATTCACTTTGAATGATAGATCGCGTTCTTGCATTTCACAGTGGTACTGTCAAAACCATACTTTTTGCTTGTGATCTAACCCAATCATAATTATTCACCGCAGTAATTAGACTCTTCTCCTCAACTTGATAGCTTCCATCTCATTCAAACGAAAGCCTGGCCCGACGGTCGTCAGATTGCCCAAGGCTGTGCCAAAGGTAACGAAGATAGCAATCGCTTCATCGGCACTTCGATCATCGCCCATAACATATTTCCGACTGTGGATGCCCTGAATTGCTATGGAAAACTGCAATTCTGGAGCCGTTTGTCTAGGAATTCTTTTTTTGTTAAACCTTTGCGACTATATTTCTGAACAGGATTAGCCGCACACTTCTTGATAGCACTATTGTTCCGCACGACTACTGCAGAGGAACTGGCTGACCGCTGTGCCTGGTACTGATTCTACTTTTATCAACGTCCTTGATGATTGTATCGTTGCCAGTCCTAACCCATGCCCAATCGTTAACTTCATTAGTGCTGTAAACACAACAAGCTCCTCCATCCTTGCCGCTATAGAGGCGTCTTTGCAACCCCTTGTTAACAACCCCTTCTAGCTCAACTCTGTATATCTCTCATTAATCCCCTTATCGCACCCTGGCAAAACTTCACTCCTCTTGAGTTCAAATAGCGCATCTATCAATGGCTCTACTACCCATCGTAACTCCATCCCATCCTCCCCATCTTCTTCCAACATCCTCCGTCAAGACTGGGCAGCCTGTACCTCAGCAATCCCAGCTCCCAATCGTGCTCCCATTCCATGGAACGACGGGGGAGGCGGTGAGAGGGTTTGACAATAATAGAATACTGGTGCATAGGGTTCATGGACATAGTTTTATGAATCTTCCGAGTAGTTGTAGTATTAAGAAGGCTAGGAAGCATTTGTTGGATGATGAGTTGCCGCCACATGGAGAGGATTACAAGCTGGATTTTACCTCGTTTGAGTACTTGATTGAGTCGTTCAAAGCTGAAGTGAGGAATAGGACAGGGGTTGAATAAGGGAAATTGATATAGGGAAAACATATGGAACTGCGAGGACTGAAGCATTATGGGGGTGGCTGATCTAGGGAGATGGTACGAGATTTTGGGGGCGAAAACGCCTGAAACTTTGTTTGCCTTCTTTTCAGTGTTGATATATTAGGTTGCTAACAAGTTTCCTGTCTGTGTTTGGGATAACTCCAGTACTTACTAGGATCCCTAGCCTACGATTCTCAGCACCTACCTACAGCAGCAGCAGGATCCTATCTATAAATCTGTTGCTGTTACAAAACTTCCCTATGTCACTCACATCTAAAATGTTACTGTAGTAGGTGGTAAATCATTAGTGCTCCATTACGAAGACACAGTCCAGACTCGGTAAAAGTCACACTGGTGGTGTGAGGTTGATGTATACCAGCATCAAGAGATTGGGTCATCATTCTTAACCTATAACTACCGAGAAACTTTCGAGGAGAGATTTACTGTAATTCATTTACATGATATCAACACGGGTAATTGGTAGGCCCTTCTAGTACACCTAATCATCTGCTTGGTCACCTGTTTGCATGCATGCCACATTTTAGCGTACAGTGACTGATGACACCAATTTAGAGTTGACAAATGAATTATTCCCCCTTGAAAAATCTATCTCATTCAGTGTGCGTGATTCCCTCACTAAGAATGCAATAATATTTGTCCTCACTAGTCATTATTGGCTTCAGGACCCTGATGACATCGCCATTCTCACGGACGTTTACATATGTTGAATATGTTAGTGTAAACCGCCACCGATCAACACTCTGCTGCAGCTCCTGTACTGCACCCGTAGTTCATCGTGTCGCGACCATGTAATGGCCAGTCTGATCTTCCAGTGCCCAACCAGTCTTCGCGCACAAACGTAGCCTGGCATAGGCTGTTTATCGTCTTTCTCACCGTTCTGCTCCGGCTGTCCGCCCAACCCATCTGATTTTGCGTCCAATAACTGACTAAACTTTTCGCTGGTGCACGGCAAGTCACTGTTCCACCTTCAGATCTAGACTCTGACCAAGAATAACCCAAATTGAAACTTGGATTTCCTGCTATCGCTCGTGATACATCACCTAGCGAATCCAACCCAAATCCAACTGACAATGTTCTAGTAACCGTAATACCCCAAGTCAACTGTAAATCGCACGTTTCCGATGACTTCTCGCAAAAGAGGCAACCTGAAGATTTTCTCCATGGTCCCCACCATGTTCCTGTTCGTACGACTTCATGCTCTCGAAAGACTTGCGTTTGAGGCTGACAACCACCATGACTCTGTCGAATGCTCAGCTTCTGGGAGTTGATGAGTTCCACGGACGATCCACATCCGAGTGTGTTATTTTGAACCCCCCAGTCAGTATTGTTGATAAGACCTTCGATACAGGTGCTATGATCCTCTTCGGCATATACTGCAGCAGCTAAAAGGGCGACAATCGGTAATCTAAGAAGTTGGAGAAGTCCTTTCATGTTTTTGAGGAAGATTCTTTTCAGATCGTGGACCTTAAGCAGTGAATAGTTCTGTTTTGATTTGCAGCGCGGGCGTATCGAGATTTGACACTGAGTTGATGGTGTTCTAAACCTGTTGAACAGTCAACCCACTGACTTTAAATACTTTCAAATGGAATAAACGTACAGCTATTGTGGACTTGCTCACTGTTGTCGATGATAAGTGAAGGATAGAATGATAAAGAGTAGTTCTAGAGGAGGACACTGCTGATTTATACCCTTCCACAGTAACATCTTCATAATGCGAACCAGCCAAACAAACATCTCACGTTCTGTTACTGCGGGGACACCGGTTGTATTGCGCATTAGTCTGGTGATACGAGTACACCCGCATGATTCATTATGATTCATGGGTGAAGTCTCATGCATAATGGGTCTGCTCTATGGATTCCCAGCATATCTAGCACTTACATGAGAAGATACAACATAGTGGGTCTAGAACAGGTCATCCTAATATATAGGACCTGAAGTCGAGCGGATTAGAGAGCTTCGGGGGCAAGGGATTTTGCCTCCATGTGCTGATGGGAGGTCTACAACCTATCTACCGCTGAGCAGGCACTGAATTGCTATTTCCAACACTAAACCGTTTGTTGAAATCATATTCCAGCGCTGTATGAGTGAGCACGAAGGTAGGGTGGGCAGGAAGAAAAGTTAGAAATACGGTAAGGGTAAAAGAGTCTAACCGCTTATCCCCCATACTTACACTGAATAAAATCTTCTGTGTAGGCTCGATATCACTATCAAGTTGAAATTTCGTATCAGTAGGTATAATATGCTTAGAGGTAACTTACGATAGAATTGAACTAGGATAAGGCCAAGTCCAACCTTATTGCTTTTCGGCAGATAAGACCTTCTTGGGATCATTCTATCAAGCATCATTGTTGGCTTCGCATCTAGAAAGAGTTTAGCGCGGATTCTCAAATTTATTAGTACGACCTGATTGCCTTTTCGATCCGCATGGCTGAACTTTCTGCTGTGATCAGACTGCATTTCGGCCTTGCTAATCTCAGATGTTTAGATCGATAAGCGTTGATCACAGTACATAAAGCAGCTTTTTACGTTGTTCTGGAATAGGGTTGACTTGGAGGTTCTTCGACGTTGAATTTATCGTGCAGAACCTACGTTTTGGCTGGAAATTATGGCATCCGGTTATGGGAAGGAAACAAGGGTCGTTATGCATTATTGAAGTGCAGCTTTTAATTTAAAGCGGGGTAATGTCAGCTTCATGAATTTACCTCTTCTTTCGCGCTAGAAGTGGTAGTGTATCCCCGCATATTGGTCAAGCGAGTCCGGCATATGGAATTGATGTAGCGCAGACTTTGAGAGAGCTCTTCACTCAAGCTAGATATTTCATTGAAAAACATGAACACCAATTCATCAACTATGGTTCAATGTGGCTTCTGGGCAACGCTTGATTACAAGCTGCATCCATCCATACAAGGTATGACACAAGACTGAGCTGCCTACGAATTGGGATGGAGTGTAAGCTGAATCGAATGGCGTTTGAGTACTTGATTAAGCTAGCCTTTGTTTTCATTCCCCTGGCCTTTGCAATTTCTGTATTTGGCGCCAATCTCCAAGATTTTGGCTCTGGCAGTGTCTCAACTCAAAGCTTTACCATAGCTCTGGGTGCAATTGCCGTTTGTACCACTTTGTTATCGTGGAGCTGGGGCACAATAGCAACCTGAACGCAGAATCTGAAGACTTACCTTCTGTTTGGAATGCGATCACCGTTACTGGCGTTTCTCTTGTTGCTCCATGCATTGTTTCATTTACATTCGAAGCCTATGAAGTACATCAAAAGATTGGGTGTGCATTCTTTGATTTATCAGAAAGAGAACTTTGAGCAAATCGGTTTTACGAGCCCTGGATCAGATCCCGAAGACTGGCAAAATTGGAAGTAATAAATGCATAAGATACTAATACAGCTTGAGGCTTCTGAATGATACAGTGCCCATTTGCAATAAGGGAAGCTGTAATCAAATGATGTAGCGTAGAGTTTGCGAGGGCTCTTCGCTTGAGCTAGAAATTTCTGTGCTAAAATGCCCGATGTCCTTCTTGATGGCTGATGTTGCCATCGGACCTTGGGATGGCTATTTATCTGGGCTAGAAATTACAGTGCTTTCGGAATTAGAACCAGTTAGTACAGTAGGGCTTCTGGTATAAGCTTGATGATTAGCCTCTCGCCATAAGTAATGACAACTTCCATTGGCCTCCCTCAGCATGGGTCATGAGAGGCTTAGTCACATGGCATGGGCCTATCCTAGAAGCGGGAGACATGGCTATCCATTGTCCAATGAGTGTGTTTTCCTGTCACTTGACATTGAATGTATAGCAACGATATCTAAAACATGCGAACTGAAATCCAGTTGAGCTCTCATGATCAGCATACCATCGACATCAAACTACGATCTTCTCCCCTAATCTCAGCCTCAGTCGCCATTGTGTTACTACACCATGACGGATGCAATCAATTAGACCATCTCTAAGACAACTCCCACCCCGGATATCCCTTCTCCGCATTCTCATTGATAGTTTTATAATACGTAGGTACACCCCCCAAATAAATAAGCGGCTCTCTCGTCTTACCAGGAACATTCGTTCCCATGTACCACTAAAAGTCTCATCGTCAGCAATGCACACATCCATGAACACCGTTCACGTCTCCCCAACCAGCAAAAAGAAAAAGCAGAACTCACCGAATCCGTTCCAGGCAATAAACTCGCATTCGCTAAATCCCAGATCGTCTTCTTATACTCATCTTCACTTTGCCGTTTCGCTACGATCTTCTTCAGCTCCTTTTCCTTTAGATGCTGAATCGCCTTCAGGATCCAATCGCCCTGCAACTGCGCACAAGTTGGTCCATTGCACAGTGCCGTCGGAGCCTGGGGACCATATGTAAAGAACATGTTCGGGAACTCGGCGACAGCAAGTCCGAGATACGTTTTAGCACCGTCTTTCCAGTGCTCGGCAAGCGTCTCGCCGGTAGAGCCGCGGATGTCGATCTGAGCAAGGCCACCGGTGATGGCGTCATAGCCGGTTGCGGCAATGATGTAGTCGAATTCATGCTCTTTGTTGTCAGAGGTCTTAATGCCTTTGGGTGTGATTTCTTCGATAGGAGTTCCCTTTTCAGAGACATCGACAAGAGAGACGTTTGACTGATTGAAGATTTCAAAGTATCCATTCTCGAGCGAGATACGTTTACAGCCGAAGGAATACGGCTGTTTCATGGGTGCCAGAATATCAGCAATAGCCGGGTCGTTGATCTTGGCGCGGGTCTTGTCACGCCAGAAGTTGTAAGCCTCGCGATTGGCGGCTTCGACGAAGAGCATGTCGTAGTAGGTTGCGAGCCAGAACTTGAAATCGCCTTCGGCCCAGAGGGACTCGTAAGTCTCGAGGCGTTTCTCGGGGGTGTCATCGAAGGTGCTGCGGGGAAGGAAGTTGAATGAGAAACCGGAAAAGCTGTCGGTGCGGCCGGCGAAGAGATTGGGGTATTCGGGCTTGGGGATGGCTTGTTCGGGGAGATTGTAGTCTACTTGTTTCATGGGCATAGAGGTGTTTGGAGAGCGTTGGAAGACGGTCAGGTGCCCAGCAATCTTGCTCAGTTCATGAGCGAGTTGGATACCGGTGGATCCCGTACCGATGACAGCAATCTTTTTGCCTTTGAGGTTGGGCTCTTCATGTGGCCAATAGGAGGGATGAATGAAGGTGCCTGCATTATGTTAGGACAGATGGAAGCATACATGGGTTAAAGTCACATGCCTTTGAATGTATCGACGCCCTTCCAATCAGGAATGTACCGCTTTGCTGCAAACCCCGTATTCAGCAAAAGGTACTTCACTTTGTAAGTCTCGCCTGTCTTGGTCTTGACAATCCACCTGGCTTCTTCATCGCTCCAAGCAGCAGAAGAAACAAACGTTTCGAACTGGGTGTCCTTCCTGAGATCCCATTTGTCAGCGACATAGGCAAAGTAAGCGCGCAGCTCGACGCTGTCGGGAAATCTCTGCTTCCACGTCCATTCCTTCCAGAGGACTGGGTCGGAGAATTCATAATGAGGGATTGCACTGTCGACGCGGGCGCCGGGGTAGCGGTTCCAGTACCACACGCCTCCGTAATCAGTCCCCGCCTCAACAAGCTTTACTTTGTAACCTGCGTCTCGGAGGACTTTGAGCTGGTACACGCCGCCGAAACCAGCGCCGACAATCAAAGCATCAAGCTCTTGGACCTTGCCTCCCTGGGTTCCATTGGAACCGCTATTGAGGGATAAATTGCTGAAATCGTCGATAGAATCCATTTTGGCCAATGAAGAGCCACAAGCAGGTTCCCGGAGAAGTGGTAGAAGTGATCTTGCAAACGAAGAGGGGGTCAAGTCGATGGTTATGCAAACGTCCTGTGAGGTAGGTTTGGGGGGCAAGAAACATAATGCCTGCGAGGGGGAATATGCTGGAGTCTGGGGGGGTGGGCCGATGCTGAACTAGAGAGGTTATCCAACTGCCGCCCGTTTTTTGTGATACCCTGTCTTTTGCGCCAGTGTCGCCGAATACTGGATACCCGCAGCACCCCTGATCCAAAGGAGCCGACCAGCCGAGTTGTATGCATTTGAATATGTGAGGCGTTTGTCGTACCCGCTGCACCACTCGCGTAGTGGCATCCTTCGAAGCTGCGATACATCGACCAACTCCAGTACATATTCAATGAAATTCATTTTGTCTCCTGAAGCAAGTGTAGTGTACATTCGGTGTCCCTACAAAGCCTCACCGCTTGTTATACTCAGCAGACTGTGGTGATCTTCACCATGTGGTGCGAATGGGATTGCCTTGCAAGCTGTTCACCGTGTCAACTAGCGAGCCACACTGTCGGGTTACGGGGGGAGCACGGAGAGTATGCCGTGTCCCGTCCACCCCGTCGACGCACGGCCCCCGGGTCGCCCATAACCACAACGCTCAACCTACTTTAGCTATGATCTTCGCTGTCACCCGGCAGTGCTTCGGGTCAAAAGGCGCTTGTCATTCAAAAAGTCGTTGGGCAATTTACAACCCCAGACGGGGAAGGAGTCTATGTTTTGCTTATTCGGAGCTACTATCCTTAGTTGGGCCAGCCTCTAACACAGCTTAGGCAGTTAAGGGAAGAAGGCCCGACTTCAGGCTTGATTAGTTCTCTGACAATGGTACGATTCTGGATGGGAAAGCCTTGCTGCATGTGAGCTGATTTGTGCATTTTTGACATACCCATGTCCGATTGACCTTCCAAAACACCATGGGGATAGCAGCGTCCATGGATCAGCGTTGGAGAGGATCCTTTTCTGTTTTTCTTCTTTTCCGGTGTCTGCGCTCGTCTCTCAATGCGACGTGAACGGGGCACTCTACCACACCGACTTTGGCGGAGATCGAATTCAGAGACAAAAACACCTTCATGGATGCTCATGCACTGTTCATAATTTGTTAGCTGGTTACTTTAAAGTTTGGAGGCTTTCTCTGACTGTTACTTCTCTATACTTGTCTTTCGCTTCAAATCCATCATGGCAGTGAGTCCTCTAGAAGCAGCATTGATTGAAACATGGACTCTCTTTGGCTTCGGAAGCATCGCTATTATCCTCCGAATATTCTCTCGGACTAGATTGGTTGGATTTGCGGGGTACCATCCAGATGATTATCTGATCATTTTCGCGTGGGTGAGTTGTACTGTGTAGGTTAATTGAGATATGGGAAACATGCTGACTTCGTAGGCGTGTTACGCTGGAATGACGGCTGCAGCACACATTGTTGGCGGTACTGGTGACACCTCACATTTGACCATGGAGCAGCGACTATCATTCACCCCTGAGCAGGCGGCGTCGCGCCAGAAAGGAACAAAGTGGTTCATGGTCGGGTGGTATACATACATTGGCCTCATCTGGACCCTGAAACTCAATATGCTGTTCCTGTACAAGCGGGTGGTCAGCGTTGTCTGGGTCAAAAAATACATCGTTCCGGCGATGATATTCGTTGGCGTTACAGGAGCCTCCATTTGGATTTTGTTTGCATCAGCATGCAGGCCGTTCCATAAGCTCTGGCAAATTCTTCCTGATCCCGGAAGTAAGTATTCCGATGACTATTTTCGTGAATAAGCTAATCAATGTTCGTAGAGTATTGTTTTCCACAAAGTCACGTATTTCTGATCACAGTATTGGTGCTCAACCTAGTGACTGATGTGTGCATCATCCTCATTCCAATTCCAATTATTCTTCCATTGAAGATATCGTGGGGGCGTAAAATCGGTCTTCTAATACTTTTCTGCGCTGGTATCTTTATCATGATCGCAGCCATATTGCGAGTCTATTTTGTTCTTGCTGTAAGTACTACTACGTCCGGAACTTTTTGCAATTTCCAGTTAACACAATACAAAGCTACAAAAGGGAGAAACCGCCGCTATTTGGTCTTGTCGGGAAGATGTTGTGGCTGTGATCATTGGCCAAGCTACCATGATCCGTCCTCTTTTCACTCGACGATTCTGGAGTAGTAATCCCCATGAGACAACAGGCAATTCGTCCAATAAACGCTCCAACGGCTATGAGTCCCATGAACTCTCGAGTAGAAGCAACCCAAGTGCAGCCTCGCGGCTAGGTTTCCGGAAGGTCAAGGACATCTACAATGTTAGTGTTCTACAGACGAACAACAACGAGAGCGAAGAGAAAATCATTGAGGGCCAACAGAGCGGTGCGTCCGCACAAGAGGCTCAAAGTCGGATAAGCGAACAAAGTGATCAGAGACAGGGTCAAGGTCAGGGCCAGGGCATAACAATCAAGAGAGAAGTCGACGTCTCATCTGGTCAGGGAAAGCAGGGGTTCCAACCGAACTGGAAGGTTGTGTAACTGAGAGTGTACACGGACGCTTGAACAACTTTTAACTGCCAAGGAAAAGAATTTTAGACCAAAAGTAAGACGAAGGACAGTTTGAATGAGAGAAATGAGCCTCATGTTAGTCATCTTGGTCCTTTTAACTGAATCCGCGCTGACTCGAGACAAGGCTTATCATGGCGTCGTGAATACCCACGAAACCCCGTGTATATTAGCTTAGAGAACCGCACATGAATTTAGCATAGACATAAACTAGAATTTACTCCACACAATCGCTGTGTTACGAGCCTTCCTGTTCAAACTCACTGATCTTGGTTTCTCTTGCAAATATCGTTGAAGGCCGATCATTGCTGGTATAAGGTACCTGGTTTGTCAATGATCATTACCAGCAATGCAAAAACGTTTACATTGATGTATGCCTTCAATGACTTTACAACGGATATTAATTGTGTATACTCAGTCAGACAAATGGTTATAGTTTCCACAAACAACTAAGCAATAGGTGACTGGAACACTACCAAACGCTCGCCAATCTAGGGATCCGACTCGACTGGATCAGACGTATGATTCCTCAAGGACAAGAGTGCACCACCAACTAGATGTTGACTTCCGGTTATAAGCGTGTGTAGGGCCCCGGCTTTCGATCCAATATTCCTTGCAGAGTCCAATGCTTTCTGTATGTTTGGTTCGTAATGTATACTACAGCCTGGATGACACTGTTTCCATGTTTCGTATAATGCCTCCTGCAACGCATCGTCGGGCCGTTCAACGATTTCTATATTTTGTTTAGCAGCGAAATCATAACATATGATGCGAAAACCTACCATCTGGCGAATCCAGATCCTGTTTCGGATCATACGTGGTAAATATAACATGATCAATGTGAACGGCCTTGAGTGTCTTGGCTAGACGTTCGATCACGGTCACCGCACTTCTTTGTTTTGATACCTGACCGAAGATCAAAATACGCACAGGCGGTGTCCTATTCATGTTAACACCAATTTGGAAGGAAAAATCTTGCGGATCAAGTACCTCTGTTCCTGCGAGCTCTCTATGAACCATTCCGCAGCCTTCTCAACACTCATCTCATTGTGTGCACCATCCAAAAACCAGCTAAACGATCCTTTTTGAAGTAGTTGAAATCGTCCTGGCCAAGAAAATTGAGCTACGGCCTGTGCTATATCCGCAGATGATAAGGCCGTAGTATCTTGTGGGAACTTTTCTTCGAGAAAGTAACGAGCTGTCGCAAGTGCGAGAGAACTGTTCATACGCTGCACATCTGGCTTCAGCTGGGGCACATCTGCTGGGAGTGAAGGATCATTTTCGATAAACTTGACACTGATCCCTTTCTCCGACGCGCGGCTTTGAATAACTTTACAGGTTTCTGGCGTTTGAGGAGCTGACAGTGCGTATGACCCTCTCTTGAAGATTCCAGCTTTGTGCCAGGCGATGTCTTCAATAGTAGGCCCTAATTGTTGGATATGGTCAATTCCAAGGGGGGTAATGACAGATACAACAGGATGTTCGATCACGTTTGTAGCGTCATACTCCCCGCCATGATGAGTTTCGACAATCGCCGCTTGGACACCTTCTTTGATGAACGCATGGAATGATACCAAGGCCATAAACTGAAGGTAACGTGGTAAGGCCTGTAAATTGCCATCTTCCCTTGATAGAGCATCGAAGACCTCAAAGAAATACTTGGCAAAGAGACCTCTCGAGATTGGCTGAAAGTTGATACGGATCCTTTCCTCGGGATAAATCAGATGTGGTGAGGTGTATAGGCCGGTCTTCTCTGGAAAGCCGGTTCTTTCTCCAAAGGTTCGAAGAAATGATTCGATGAATGCGCATGTGCTCCCTTTGCCTTTGGTCCCTGCGACATGAATGATGTTGAGTCGATCGATTTCGGTTGTCTTATCTATGTTAGCAATTCCCTGGCAATATCTCAAGGGCAAATACCGAATGGCCAATTTTTTGAAGCCATTGTTTCATTCCAACAATACTCGGCACACCCTTCACCTCGGATCCCGGCCTTTTGTTTGCATCAATTCCGCTCAGACCTGAGAAGGTGCTGCCTGATTCTGTGCTGGGTCGTTCCGGCCGACGCCGACTGTGCAGGATATTAAGAGCGCTCTAGACAGCATGAGGAAAGCAATTCGAATGTGATACAGCTCTACTGACCTTATAGCTCCTATCGACCTGCCGTGATGGTATGACTTTACTCATTTCGGAGGGCTTAGTGAGTGGTTGTATTTTGAATGCTCAAATGCTTAGGCGCCCCGCTCCGAAGCGAGAATTTATTCCGGCTGCGGCCTCGGTTGGATCCGGGCCTGAGGCGCCTTACATAACAAAAGGTTTATCACGTGGCGTACAAAAACACTTCAAATGTTTGATGTCTTACCACATGGAAGTAGTAAATCACGTTAGTTCTTTAGGAATATTCATATTTGTATTCATTTGAATCTTATGATGTACCCTTGAAATCTAGATTTTCATTGCTATTTGGATGACTACACATTGTAGAAGAGAGGATATATACATTGTAAACATACCGAGGTGATCGACTAGCTATATAGTTAGATCTTATGGATACATTTTACCGCTCTATTGCTCTAGCATCGCCTTAAACACATCAGCAGGTGTTGTCTTTGGCGGCGCAAGTTCAAGTATCTCCTTGCTAGTTGTGGAAGCCGTGCACTCTCCATCCCACGCTGTCTGTGGGGCGGATTTGATAGACAAAATTACGCCCTTCGATTCCTGGCTCGCAGCAGCCACGTCGTCAATGAAATCCATGTCCTTAAAACGGACATTTTCAACCCTGGTACCGATATGCTGCTCAACCATCTTTACGACCTGGTTGCCGGTAATATCCCCTGGCCCGTTAAGGTTGTATTTAGCTTTGTTATGTTTCGTGGGGTCTTCTTGAAGCAAAAGGTGAGCTGCGATGATGCCAACATCATTGGAGTCGATAACACCGATAGGCGCATCCGGGGAGGCAAGTAATCGAAGGACCTCCTGCTTCCCTGTCTTGCGATATTGCTTGATAAATTCTGTGGCGCTGCCAAGGTACATAGTAGTGAAGATGTTGGGCTGGAGTGAAGTCCACTGTAGCTTTTCGAACTCAGGCGAGCTGAGCAAAGCCTCGATTGCCCAGTGTGAACGTGGGTAATAAGCATCGCAATCAGGGCGAACATTTGCAGCTGTTGTCGAGATCCTTACAACATATTTGACTCCTGCTCTCAGGGCTGCAAGGTGGAACTTTGATTCCTCAGCGAACTGGTTTGGCTGGTTGTGTGGCGCGATAAATGCTCTGACTACTTCGCGCTCGCGAAGCCACTCAGCAGTAATTTCAGGCCACTGGTACTCCACGACTTCGACATGAGATAATTTTGCAAGCTCCTGTGCTGCTGAGTTACTCGATGAGCGTGTCTGAGCGAGGAGGCGATAGCCGGAGAACGTATGGTTCGTTTCGAGAAGTTTTGAAAGTGTGCGAGTAGTTTCTCGGCCGGTGTTTCCTGTCGCGCCAACGATAAGAATAGTCGGTGCCATGATAGGGAAGGAGTTTTGGAACGGAAAGAGCAAGGGAAGAGTTTGCGTCTTGCAAAATGATCTTGTGCGAGAAGCGAAATCTTATTGAATTAAGTATGTAAGATCAAGGGGAACTTCTTATACTTCGTTAACCTAGCTGAACGCAAAGCATCCACTGAATGCTGTCCAAAACCTGTTGATTTGTCAGTTTCTGCATATCCACAACCTATTCGCTCAAGGGATCTTGCTTGTATCGGCAAAGTTGCACATCAGGCTGTAGAAAATGCAGTATTACATCAAGAGCATCGGATCAGGAATCGTGCGCGTTTCTGCGGCTCTTGCAATCTAGGAAGCATGTGTCCTTTAGCTATCGAGCTCCAAGTCCGGGCGAATTGCGACGGACGTAAAGAGCTAGAATTACGTCGTCTCCACTATCGCAGAGCTGTACCTAGGTACGCCAAAGCACTAGTAAATTATCGGAGTTATCTGCCGAGAAGAGTCCACTCGTTCAACATTTTCGATAACACATCGAGGTACTGTGTACTGGTATTGTAAAAAAATCCATTCATAGCACAGTTACACGATCTCTCATAGGATAATGCATTAATTCTCAAAATCGTGGTGATTAAACGATAAACTGTGTGCTTTCGATATTACATTGAGCAATCCACTAAACAAAGTTTGTGTTGAGTGATGCAATGACTTGATTCCAAGGCGGCTACAAACGTACTAGCAAGTAAGAAGGTCGCATATACAATGTGAAAATAAGAGGTAGTTGAACCTTATGGGCCTGTTTGGCATACTGGGAATAAAAAATGTGGTGTTGAATCAATCGCGTCAAACTTAAAAGTGTCGTGATTACTAATCTACACGGGCATGTTTATAAATCATACATTGCCCTGGGAGAGGAAGAGGGTGGATAAGTGTTTAAAATGGTATTGTACAAAATACCATATGTATGTTCTGGGTGTCTAATGCCTATGTAGAAATGTGTCAGATGGATAATCCAGTCGGGCCCACTAGCCGCCGACCTACCTTGCAAAGAGCATACCACCTGCTCGCCCACCCCTCCCTCCACCTTCATTTCCACTCCTAATCCCTCTATCTGCATTCATTCCAGGCTTCCATCTTTGTTTCTTTATCCACTGAACTCATATTCAGTTCTTTTCCATCTACGACGTTTTCGTGTATCAGTATGTGGGAAGTTTACGGGTTGAACCTCCTCTCCCACGTTACTTTATCCCTGATTCTAATCCCTGGTTTGTACTCTATAAGCAGACTTGTATGCTTCTATATTGTACAACGTATCGGTAACAACAGGATGTATATTGGCGGATACTTCATGAGACAAGAATGTCAACGGTCAAGTCAAATGTGCTGACCTGGAAATCATGCTGCGCAACCACTTATATTGAACACATTAAAAATATGCCTAGGTAATGTTCTCATACATGTTCTACAATAACCGCGAGTTGTAGATTAAGGCTGGATGCTTTCTTTTTAACGTCTGCGGATTATTTATTGGACAATTCTCATGCTCACCGGAAAACAAAAGCCCCCTGAAGCGCATACCGATACGCATCCTGCATACGCAGGCGCCTAGCGCAGGCGAATCTCGAACAAGTCGTATGAGCCGGCGTTGTTTTTCATCCAACCAGAAGCTGTGTCCTAGCTGTGCCACACAATTCGCTTCAAGAGGTATCCCTAGCTCAGGTCTCAGCCAATTATTTGATTGGGGTAAAACTGACGCCGACTCAAACGAATTGTTTGAGATCTACCGGTAGGCATCTGTTTGCCTTTTTAGTGTTACACTCCAATTCCACTGGTTCGTCTGCATCAGCCCATCGGTTCAACTGTAGAAATGGACATGCATTTATATTTCTAAGCCTCTAGGCAGCGGCACAGCAGCCTTCGTTCTAACTGGGTATAAAGTAGGCTGTAGGACATCACTAGTTTCTCAAAAGGACCGACTCCGCTTAGCTTACATTTCATCCAAGTACTATCTGCACTACGAATTATTATTTCCTTGTTTCGAAATTAAACATGTCTTTTTTCGTATACCGCAAACTCGATCCGGACCAGATAAGACTCATTCATCTTTTTCCTAAAAATTCGCATGGTTCGGTCGAGAAACTATCAACCGAACGACTTTCCGGTGCCAGCCCGTCCGAGCCACAGACCAGAGTGTCGTGTACAGTCTCCCATGTTTCATTAGAGCTGCCACCTCCCTATATTGCACTGTCATACACCTGGGGAGATTCAAACGAGAAGGCTCCCATACTTATTGATGGAGCTATTATCCACGTCACGAAAAACCTTGAAGTTGCGCTTGCTCACTTGACGCCAGAAGATCAAGAAATATCGCTCTGGATCGATGCTCTCTGCATTAACCAGCAGGATTCGACGGAAAAGACGGAACAAGTTGGACAAATGCACAATATCTATTCGCGGGCTACATCAGTCACCACTTGGTTAGGCCCGTCTGCAGACGATAGCGATGCTGTCATGGATTGGATTCAACACTACGGGTCCCTTTCTCACAAATTCGGCATTGGAACAAAGCCTGAATTACAACTCCTACGACTTCTACAAGCACTCGAGCTGCATCCTGAGACACTACCACAGGAGGAGCTTAAAGTATTCCTAGAGGAAATTGCCACCCATCTGTCAACAGCAAACGACGACGAGGATAAAATCACTCTGGCCTTAGCCAATTTCTTCAAAAGAGGCTACTGGAATCGTGTTTGGATAGTCCAAGAATTAGTCCATGCCAAAACTGTAGAATTCGTCTGCGGCACTAAAACTGTGGCAGAAGAGCCTCTTCATCACGCTCTTAGGTTGCTACGAAACTTTGGACAATTCCGCCAACTCAAATCAGCTCAGCAACAAAAAGCGACAGACTGGGATCACAGAAAGCCCGCGGTGAATACCCGCAATCCCATCAACATTCTCAAGGTTCGGAGAACAGTGGGACAGTTCCCGCTGATATATCTGATCAGGACGTTCCGATTCTTTCAAGCAACGGACCCTCGAGACCGGATCTTTGCGCTTCTGAGCTTTGCCTCGGATGCACCGGCGATGGGGCTCCGCCCTGACTACCGAAAACCATATATGGAGGTTTATGCTGAGACCACGATGTTATTGCTCAAGAATGGGTTTTCGGATATTCTTTCACTGTGTCAAGCCCATGATGATGCATCAGGGCTTCCGTCGTGGGTTCCTGATTTCACGAGGATAAGCCATAGAGCTCCGTTACAGCAAAGGGCGATGAAGAGGGGGATGGTACCGATCACAACGGTGCTGCAGCCTGCATTCAGTGCTTCTGGCAGTGAGAAGAATGTACCCGTCTTCTCAGAATCCGTGAATGGGTCCTTTCCATCAGTGTCATGGGAGGCAAAATTTATCGATACAATTACGAACGTAGGAACTCCATGGAAACCGCAAGGTCTCCGAAAATGGCTACGGGATATACGAGAGCTCTCTCAATCTGATTCCATCAGCAGTGATCCAGATCGTCTCAAACATGTCTGGCGAACTGCAGTCGCAGACCAAGAAATGAGAGTCGCGAATCAAAAGCCCAGACTTTCCACACATCGACTCGAGAATGCGCATCATCTATTGCGAGATCTAGATCTAGAGAAAGAAGAATCAGATACAATTCTGTCGCGAGAATTGCGAGACTATGTTTACCAGCTGCAGGATGTAGCGTTTGGAAGGCGTCCGTTTTGCACATCAAAGGGATACTTTGGACTTGGACCGAGCGACATGGAAACTGGAGACTTGCTTTACGTCTGTACAGGGGCAGATGTCCCGCATATCTTTCGCTCAGGGCATGAAAACAGACTTCAGCTCGTAGGAGAAGCATACGCACATGGCTTAATGGATGGTGTGCTTATGGACACTGAACAGCCACGAAGCATAATTTCAATATCTTGACGAGGTTGCTCAGAACGATACAGCCTACCAGCAAACGCTCCGAAAAGAGAGTTAAGAAATCAAGGTTCCTCGAGAGACTCGAACCCGCGCACCGCACTACCATATCTGCTGTCTAAACAACATATAGTCGCCTATCTAAGAGCACGACCCTTCTTACGTTCAAACTTGCTATAAGCACGGAATATCGCTGGGGCAAAGCTGAACTGCTTAGGTGTCCCACCCGAATAGAGATTTCGATCTCGGTGTGATGGGAAGGGGAAGGGGAATTGGTAAACATGTTTGTTGAGATGAAGTGAAGTGAGCTTCACTGTGAACACATGTTTACCGGGTTGGTAGGAGGAGCTTGAGAATGCGACGCGCTGATAGAGACGCGATACACGTGAGTGGGAGTTGCAACATGGTGGGTAGCGAGTAGTTAAAGAAACACTGAGATAGCAGAAATTGATAACATAGCGAAGAAACCACACGAGTGCGAACTGGATTTAATTAAAAAGTCGTCTATCATCTAATAATACATCTTCTTCTTCAAACCAATCATGCCTTCGCTGAAGCCATCCTTCTCCATCGCTTCAATCTGCTCCTTCAAGCGTTTCCGCTCCATACTACCAACACCTCCAGCCAGTCTCTTGTCGTCTCTATTGAAGGACGCGGTGCCAATCGCCTGCTCAGCAACATTGCTAGTTCCCTCAGAAAAACACTGCAAAGACCCGAGATTGTCAGGGAATCCATTGCCAGCGCCGGGGAATCTAAGTGTCTGGATTTGATTTCCCGTACAATCTCCTGACGTGTAGAGATTGCAAAAGCCGCCCGGATCAGGGCCGATCGACTTGGGAGCGAATTTTCCGGTCCCGACGATGCGGCATTGGGTTGATGGTTGGTTCCAGCCGCAGTTGCCTTGAAAGTTGTTTCCGGTGCAGATATAAACAGCACCTGGGAGACCGCGCTTGTGGAGGGAGCGAGAGCTAAGTGATCGAGGCCATAGATATGAGGGAGACGCAGTAACGGAGGAAATAAACAGAACAAGCAGGACTGGCCAGAGAGTACTTGTGATAAATTGCATCGTTGTCGTGATGGTTTAGGTTGAATATTTACGGGGTTATCGAAGTGAATATATCGGGAATGTGTTCGCTGAAAGGTTTCTTGCCTTAAGGCTAGTTATACATAGAAATTTTGATCTGGAGTATGGCTTCTGAAATGGAGAAAGGAACCTCTGTGGGTTTTGTTAGTGTGGTGAAGGTCACCGCCGCTGCGGGGCACAAACAATGCAACCAGCGCACATGCTCCTGGCCGTACCCCAATTTAGTACCAAGCCTGTGGCGAACGATTGTTGGAACAAGGGAGTAAGATAGCCGGTAGAGGCACAGAAAAAGACCCGGCTCAACTGCTTTGTCCTCCGTACGCAGCATTTGCCTAAGAAAAGGATGTGTCTTTGTTGTTGTTGCGCCACCATATTCCGAGTCCCGCGATCACCAAAACGGGATCTCAAGTAAGCTTGGAGGCCATTGTTGTGTGGCGAGCCTCGCGATAGGCAATGATTAGTGTTGGGCGGAGTAACGAGGTGAACGTAGGATGGTTTTGGATGGAGACAGGCGGAGCGATGGGGGGTGACCCGATCTATGTATGCAGGTGGCACGCACGCAAGGATCAGCGTGGTGCTTGAAACGCGTTCCTGAACGGAAGATGCGACTATGCGACTTCACAGGTCGCACCGCACAACAGCCCCGTTGCACGCTGATGGAACCAGAGGGATTGACCCAATTTCGTGATAGGGATGTGCTGGTTGAGGGAAGGCAGCCTTGTGCGGCTGTACCTAGATGGATACCCACAGTCGGTCGCACAACCACAAAGTCAAGACACAACAAGACCGTCGCATCTTCAAATCCGATCCGTGAGCAGCTCCTGCCAAGGCTGAGGCGGATTCGAATCTGACTTGGAGGTTATTATTAGAAGGAATTTCTGATGGGTGACGAGGTGTTTATTGCGACAAAAGAGACAAATGAGCGACCCACGGACACCAGAGAAAAAAAAGCCTCGATGGAAGAAAACATTCTGCCTCGATGCAGTGAATTTGTCAAAATCGAAGAAACAGACAATGTTCCGACGACTTGGCAGATGCCACCTTCGCCTTTTTTGTCGCACGTCGCACGTCACACGTCGCACGCTTCGAAAGGTTGCCGTGCCGTGACAGCTTCCATCAGCATGGGTTGAAGAGGCGCTAGGGTGGGCAGGGGTGCGAGGCATGTGACATGTTGATTCGTTCGTCAATGCATTCATACGTCCAAATATGTAGATATGAAATGCAGAAGTGAACTACAATGATGTGTACAATACACAGACATTAGGGATGCAAGAAAACAGACAGAATTTGAGGGAGCCACTGTCTGTCAGCATCCCAGTTAGTCGCACCCACGTGACTGAACCAAGATTCCGTTCCCGAGAACGGCCCGGTTACGGCCCCGGGGCAAGCTCCGGCTGCAAGAAGAAGAGAAATCCGCGTTCCTGCGTCACTTCTTCCCAGGTATTTGGCGAGATTTTGAAACCATTCACCCATTTCGCCAGCGGTGCCCAGGTACCATCGTCATTCTGTAGGCCTTCGGGGCCTACGCCAGCGATCTGTCATGATGTTTTGTGTCTCGATACAGAGACGGTTGAGCGACAGACAATTATATAATCTCTTTGGCTCTTTTTCCATATCGAAAACTTCGTGCCGTCGCCATCTTTCCATATCCACACGGCCGGAACAGAAGCGGGACTACGCTGTAAGCTTGAAACGACATGCATCCTGTCAGCAGTTCAGGTGTCTCTGACCATTCACAGGCTGCCATTGTGGCGCTCAACACTCTCCAATCTAATTTTGCAGTTGTAGCTGCGGTGCGAAAGGGGAAGGAAATGAACAAGCTAGCCATACCAGAAATGATCGACTGGTGTCGTAAAGCTGGATATGAAGTGTGCAATTCTCCATACCTTTTGACTAAACATTGTTGCTGATATGTTGCGGCTAGCCCTCAGATTTTGACCTCCTAAAACCCATTCACATATCGGGAACCAAAGGTAAGGGCTCTACGAGCGCATTCATCTCCTCTATCCTTGCTCAGTACAGTCCAACCTCGTCTCCAACACATGGACAGCCATCCAAAATTGGTCTCTATACGTCCCCACACCTTCGTTTTGTTCGTGAGCGGATTCAGATCAATAATGTGCCCATATCAGAGGAAAAGTTCGCCAAATACTTCTTCGAGGTGTGGGATCGCTTAGAAGCCGCATCAGGAGTAGATGGTTTGCCAAGGGGTCCCACAACGAAGCCTGCATACTTCCGCTATCTGACTCTCATGGCTCTGCATGCGTATATTTGCGAGGGCGTGGACACGGCCGTGATTGAGTGCGGAATCGGGGGCGAGTATGACAGTACCAACGTTCTGGTAAAGCCAGTTGTAACGGCCGTCACAAGTTTGGGAGTCGATCATGCGGACATGTTGGGTGATACGGTCTCAGAAACGGCATGGCACAAGGCTGGCATATTCAAGAATGGAGGTCTTGCATTTTCCGCGCCACAGAAAGATGATGCTGTCAAAGTTCTAGAGGACCGCGCTATCGAAAGAAACACCAAGTTACATTTTGTTGACATTCATCCATCCCTGGCGAACGATGAGGTCAAGCTTGGTTTATCTGCATCTTTCCAGAAGGTCAACGCGTCGGTCGCTATCGCCGTTGCCGCTGCGCATCTTCGTGCTTTGGGGCATACTTCTATTCCAGATCCAACTTCCACTGAACACATCACTTTACCACCTGAATTCATCCGAGGACTAGAGCAAGTCCATTGGCCAGGAAGATGTGAGATAAGGCGAGAAGAAAACGTGGCATGGCACATAGACGGAGGACATACGCTCGAGAGTATCGAAATAGCAGGAAAGTGGTTTGCCGAGCAGATCGAGTCTGTAACTTCCTCCACCCCTACTGCATCTGGGCTACCTCCTCGAATTCTCATCTTCAATCAACAGACTCGTGACGCCAGTGCCCTCGCCAGAGCTCTGTATGCTACTCTACAAGCCGGGATGGCACCTGGAGCTTCATCTCCTTTCAGCCATGTCATATTCACTACCAACCAAACCTTCAGCGCCGGCTACAGGCCAGATCTTGTGTCGATAAATACGAACCAGCAAGATGTTGATGCGTTGTCTGTACAGAAAGAGCTTGCGAAGACCTGGTCGGAGATCGATCCTACTGCCCATGTCAGTGTCGTGAAGACCATTGAAGAGTCGATCGCTTCTGCACGAACAATCGCGCAGGACTGGGCAACGTTGTCTAAAGGAGAGATTGAAGTTATGGCCCTTATCACTGGAAGCCTTCATTTGGTGGGTGGTGCGCTTGAAGTCCTCGAAACAATATGAATTGCGACTAAAAGCTAAATCTCTTGACGGCGAAAGATGTGTATTAATATTTTGACGCGTTTCAACACGCACAAAGCTCTTGTTATCTGGAATACCTGTAGCATTAAGTCGATTTGCCGTTAGCATGACAACCCACGTTCTCGTATTGCTAATTCCGGAATTTGACGCCGGTGTGCAGAGTAGTACCTCCTAGAGAAAGTTGTTGATATATTGATAAGGTGGGAACTAAGAGTAAATAAGTCAACAGACATACAAACGTGCGAATGGACGAAGCTTCGCCGTTTTAGATTTAGCTATATTGCACGAATCAACTCACAATGCAGAAGCGCATTATTTAACCAATAACGAAATTAGTTAGTCAAGGAATAAATAGAACAAGTTGACCGAGGAAGGTACAATTGAGATCCATGATTCATGGAAGGGCTCGCACTTGCCAACCTTAGTTAGCTGCCACGGTCAAAACGCAGCTTTCCTCTCAACGACTTTTCCTCATTTTCGTTTTCAGTCACAAATTCCATCATTGCATCAACCTTCCTTCCGACAAAACTGCAACTTAAACACATGTAGAAATCTTAGTAATGTCAATGTGCAAAAGTAGAACCGTCAATCGACAACATTCCCCATGGTACGGATAGTAGCGCCTTGGATGAACGGTGTGTTTATGTACAGCGGGCCATAAATATGACACCTGTCCATGGATCATTTTCATCACAGATACATCACGACATACCAATGGAGGCGATGCCATTATAATATACTCAAATGTGACCAGCGAACAACGCATCTTCTCTTACTACCGCTCGTGATTGTTAGAGACATTCACACGGAGATTACACTAGACTCTGATATCTTTGAAGTTTTCCAACTCCGCTATGTCAGTCGGTAGTCCGTATATTGCTTGGATTCCAATGTTGGTATCGTAGCTTAATTTCCATCTAGGGTTATTAGAGGAAGACATTATACACATGTTTGCTAGAGAAAGCCTGAGAGATTTGCCATACCATGAAAGCGGCGCTACCGAAATGTCTGATTCGCACAAATCCCGACTCGTTTACCTCCATGTAGGGTAATGTATCCATTGGCTGAGCCTTACTGGCACGCATCTTCGAAAGGTTTCGCAGTGTCTGTCAATCCACTACAAGCACCTGGTTCTTTCAGGGAGAGTGACTCCATCCGAAAACAACTTATTACTTAAAGTCTGCAAGGCTCTTTGCCGCCTACCTTCCTGTAGCTCGAAATATCCCCGTGAGTAGATCTTTAGTGAGGATCGTAAAGAGCATATCAATAAAATTAGACGTCTTAATGATGAATTTATTCTGGCGTCGAATCTTATCGTTACGGTCATCTTTGGATGAGAGCTCAGCTGAGTTATTGTTGAGACCCACAAGACAACGATTTAGGTACTATGACACCTGGCCCGTTACAGCATTATTCTGTACGTAGGTGATGATCCTGCATTTGAAAATGGTGTCCGCTGACGACTTTTTAGAATAAGTCTATACATGAACGATCTCTCCGCTCACAACATTTCTGTCGCTCTAAATTCAAGTTTCAACCACACACCAAATCTAACTGCTATCACCCACTAAACTCAGACTTCAACTACCCACCAAGTTCAGACTTCAACCATCGATCGGATTCAACCTTTACCGCCGCCAAATTAAGCTGGCTACTTACGAAGATAGCGCAATGGAAGAAAACGGCCCACTCCCTTCTCAAACGGAATATATAACTCACCACATCTCACCAGCACCTACTAAAGACCTCTGCGGAATCTGTTTCGACGAATACGAGCCTGAACTCAGAAAACTTGTCTCCCTGAATCCTTGCAAGCATATATTCTGTCGAAAATGCATACTGTCCTGGTTCGGTGGTGTGAGGCCTGAACGCGGCACTTGCCCCGGTTGTAGAAAGACATTGTTCAAAGCGGATCCATTGACTGCGAAACAAATCGAAGAAAGAGAAATCGACGAATCTAGAGATGCCCACCTCCAAGTGAACTGGGAGATTTACATGGTGAAATCGTTTGCTCGCGAAGAGGTTGAACTTGAGAATTATCGAGTTTCACTGCCCGGTCAGCACGAGCA
Source organism: Dendryphion nanum (assembly GCA_020744415.1). NCBI lineage: Eukaryota > Fungi > Ascomycota > Dothideomycetes > Pleosporales > Torulaceae > Dendryphion > Dendryphion nanum. Next base: position 1,206,599 of record JAGMWT010000011.1, on the reverse strand, counting down.
AGACTGGATACACGTATGCAAAAAGGCAACACGCCGCTTCCTTCAACTTGAGAGTAGTACAAACGTCGTCCGTCAAAGTCTTCGGCCGCACCTGCACAAAATTGTACTATTGCTCTGTGGGGTGCGAATAGGACACATTGTCAAGAGCTTTTCCACGACTGTCAATTCTAAACCATTCGCTGTTTATTGGCGGTGGCTATGGAAGATGTACCACGGTCTCGGGGATGAAGTCATCGCCGATTTATTTCGCGACGGGCTAGAACATAGGGTTTTCGAATCAGATCGCACTCAGGTTGTTTCTTCTCCATGGTTGTCATACTGGGACGATATCATCACCAAAAGTCGACGCTTTGATGAACAATACGAAGCGGATATCCTCAGGATCCCGCAGGGGTCCAGCCCAAGTACCTACAGACCGAAGCGTTGGAGCTCGATTCGGTGGCGGAGTAAGAGTGGGCTGCGGCGCTTCATTCTACCTTGGGTACTCCGAATCCAAAACATAATCCCGTAGGAGAAGAGATTGGTACATCGATGATGGACAAGAGTCAAAATTCTGCTGGGGCCTGGACATTGGTCAGATTCTATGTGTTCGCTACCGATTCCCATTTTGTATAGCCTGGTAAGTTTCCTTCGGATCGAAGATGTTATTGGTGGAACTAGATGACTTTTTAATATGTCTGATTACAATTCAAATTATCACATATTTCAACCTCAAAAAAGAAAAATGATCATGTTGTTGATGATCCTGTTGTTGATGACCATGCTTATGAATCTCTAATTAGTATACGATCGCTTGATCTTTTTCAAGATATCATTCACGAACCAATCCTACGTTTAAAATCAATCACGGTTGAATATGGGTATTTACTCAAGCTTAGTCTAGGACCATTCAAGGCTTTATCTTTAAACCAGTTGAAGAAGTAGCGGTATACATACTGAAAGGAAAATATAATTCTACATTTTACATATCGACGCAATCAAATATCTACCAAAGTCAAGCCAGGGTTGAAGATTTATAATGATTTATGACTCGCTGCTTTTGGTAGCTTCCTCTTAGCCAAACCTGCTGTGTTTATCGTGTTTTTCGATTAAAATGCGATCTTAAAGCTTTTTATTGACGACTTTGATCTCGGATCCATCTGGGCTCGTAAGAACCTCATAAGCCCTATTTCCCAGCCAGCAAACAGCCTGTTTGGTTTCGACCTTTGCCGTCATACCGTCCTGATCAACGTATTCAAAATCAAGCACGTCTTCAATGATGAAGGATTGTCCGGGGGGGGATTTCGATTACAACACTGAACCTATCTGCTTTGTCGCCCATACGCAAAGTAATCGTGTTACGCGGCCCGACAACATCCGAGACTTGGATTGCTTGATTCACAAGAATCTGAACTCCTGTGCCAACCTTGATTGCAGAGACAGGACGTCCTGGCTTAACTTTGTTTACGAAGTCGATCTTGAAATCTCGTTCAGGTCTAAGTGCGACTTGGATTAGAACTGGGTTCAAGCCATCTCCATTGGGCAAAAGTGATGTATTCGAGGCGTTTTTATACTTCATGTCAGGAGTGTCTTTTGAATTCAACGATTTGGTCTTTACAGCTTCCTCATTGTCATTGCTGACAGCATTTGTTGCGTCCTCCATCGGAGGGTTCGTATTTTGTGAACGAGTTTCAACTGTCTTCTCACTCTTAAGCGATTCGCTTCCACCGAAAGGCTTTTGAAACGACGGCAAAGTCGCACTAAGAAGCCACAAAGTGCTCAGAACATGCATATCGGCATTAGGTCCACTGAGGCGGCTATACTCCGATTCTATACCCCTACACAAATTAGAAAGCGTATCATGCTCATTGATGAACTCGTGGAATGCTTCTTCGATGAATTTTCTATCACCATCTGTAATGCATCGACCACGTTGGTGAAAGATTTCCCAACTCAGAAGTGCAACAGTGAATATTAGCAGGATGTACTCAGCTTCTTCGGTCCTCAGCCCGTGAATGAGCTCATCGGAGAAGTTTCCAATAATGGGGTTCAGTACATCCACCGTCCAGTCAGGTTGACAATCATCCTCGTCAGCTTGTTTTAGTGTGGCAAGGACTTCGTTTTTAACCGTTTGTGCAACACAATCACTTATCTTGTAGATTGTATCGGCGTTCATTTCCTTTACTAGTGCGGCTTCTTGGCCGAGAGTAGCAGCCAGCACTACTGTCATCATTATTTTTCTAGTATCAAGAGATTGATGAGACGCCATCTTTTCGGATATTGGTCTTTTGTATAAACCAGTATTTATGGGGTGGAGGGGGGTTTACTGTATCTGAATGTCGGGCGGGTTGGGCGCCTTTTAAGAGATTTGCGGTTCATATTTTTATCAGTCGCAAAATGTTTCACAATGAGTCATCCTCACAATACACGCATGAGCTTTCTTTGTATTATACAATGCATGAAGACAATAAGTAGCATTTTTTTTAAAGGGAGAGAAGATCTTAGCGGCTCTGTTGTGTATTTATAAAACTCCAGTTCACGAACCTGAAATTATTAGCCGAATAATGCCTCTATACCGGCTGTGGTCATACATGTATACTAGATAGGAAACAACAGGTTTAATTCGCCGGGGGGAAAGACTCATATGTCACAGAAGTGTACTAACAGGATTTGAATGACCCACACCAAAGGCCTTTACTGCGTGTCTCGGAATTCAACGCATCCGAGCCATGAACGTCTCCTCTTCCCTGAGACTATCCTGTTTAAGATTGTTTTCCTGATGCGTATTAAATTGCCTAATACGTCTAGTTGATCTTCCTGTATCATTTTGAATGGATCAGTTCTAATGTTAGGGCAAATCTCAACTACAATTATGAACAAGTACATTTCATGCCATGATTACTTATCTTATAAAGCTATCTATTTGTTGAACAGCCTATTTACTTATGTTTTCAGCCTATTGCCTTTTTATAATTCAACATAATTTGATTATTCTCTATAGTTAAAAGCTATGTTATTCTATTTATTCTTTAATACTATGAACATGTGTGTCACGTGCATTGATTACTTACTCTATGAAGCTACCTATATATAGAATAGCCTATTCACTCTCCTATGTATAGCCTCAGTGCCCCTTTGCACTCTCAATTCAATTAGTTCTCCTCAATTCACTACTTCCCTACAAATTTACTATTTATCATAGTTTTGATTCTCATATATACCTTAGGTTATACTTTTTGCTGAAGTATAAGCTATAATACTACTACTATCTTCAATAGTTTTGCAAGTTATAGTAATATTTACTTAATCCTAAGATTTATAATCTTGGCCGAAAAGATTAGTACCTTCGTAGAATTAACAATCATTGTGTTTTTAATCCCACAAGACATATCTAGTTTCACTTTTGGGAACAGATTCATTGTATTTTAGAATATTCAATAGTATCGCTTAGGCGCAGCAATTCCAACTTTACGTTGTGGATATATTAACAACCTGTTCAGGCTAATAGGTGGGAGTACAAAAACCGGCAGCCAACAGAAGGACATAAAGAAGTAAACCGTGCTACGTGCGTAATTTTATTCACTTAAGCAGTCGGTATATATCACCTAATGAGGAAATGCTAGAGAGTTGCAACATTTAACCGCCTAAGGGTGCGCTATCTTTATCACTTGATTGCGTGTATGCATGCACGTCAATTTCACTGATCCTTCATCGCATCATATGCCCTCTTTCGATGTAGAATCTGGATTAACGTACAGAAACAGTTCGAATAGAAAGGCAACAAATTTCTTGTTGTTGGATTAATGTACAGAAACAGTTCGAATAGAAAGGCAACCAATTAGATATGTTGCTTATATTATATGACTGCAATCAGCAATCAAAAGTACTAAGACGGCTATGTATTTGGACAGAAGGAACGGGACCGCAACACGAATTGAAGTAGCAATGGAAGGTGTGCTCGTGCATAAAAGGATGGCCTCATCCGATACAGAAGCCTTGTATATCGTTAGTTGACGCTCAACCAGTACAGTCCAACACGGCTCCGCAAACTCGGTCCCGGTGTCATCATGAAGTTACTCGATACTCTCTCTATCGCCGCAATTATCAGTCTTGCTTCTGCTGCTCCTACCCCCGTCGAAGCTGTTAGCAACAAAGTCACTCCTCTAGTCCCCGTCGCTTTATTAGGCCCTATCACAGATTCCACATTTGCTACCAAGGAAACAGGAACTAAACGGGATGTCGAGGAACCCAAGAAACGAATTCGCCAAGTAGGAAACCCCATGACCTTCTTCTTCATCTTTTTCGACCCCGATATGAAAGGTCTCGGGCAAAGGATTGATGTCGAAACCCAGGTGTGCTGTAAGTATTGTACACAAAGTAACACATTGAATTTCTGTACTCACTACAGCAGACAATGTGCCTGCACGATTCAATGATCAAATCAGTTCGATTTCCATGGCTCCAGACAGTGCGTGTCACTTTTACGAGCATTCAGCTTGTCGTGGTGCCCGTATGTTAAAAATGATTACCTCTTCTAATATCAAAAATACATGCTAATCTTGCCGCAGGTCTGACTATTCCAGCTTTCACCTCCTACCTTGATCTTCGGGCCCATGGTTTCGATGATAAAATCAGTAGTTACCTTTGCTACCCGGCGTAGATCTGGAGCATCTGACCCAATCGAATAAATAGAGCACTTAGCCTAGATGAATTGTAAATACAGTGTTACTCTGACTTACGTGGTTTGCGTCTGATTTTGAGCGTGTTATGAATAGAATGTGATGGCTAATTTTCCATAGTAATCTGTGTTCTAAACGTAACTTGATGCTACCCATGTATCATGGAGGAACAGAGGAGCCGATTGGGAGAGCACACTAGAATAGCTTAGTCCACATGTGCAGTCAATCTACTTCAACCCGCTTCAAACCGGACATTTAAAGTCCGCCGCAACGTTAAACACCAAAACCAAGCTATTGAATATAGCAAACCATTACCCAAGGAAATTGACAGCTAACTCTTGGCGACAAATTTCTTCACTATTACTCCCAGCTTTCTCTCAAGACCAGTTTGATTGGTAGTTGGACGATTGATTATGCTCATCCGCGGTCTATCGCAACTCAAAATGAAAGGAGGCGCCTTCATCCAACACATTGGAACATCACAAAACGACCAGACATCTATCTGGCTTCTCATATTCATCAGGTTTTGCCTAGTTTATCTCTTCATCTCCATTCATCTCCATCTCCATCTCCCTGAGTCGTCTCCCTGTAGAAATGAAGATGGAGATGGAGAAAGAGAGAGGCTTTTGCATCTCCTGGAGCTCATCTTTGAGGTGCTCGAATAGGTGCTCTCAAATTTCTAACGTTTTCAGACCTTACTAGAAATTTTGTGAGAGAAAACTTTCCAACAGTCTAGCACATTAGATAAATAGAAGCTTCTAATAAGTATTAAAGAAGCATATTTTTATATTTTTAAAATATTTTAACAAAGGGTAAATTATATGTTGCTTAACAAAGTTTTACTGAATACTAGAGCGTTAAATGCAGAGCTAGATCTAGCGCTAGAGTGTTTGAAGACTATGAATTGTGTAGATCTTGTACGACGTACTACCGATTCCATTAGTATCTTAAGACCGAATAGCATATTGTGCCGGAATAATTGCACTACTCACTGGTGGATTGTTCAGAATTGGTGCCAGAATTCTGGCTAGAAATAAACAAAGGTTTTTCCAATCACAAAGAAAAAATACTCAATCGATCAAAATAACTGAAAGACCCAAGCCCATTCAGTCTCCCAGTAGCCTGGTGGATCCAGAACTAGACAGACTGATGCATCGAATGAAAGGACGAGGTTTAAATTGGTTTGGTTGTCGTGGCAAAACCTGTAAGAGGTTTCGCGCGAGAGGGAGTAATTCTGCATGGTGCCAAGGAGCTAAATAGTCACGTGAACCAGGACAATGACACCCAACACGAACCCCTACTTGCTCCAAGCTAGGACAATCGTGAGCGCTACAAATGCGCTAAGCGATATCAAGTCAATGCTCAACGTTAAGATAATTGTAGTAGCGACAACGTCATTCTGAAGTCTATTCGGTCTAGTTATGCGGAATGGACAATCTCCTGGTTCTATGATAAAATCTTGTTGTTCAGAACAACTCATCCTCGAAAAATTCCCAATGAACTCCCGTACTACATGAACAATCTCAAAAACTCGTAATTCTACTTTAGTAAAGTCTCTAATTCAGCCCTAATCTTTCATGATCAATTCGAAAATCGTGGCTCGCTCTATGCCAAAGTCAGGACGGCGTGAAAAGCACTGCCTATAGAAACAAATCATGGACCCCTAACTATGCGCACTTTTAGGCTGGTGCTTATTCTTGGGGCGGTGCCAGTTAGGTCAACGCTGTAACATAATCGCCCGGTCAGCAAAAAAGCTTCGTAGGGCGGTGTGCCAACTGGCCCTGTATGTCCACAGCATCAACCTATTAAAGACTCAGACAGCCCAACAATCGATCCACCAAATCTTCCTTTTTCTTCCTCACCCGAACCCCATTCATACTTTCTGGCTCTCTATCCACTATGCCCTTCTTCTCACCCTCCGAATCCCTCTCCATCTTCTAC